>JABAKD010000002.1:28138709-28296209 GCA_012845835.1 Undaria pinnatifida
TGTCGTTGCTCTTGCACGCCCCTGTCCAGGATCATTTTTCTATATTTTGTCGTAATCCACAGCTGGCCAGCCGCAATGTCCGCGATATGTATTTGAACATACCGCATGCGAAAGGATTATGCTCTTGTCATTCGCTATATATTATCATGTCCGATCCTATGTCCGGATTTTTATCCACATGTCTACGGTACTACAGCAGTTTGTCAGTTAGTCATGCTGTCTTGTCCATCTTGTCCAAAGGAGTGTACAAACTGCCAAGCGATAGCGAATCGCCACTGGAAGTTTGTATATCCACTAGACGTGTTGTTACTCTTGTCTCTATGGTCCCGTTACTTTTGAGTTTTGGTGGAGTTCGAGCTCTATCACCACTAAAACTGGGGGGTGATGTGGATACCATGTCCCCGAACCAACACGCCTAGGGAAAATGTCGAAACCCCTTCAACCTTCCAGACATCGTTTCTGGAAGGATCGCTTGGGGAACACGGGAGATTGTCATGTCTAGAACACGCCACGGAGCCTTCCCCTCCACGTTCCGCTGACGGATCCTCCGCGGCGGATACACCGCCTAGCGTATTCTCCGCAGCGGGACTTTGGAAGGTCCCGCTGGATTGTTCCTTTTATCCGAGAGCTGAGGGAGCACCGACAACTGCTCGCCCACCGCTCTCACAACAACACAACAACAACTACTACTCCTTCTCCTTGCACTTCTGGGAGTGAGTCCATCTCAACCTGTCCTGTCTCTCCCTCTGTCAACGGCCTGCTGTATCAGCCCGTGTTGTCTCACACTCCGCCGTCGTAGTTCAACAGTGAGAACACTCTGCTCACGCAGAGAGAAGTGGGATCACGACCCACCGACGGTTTTGACTACGAATCTTAAACAGTTGAAAAAAAAATGAGGAGTGAATTATCTGTCCTTGCCTACGCAATCGTTCTCGACCAAGCGCAGTCCTGGGTTTTTTTTTGTTTGGGTTATCCCTGTCTTTGTTTCTGGAAGAACACCGCTTTCCCGTGTAGAATGACGTCTGCGCGACGCTGCTTCAGAAATGTTTCCTCCCTTGGGGTCTTCTGAATTGCTGACCTAGGAGAGTCATGGCTTCTCTAACTTAGCTGGTGTATGATGGGAGCGCGCCGATGTTAATCATCGATATTATTTCTCGTTCGGGCGGCCCTTGGACTTGAGGGCATATGTCACATGCCCGGATCCGATGCCGTTGCCCTCCGCCCCCCTGCACGGCTTGAATTTATTTGCCGGGCTTGCCGCGGCCCCGGTATAGTACGCAAAAACAAGACGTGGAAGAGCTCCTCCGTGTTTTGAGTCACCCTAAGCGTCTTTCTTGCCTCTTCGTGGCTTATTAGTGGTATCGTGACTGTTTCGTTGATGTAGGTACTTAGCTACGGCAGCAGTAGCCAACAGCCTATCGAGTCGCTGGTCGGTAACAAACTCGCCTGTAGCAGATACACGCACTACGCAGCATAATATGTAGTCAATGCTCAGCAGCATGGCGTATTATTAATAATAAGGAACTTATCGCGGAGTGGGCTCACCATGCTCATTCTCTATGTAACAACATAGGTAGGCAAGACAGAAGCAGTTAACGGTCTATCTACGTGCTGCCTGATACCAGGTATGTACGTAGAAAATCGTAAAATATTGGGCGGACTACAGTAACGTTACAGAACGTATTGTGCTGGTCATAGCACGGGGTAACAACCTCCACTAGCAAGTTTCAAGGAATGTTGCTGTGGTTCAGTGCACTTGACCCAGGGTATTTCCAGCTGTGGCGTGTGTATTGTTGTGCCGAGCTTGGTCGAGGAAGACCCGCCCCACCCTGCACCCGTTTTCTTTCGTCTTCGTCTTGCGCCAGAGCGCGGCATCTTATATCATACATTTAGTTTGAGCGAAGCCCACGAGCCCGCCTAATAGCGGCTCGCGGCAAGCCTTTGGACTAGTACGCCCACCACACTGCCACATGAGGACGCTCAGTTAGCATTTTGTTGTCGATGGGTGCCCCAACAAATATTCCTCGTTATTTTATGAAAATGAAGACACGACATGTGCTGCCTTACGAAGTCGTTACACTCCTAAACAGGAGCCCGGGGTCAGCATCGCTTGCGCACCGGGCTCGGTCGATGTACTCAGACATTAGAAAAAAAGGGAGACGGAGTGATATCATAGTCTATGCGCCACATAGTCAGCGGCCTTCCCAGATCCGCATGGCGACTACATGTTACGGCTTGAGTGAGCACATGCATGCCTACACATGACCAGAAAAAAACCAGGATTGGCCAGTATGTTCCCAGACGCCACAAAGAGCACAAAGTCGGTCTACCCAGCAAAGTGCTGAGACAACACCCAGGCCACCTCTTCCTCTGCACGTGACGGGAGACTCGTGCCCACGGCTGTTACCCAGAAGGATGGCGAAACAATGCCCAGGCCACCACTGACTCCCACTGCACGCAGCGTGGGACTCTTATCTTGACCGCGACGCTAATCTCGTAGTCTGTTGCGGATAAAAAGAAACAGTCGATTGAATATTATTGTGTCTTTGGGACTCAGCCAGCAACGCGCACCTCCTCGTGTCTTTTACACCCTATTACATGACGCGGCACCAATGTGTCGCTAGAGGTCGCATTTTCTCTCTACTCGTGTATGATACCACGCGCCTTCCAAGAGTAATGCCTGGCCTAACGCTTCATTGTAGCAATGCGTCATCATGACATGCACGCGCTATCCAGACTAATACAACTGCCGTCGGTGGAAAGTCGCCTGATCCACGACAGGCAGCAGCTAAGTTCAGACGACGCACACGCGAATGTTTGTTGCGCCCCCCACCCCCGGCCCCCGATCCCGCGATTTGCCCCCACGCACGTCTCCACAAACAAACCCCATACAAATATTCCACTACATGTAGGTCCCACAACAAGTCACTACCATAACAAAATCGGCTAGCGCTGCCACTACTCTCAAGGGCGGGTCGGGACTGACTTATTACTACACGACATCCGATGCTTTCGAACCAACACCAGTCGCTGCTGTGTTTGTGTCAGAGGGGGGTAAGGTAAACGTGGTGGAAGCTGACCCCGGAAATCTTATTCGGTCCCACCCTGGGCCTGCCTTCCGCACGCTACAAACCAGATGCATACATACTGTACAAAGAAATTCCGTTCTACAGTAGATCGCTACCCTTCTTGGAACGAGCTACCATTGTACAAATGTTTTAGACGGGTGGTCCTCTTTGGGAAAGCATCTCCCTTCGCGAGGGATTGGGCTGGCCATGCTGGCACTACAATGCACTGCGCTGTGCCGATAGTCTACCCTAATTTGTGCCTGCCCCCAAGCAAGGATCGAGCCCTATCCCTAACGCTAGAACAGCTTTGTATCACAAACGAACGCGCCCGAGGTAAATGTTTTGGCTCGACCCAAAGAAGGTATACCCGCTTTTGGAGTTACGGTGCGTGGAGCTGATGAACGACGTGCGTCCAGTGGAGTCGTGCATACTTTCCTTCACAACGCCGTCCACAGAGAGGACGAACACTAGGCCATACCTGGGGGGCGGAGGGGAAGGGGTACGGGGAGGGTGTGTGTGCTCATATCATGCAAGGCCGTAGTCCTAAGACCATAGACCCTCGTATCGCTACAATACCGGAACGGCCTACGTCGGGTTTGCAGCTCGACCAGACAGACATCGCTTGCACCAAGCGCGAAGCGCCCGGGGGAGGGGGGGAGGGGCGTACTAATTTGTTGATTGCCTTAGCCATTTGACCATTGACCACGCAACCTTTTCGAGACGGAGCACCGTTCTTACTCCTTATAGAGATACCGCCCACATTTGGGCGCTCATTGCGCTTCTTCCATATACTACATAGAAACTGTTTGCTTATCTTATCCCCGTCCTTTTTCGCCGTCTGTGGCCACCATGTATCTCCTAGTGGGGGGGGGGGGGGCTCGGTGCCAATTACTGTTTCACAGCTTGGGAAAAATGGTTTGAGCGTGCGGGAGAGCGCTTGCACCAAGCGCGACGCGCGCTGGCTAGGGAGCGGGGGGGGGGGGGGCTTGGTGCCAATAACGATTTCACAGATTGGGGCAGATGGTTTTGAGTATGCGGGAGAGTCAGGGCTGCCACCAGGCATGCGCGAATGACCGGTGGGCTGGGGATAGAGGGCGACATCTGCGCCGAGCGACACCTATCGCATGGAGCGGAAAGCTCCACGCAGCGTTTCAGCTTTATTTCCAGCATCGCGGACCACTACCCATCGAAAGGAAGCGATAAAACAACTACGAGAACAAGGGGCGCACGAGAAAAGCAGGCTATAATTTCAACGATTAAAAACTCACGGCGGGACAGCCTTCTCGAGCAACTCGATCGGGAGCGCCTTCCCGACTGCCGTCCTTATTGCTGCTGGTCTCTGCACTCGACCAAGTTCGCGCAAGGGGGAAACATGGCGTACGTCGTCTGTAACGTGGCGTCATTTCATCCAAAATCACCGGTTTAACTTCATCCCGTGAAGCCTGTAGCGGCAAATTACGGTTTGGATCACGCGAAAACAAGAGACACAAGACCTGGTCACAAGGTCGCTACTACTACACGTAGTGGCCGCTGTTTATCGCTGGTGCTGAAGGAGCGTGTGTCGGGAAAACCAAATAGCGAGCGGACGGCGCGCGACGTGGTCCACGGCGTGGCAGAGCTTTGCATATTTCTGGTGGCAGGGGTTACAACCAGGCTCTGTCAAACATCTTGACCTACAGCGTACTGCAAACGACGAAATCTCTCATAAACTATCATGCCTGTGTCAAGCAAGAAATGAGATTGGTGCGTTTCGAATGCACTCATGGTACGATATTATATGCGTGGTTTGCGTTTTTTCGTACCTGTAGGACCAGATGCAAGAGCGAGAACGGCTGAGCCACCTTGGTTCCAGCGCTGGTATGGTTGGTTAAGCGCGGAAGGCGGGGAGGGGGGCAATTGCCCACAAATATGTCAATGATTTACTTTTGATTTTTGAGGCAGGTCGCAGACCTTGCGTGTGAGGTGTGGTGCAGATTCTTATCGCGGTAGCGAGGGCCCCTAGCGCTCTGCGATGCTTCTCACTACAATCCCAACCGCGCACATTATACATCTCCTGCCCTCCTCGATAGGAACGCTGTCCTTCAGACTGAAACGAGCTTCGAAAACCCTGACAGGGCACATAAGCACGGAGCAGGGTGCCCTGTCCAGCTAGCCTGAAGATACTTTTAGCGCTAGCAGAACACGGATACAACTTCACGTATCTCACCTGGCGATGTAACCGCCCCGAGTCTCGTCGAACGCAAGTCCATCCACGAACCCTGCTCCGACCACGTTTATTCCATGGGCGGGCAGCACGAAGGTTGGCGGGGGAGAAATCAAGACGAGGATAGATCGTCTAGGCCGTTGCATCGCATACGATATTGGTGCCATTGGTGGGAAGCTTTCGAGGGGGGTTTCCAGAGTTATGGAGGCAACATGATTTTTCTTTTTTCTTTTTCAATATTGTACATGATGAGACACTCAGACAGAGAAGTTGACCGCACCCCGCGAGGTAACTGTCCGTCGCGATATGGCACAAGCACGCAAAAACACGTGCAGCTTGTTCGAAAAAAAGGTAAACATGGTAATGCCGTTCGGCTTATCCTTTAGCTCCACAGGTGTTTATTGTGTTGGGTGCGTTTTGACCACGCCACTTCCAAGACAGGTGCAGGGTACACCATTCCAAGTGTCAGGCGGGCGCATCGAATGCATTATACCATGTGGACTTCCGTCACAAAAAAACAAACAAGAAAACACCTGGAAGCGCGCTCGAAAAAATCTTCACCCCCTCCGGCAAGGCCTCATCCTCTCCACAAAACGTCAACGCCGAGACCAATGAGTTTTCACGTGCGGGTGCTTCCGCCAACAGGCTCTGCAGATCTACTTCGAGGATGCGGAACCTTAAAGACTCGACCAGCAGCAGCTTCTTCTCGGATGGGTCAATCTGAGGGTGAAACAAATCCAGCGACAAAGAGGCGGTGCAGTGGAAGCGGGAGCGCAAGGATATAGGGTGGGTTAGAACGTGCTTATCAATCCTTTGCAGGTGCATGGTCATCGTCACACAGGCCAGGCCGGTCAAGGTATGTATCACACATTGCTTCTGATCTTGTGGGTTATTGGGTCACGCTTCCTGGAGAAGACGATGCTTGGAGAAAACCCACGACTTTCCCAGACAACCAAGGACTTTCTTGTGCCCGAACGTTGGGCAACACCCAATGATTTGTTGCGATTTGTTGCGCGCGGTCAAAGTGAAGGTGGCGCAATCTAGGAAATTGGCGAGATACCAATCGGTACAGATCGACAAATAAATCGACAAATCCCAGGGTCGGCGCAAAACCGAAAAGGGGCACTTGGAGGGAATACTCCCACTACAAGGGCGCCCCCACTACCCCAATATCTCACATGTTTAGGGCTGTGTAATCGGAACCGATGTTTTTCGATATATCGGACGATCTGGTTTATATTTAAATCGGGACGTCGAGCCGATTTGTTTGCCGATATTTTAGCGTATGGGTTTTTTACAGAGTAGGAAGGCATACATAGCAGGGAAACAGGGAACACACACCTCGTCTCAACGAGCTACGTTACACACAACGTCTTGCAACAACAATAGCAGCAGACAACAAGCACACGCACGTCAGTTACAAGAATCAACGTGTGCCGTGTACCTCCGTAACGTATGGGGTGCGGCAGAGAAGTGGAGGACGTCCGCCCGTAAAAAATGAGAGTGTCAGCACGGATTTTGAAGGAACGCAATGCAGTGTTAGAAAATTAGCGCAAAAATAGCACTTGCTACAATCAGCAAAACGACGGTGCTTGTACGTGTTTCTCTTTGCTCTAACTTTTGAGCTACTTGTGTTGCTGTTGTTGAAATAGGTTCACTTTGTTGAGCAGAAAATTTAGTAGGGTACAGCTCCAGTACTTGCATGCTTGCATGTTGGTTGCCACTTGCCGGCTATACGGCAATGATGGTCGTTTTTTTTCATCTACATGGTTTTTCGAAACATTTAGCAGGTTGCACGTAGTAGTATTTGCGCTGGCCAGTGCTGGTTTACATTTAGGTTTTCTTCATGAAAATGCCAAAAAATAAAATAAAATAAAACATGTCTTGTAAGTTTTCTCTTAGTTTTGTTGGCTCAACACGACCAACTTTGATGGCGCATTTGGAACCAATTTTGATGGGAAATGAAGCGAAAGTGCTCAATTTACTTTACCCCCAGCGGCACCTCCAGCGGGCCCCCCTCGCCAGCCGGGGGGGGGCATTGGGGCTCGCACAGCGAGCTTCCGCGCCTTCGCGCGTCAGCTCCTCTGTGCTCGCCGGCTCGCGTCGTCGATGTTTTATCGCCGATATATCGAAAAAATAGCGATATATCGGCTGCGCCGATCTACGATATAGAGTATCGTTAAATGCTACCGATATACAGCCCTACACATGTTCGTTGCACTCGAGAGCGCCACCGCCTGAAAACTGTGCGAGATATGCCGTGCAGAATCATCCAAGCCGTAAAAGGCCAAGCATGCGCGCACCACACACGCTCTCCTAAGAAGCGCGTGTCCCCCTGCACGATTTACTCTGCCGCTTGATCCCCTTCCCTTCCCTCACCTCTACCCCGTTAGGAAAGTGGAGCCCGCACATGACGGTTCGAAGGTCCCCCGTCCTAGGATCGAAGCGCAGCAGGCGTCCTCTCGCTCCTCCGTCAATGATCTGCATACGCCAGGAATGGAAATAAAGGGTGCAGCTTAAAAGACTGCACGAGCAGCAGACCGATGCTTGCTTCAAGGGACACACGTGCACAGCCTTGTGTTTACAAGCCCACATGCTGGTACGCCACACCTTGCTGAGAGGCGAACATTGCCGTAGTTCTCAGCTGGAGCGGTGTTATCGTACAGTACAGTCCTGTTTGGTAGTATACTGTCAACACCCAACACCGGAAGGCGCACAAAAAACGTGGAACCGAAAATGGTGCGCCACAACAATTGCGACATGCGTGAAATGCACGAATGCGTGTCGGGGTTTCCCGACAAGGGGGGGAGGGGGGGGGGGGGGGAGGGACGGTGGTGCACACCGACACCCTCCAACGTTCCTGCGTGTTTTGTTCTTCGTCGCGTTAAAAAAAGAAAGGTAAACCCCTGAAACCGTACATGCTTCAAAAGTTCTACTGCTGAAGCTGCCGCCATGACACTATAAATAAGAATATATATAAATCTATATATCTTAGTTCGCTTATTACATATGCACATCCTTACGTCTGCGGATATCTCCCGCCTCTGACCGCCTTTCCGCGCGGTTTCTTCGCTGAGGCGTGCCCCTGCCTCGCCTGCAACCACCGGCTCAGCTGATCCGCCCGCTCGGCGCCGTAGCGCGCGCGAGGCCTCGACGTCGAGATCTACGACGAGATCTCCGAAAAATCGTGCCCTGTGAGACGTTTGGTGCGTAGTCTGCACACAGGGCTAATGTCTTCGCGTTATTTCTTCGGTACGTGTTCTTTGACCTCCGACACACGGGGGGGGGTCGATTACCTGGCCGGCGTCGCCATTGTAAAGGCCACTAAGCGAGGTTTGTGCTAGGATCTGGGGAAGAAAAGTTCGTAATCCCCGAGAACACATGCCACCCAGGCGTAGTGGAGAACTGCGAAGTCTACAGCAGCACGTATACATGTACATGATATACAGCAGTAGCTGAAGCTATGATGAGCCTGCAGCATCACGAAGCTACAAATGGTATATGCACAGCAGCATCACGAAGCTACAAATGGTATATGCACAGCAGAATCACGAAGCTACAAATGGTATATGCACAGCAGCAGCTGGCGTCGTGGAGAACTGCGAACTCTCAATATTTTTGAACCCCCGGTAGTCTACAGCAGCACGTATAAATCAGCAGCACGTACATGTACATGATGTACAGCAGTAGCTGAAGCTATGATGAGCCTGCAGCATGACGAAGCTACAAATGGTATATGCACAGCAGCATCACGAAGCTATAAATGGTACATGCACAGCAGGTATATGCACAGCAGCAGCTGTGGCCGCGCCTTTCTGCGTAGCAACGCAGAGCGTCACCCAGCTGGGGTGAACCGTCATGCTCTCCCATAATTTCCAGGCTGCCTTCTCGCATTGTTCCGCCGCACACGGGAAATCGGGAAAAATATGTCGGCATTTTCCCTTTCCAGTATCTCCCATATATGAATTAACAAACTTCGTCTAACTCTTGGCATTACTTCTTACCCTCTTAATATTTACTATCCTGCGCTGCGACCGGCGGCCGTCCAGGCCGCCGGCGTAGCCCCTTGTATATATATATATCACCACGACGGATGGGCGCGAACGATTCGTCGCCTCTACGGTCGCCCCCGCCGAAACACCCCGCTTTTCGCTAGCTGCACATCGTTCATGTTTGTTCAACCACGGCCGTCATGGGGACACATACGGACGATTGTTGTTGTTGTTGTTGTTCTCACATTACCTCGCATAATCAAGGATGATACTGGCTGGCAAGTAATAATATCACGGACTTGTCACTCCAAAAACAGTGGTACTCACTTCTCTGCGATTGTGGGCGCGCGGGTGCTTCCAGCTGCTGTCGGTCAGGAAAATAAGGCCTGAATAAGAGAGGTGGACAAGAAGGGCAACGGGAGGCGAGACCTTTGGGCCAGAAAATTCTAAGGGACCATGACGATGATGATGAAGATGTCCTCACATTGTTAACAACATATTTCCCGGAAATCAAGCCTGTGGTGACAAAAAACGGCTACTGAAGCGTCCCGACCGAACAAAAACAAATACAAAACTGAAGGTCACCGTACGCAGTATCAATACGCAAAAAAAGGGTAAATGGCGGACTGCGGTATATAAATCCCGTGTTACTTGCGAACCGAACAATACGATACTACAAGCTGCTGGATGCTGTGAACCACGACAAAAACACTGTGGCGGTGTACCGTGCACTCTGTTGCAACGCTGACGAAGAGGGTTGGCTATGTTGTTTTAGGGCGCGAAACAATGCGCGACACACATGTCGAATACCGTATACTGGTAACACGTAAGACAACACCGGGGATGGATTTCCGAAACGGTTTTAATAAAAACAAGGGGAGCATACACAACCATAGCGTTGTGTTGCACACAACGATAACGTTGTGTTACACACAACGATAACGTTGAGTTACACACAACGACAGCGTTGTGTTACACACAAAGACAGCGTTGTGTTACACACACAACGATAATGTTGTGTTTGAGGTGTTCTCGTCAAGATATTTTCGTACACGCGTCGCTCGGCGTTGTATCGTTTTCCTCGCTGTCGAAAACGTAAGCCAGAAAATTTGTCCAAGGTGGGGTGTTATCTTGCGTACTATGATATACGGTAGGCGTTTCTCCGTGTGACCACGGGGCATGACACCGTGACGGGTACAGGGGCAGAAGTTTCTTCAATTCGAGACGCCGCCTTGTGAGCAACGCATACATCATACCTGGTATTCGAACACCAAGAGCGGAAGTGGACAGAAGCGTAGGCAGGGAAGGCTATGAGGGACCCACACCCGTGCCTGAAACAGTTGCCTTTGGGCCAAGAGGCAAGCCGAGCACACACGCCACGTCGTTGACACCAACAGCAAAGCGCAAACAAATAAACCAAAAAAAAAACAGCAGAGCACAACGAGGCACCAACAACCCCCCCCCCCCGTAAAAACATGTATCGGGCTCTTGCGATCTATAGTACGCCCCTCGGGATGACGGCACACCAAGTGCATCTATTCACCATCCTGGGTGTTCTAGATTCTGCCCTTGCAAGCTGTTGGATGAAGTTTTGAGCGCGACGGGAGGTCACCGGCCAAAAAATCACCATTGTATCCAGGCTTCCTAGCACCATCAGTCACCGTAAAAGACAAAGTGGACGCCAAAACGAAAAGAGCGCCATGACCGGGGTGCTTGGTACCTTCTTTGGTGAAGACGAAATCGTTGAGGCAAGCAAACGGGACCCTCGTTTCTACCGCCGCCGCGTCATCAGGAAGTCCGAGCGGGACCGGCACATCTGTCAACGAATCGATCTTGGCATCAACAGCCGGGGAACGGGGGGCGAAACGGGACGGACCTTAATCTACGTCGGTCCTTAAAGCGCCGCAAATATGTTTCGGGGACAAAGTCCATGGGCATAAGAGTTTGATCCTGTTTGCAGCGGAAACCGACGGATCGCTGTTTGTCTTCCGCATGCTTTCCTGTTGTGTCCCGGGGATTTTATAGTTGGGAAGATCACCACTGTTCTACGTACTTTTCCTCGGTGGGAGTGTTTTCCTTTCTTACGAACGGCTGAAGAGCCACCACAATCGGTAGTTTTTCTGAACATCAGCGGGTGATGCGAAGTTCGTTACAATGTCTTTGTTGAACACCAGGCAACATGATCATTAGTGAACAGAGTACTACTCGACCTCTCCGCAGGATGGCTCCTCCATCGGGCGTCAACGTTTTAGCCTCTGATCATTGCCGCGCGCGTTAGAGGTTCAAGCGTCGCGTGATTACTCCTGCGGGATTTTCTGCGGGATTGGAAACCAGTGTGTTGTCCTCTCGGCAGGGATCCCCAGCAAAGTAGCCTCACGGCGCAACCATTGCCCCTCCAGCGACCGCCATATTCGCAGCAGACCACAGAAAACTGATCACCATCGCTACGTCGGGGACAAACAGCGCGGTACCGCGGTATCGCTAGCGCTAGCGCCCACATAGCACAGCTAAATGTCTCCCCGTCCCCAAAGAAAACAGACAGCGTGAAGCGGGGGAACAATACACGTCGTGCATTCTACAGGGTCTCTCCATACGTTCATGAGTATGTCATGCTGTACTGACCGGCTGGGAAAATAGTTGAGGAAGGAACGTGAAAGCTCACCAAGTGCCTGGCGCTGCCGCCTTTCTTAACGTCCAACTCGAAGAGACCGTGGTAGGCATCCAGGATGTACAGCTTCCCGTCACGCCATCTGACACCCAGCGGACGCCCGCATTCAATCTCATCGTCCACGGTCAGATTTTTCGCCTTCGCCTGCGTGGTCGACCGGTTTCGGTCGATGCATGATAAGTGAGGATAGCATATCATGCATTCGAGATAAATGGCCGACATAACCTATGAAATACAAGGTTCCTCTTTGGGATGCGTGTAAACGTGAAATTCTTGGGGTGCCGCAAGGCGAAAAGGGAGTCACAGGTAACCCACGTGACATGTTATCCGTTGAAACGAAGAACTAGACGTGTCACGCACGTATACTACACACACAATGGAACGATCAAGTGAGCGAGCGGGTGGACGATGGACGATCGCACGGCTTGTAACTAACCGCTCATCATGTCGTATACACACCACAACAGGCACACACATACACACTACATACATACACACACGCACATGCACGCACTCCAAACGGCCCTTATATACCGTCCTCGTTCCTGGGACAAGAGCAACCTATCCTTGTGGGCGTGAATATAAGGACCGATTGGTATGCGTCTTGTGCTCTAATCGGTTATTATATTTATGTCAAATTCAGGTCTCCTCCAGCAGCACCCCAAGATGTTTTGTTTTCATGGAGGCACCAGGCGTCCCATCCCCAGCCACCCTCTCTCGGCCGATGCCGGCCAAGTCGCGACGGAAATCGGCAGCCCCGACCCCTCCGAGTCGCAGAGACGCGGCCCCCGACGCGCGTTCACCAGACGCACACGGTTCCAGGCAGCTATCACGGTGCCCGAGAAAGCCAGCCAAACGTTGCGGACCTGTTCACAGTTTCTTGCTGGGCGAAAGTATAGGGGACGTTGACCATTGGACATGATTATTGTATTGTTTCTTATATTACCGGCCGACACGGCATACCAAGCGAGAGAGCAGGACCCATTTCGGCGCACGATACACCCCTGTCTGCACCCTGCTCGACGCCGCGAGAGATATGGCGCTCGGAAGATGTTTACTGCTGCTGCTGTATATTGCTCCAGCTGCTGCTGCTGTGCTGCGGCTACTGCTGCGGCTACTGCTGATTCTGCTGCTGCAACTGCAGAGAGGGCGTGATAAAAATAGAGCAGGCGATTCGAGACTGGGCGATCGCAAAATGTGCGAGGGTAGCGGACCAAATTTTTACAGTTAACAAAAAGGGGAAAAAAATGGTGAAAGTTTATCAAAATTTGTAAAACAATTTGGGGTGTTCCAAGTGACCTGCTCGTCTCAGGGAGGCGGAACGCAATCCCTTGCCAAACAGAGCCGGCTCAGCGACGTTTAAGGCGCCGAGCACCGGCAGCTCGGCCGAGATCCAAACATGCTTTATCATGTATCCAAGGCAGCCTTGCTTGCCCCGCAGCCGAAAGTGCGAGAAGAAACCCTCGGCCGTCGGAGAGCAGCGAGCCAAAAAAAGACTAAGATCATATTTTACAAATACATACCTGGTATATCTAAACCCCAAACCCTAACCCCCATCCCCAACCCGATCAAAACCAATGGACCAAGGTAGAAATAATCCCCTTCGTCTCGTACACAGTGTGCCCCTACCATTCTTTCGAACACATGGTAAACTCTACTGCGATAAATCTAAGTTTCGCTCCCCAATCAACAAAACGTAGTATTATTCCCTTTCGTCTCGGCACAGTTAGTGCTCCTCGACCATTTTTCTCGAATAACAAGCGGTAAAGCTCTATGGCAAAGTCGCAGCTTCTGTCCGCGACATCGAAGGGTTTGTATGTGCGAGCAGCTCTAAATAAAAGGTTATCCCGCGCCGTACAAACACAGTCTGCAGTCGCCGAAGGCAACTTAAAGCCTCGATATGGTTACCTACAACAAGGGATGGACAATGTTAAGGTTACCTCAAAACTCACTTGTCCGGGCAGCCGGCACGGTTCGCTCAAAAACGACTTGTTCTTGCCGTCTAGGGTGGACCCTAACCACACGCATTTGGCAAGATTTGTTTTCGCCAAATTGGCAAGTTAGGGCAATTGGGACTTTTGCCGAAATAGCCATAAGCTTGCCAAACTTTTCCTTGGCAATGTTCCTTGTCCTCCGTCGGCAAAACCTATTAAAAAAATTAGTTATTTTTTCCAGTTTCATTAGCTATTTCGAGGCTTGAAAAAGTAACTTGCCAAATTGGCAAGCGAAGGGGCAAGCACTGGCATTTGTTTTGCCATTTGCAACGGGTCATTAAAAAAGTCCCTCTTAGTATGCACGGAGACTCGCAATCAAGGTCGTTACCTTTTCGTGGCACACGTGCAGGAGTCGGTTGCCGAAGTCCACGCCGGTGGTTGACCCGACCGCCCTCCCGGCCTCTGAAACAACGCCACCGGTGAAGAAAACTGTCTGTGGATTTTCCCCGTTCGGGTCTAGACGCACCACTCGCCCGTCCGCCAGCCCAGTATAAATCTCTCCATCATTCCCTAAGCGATCACAAAGGGGAAAAAGGAGATGTCAGAGCAGTGGTGGCGCTTATCATAGATCCCGACAAAGACAGCCAATAGTACCGGACAACTAATAACATCTGGGGCCCGCCGATAGCGGCCTCGAGCGATATCAGTACAAGCCACAACAGCAGCCAGCTGGCATCAGCATCAGCAGCAGTTAAAAAGCCTGACACGTCAAAAAAGTTGGGGGGAAAAATCACGCACCTTCCGCAAAAGCTTCTGGCGCGATCAGGTCGCCCTCGTGGAGGTGTTCCGTTGCGAGAAGGCGATCATTCGGCAGCAGGGCGCCTTCCAGAGCTGGGAGATCGGTGGGCTGGTGATCGTGGCGGGCAAGGAAGTGGTACGGGAGTTGGGAACTGGCTCAACAATTGACCCTGGTTCTCATCCACGGAGGGTCTAGACGTCAATGTCAGGGTAATAACGGCCTATGAGGCCTCCGGGCCTTCAGACGGGAAATATGTGGCAAACACATGACGATTGCAGCATCGATCACACAAAGCAGTCCGGAAAGCTGAGGTAGGGGACGTGTCCGAACTGCTATGTAAGGAGCTGTGCGACACGCGTGGAGCATGGTGATACTCGTACCGCTGTACGCTCTTCCTGGACGCCTTGATAAGACCGCAATCGTCGGATGTTCTATCGATATACATCGCGCCCGAAGGGTTTCCACTTCGTCAGTAGATCACTATTTTTTCCTTACCTGGCCGGGCACTTTCCAAGCGAATTGCAGTGTCCCTCGTTCAGTCTACACACGTACGTAATCGACGTGCACATCAATAGCTGGTGCTATGTATATGGTAAAAAAGTAGTACCACCCCTTTGGGGAGCAGCTCTGATTAAGGACAACTTGAGAATTTTTTGCTGCGTTCCGCAAGGCTCGCGTCATGCGTCTGCGGCGAATCGAAAAATGCCAACGTACATCCGCTTGTAAACCAATAGGAACCTTTCTGAGAGCTGGGGCAATAGAGCCACTCGCAGAACTGGCTGGTAAAGCCACTGATAGACCTGCTTGGTGCTGGTTAACGCTGCTGAGGCTTGTCAGTACTCTATGCTGCTGTTGTTGTCGCCGAAGGAGGCGGAACAAGTACCATATGCATGACACAGCACAACAGGTAGAATACTTTGCTCCTATCCACCTTCGTCCCTTCCCCCCCACCTCTCTTCCCCGCCGCCCCACAAAAATCAAAATCGGCCTGAGTCATGAACACTAACCGACAGGTGATATCACCTCTTTACCATTCGAGCCATCCATGCATGCAGTAGCTCCACTTATGTATAATTTATATGGTCTTCAACTTCCAAATTACCCTCCCCCCCCCGCCCCCTCCTTCCCCACCGCCCCCACTGTCGCCTAGACGTAGCACCACGCGTGCAGTAAGTTCCCGTTCATTACACGACCTAAAAAAGTTGAAAATCCCCCCATTTGAAACCCCAACGTGAGAGGTGACTCTAGTAGGAGTAGGAACGCTGCTCCGTCTCGAAAGGGATGCGTGGTCAATGGTCAAATGGCTAAGGCAAGCAACAAATGAGTACGCCCTCCTCCCTCCCTTGAAACCCGTGTGAATATGGTAAGGCACCCACGAGGCAGTTACATAGTGATACCCATTGCTTTCTCTGGAGTGACCACACCAGAAAACAAAGTAAATAATTGGCGCTGTCATCCATCAGCAAGAAAGTAGCAAAAAGGTGCCGAGGTCCGTCCGACGAGCGGTTCTTGGAAGGATGCAGTTCTCACCCTTCATGCGACTCGCCGAACACCTAACGTCGCTTCGCGTTTGGTGCAAGCAATATCTGCCTGGTTGGTGAAAACCAGACGTGATCCGTCCCGGCATAGTAGAGACGTAAGGGTCTATGGTCAAACGACTACGGCCATGCACAACCTGAGTACCCCCCCACGCCCCTTAAAACCCCACCCGTCCCTCATCGGCCATACGACTACAGGCTATACATAATAAACTGGCGCATTCGACGGCTGTCAGATTTGGGCCCCCTCGAACCGGGTTTTATAGTTTTCGTGCACAGATTGATCAATATCACGTTGTTGACCGTGGTACAAACTATCATAGTTCTAAGGGGAGTCGCCGACCTATATCCTTAATGAGGACACACAGTAATACACGCAATCGGAGTACCACACACAGCTTGCAAGTATGAGTTTCGACGAAAACCTTCGATCTCACAGCTGTACGTGGTGTATTTTGATTTTTCATAGTACAAAAACCGCCAACGCTGCCAGGCGGCCGTATTCACGTATTTACGATTTGGACGTTTTCCATTCTTTATTCATTCAAGAAAAATAGCTGGCAAAGTTGAGTTTCAACCATTCAATCGGTCGTACTCACAGATGACGTTTTTCAATCTATATACAAAAATATTCTAGAAAACCTACTATAACGGAAAAAGTTTGAGCCATTGTTTCTGGCGATTATTTTTCTAGTTTCGAAGCTCCAGAAATAACTGCATGAGAAATAAGGGGCGTCCATTATGGCTTCTGCTTTTTGGAATGTGGTTATATTTTGAATTGGTAGGTCTTGTTTTCCCGTCTGCCTCTATTTTTTTGTAAAATCTGGCACGTACACTGTCGCCGGCGACGTTAGGTCACCACCGCCTCTGCTGCTGTGGTGCTGCTGTGGTGCTGCTGTGGTGGTTTTCATGGTGGCGCTGCTGCTGCTATCGCGTTTGTGTGAGGACGAAGCTCTGTTTCGCACACAACAAGGGCGGTGTGCTGTCGTATGTGTGTTTGTGATCCTTTGTTGTGGGTGATGGGGGACGTGTACAGCAGACAGGTATCACACAGGTACAGATCGCATCCTTGCGCTCAGTGGCCGCGCCCTTCGTGTTTTCGTAGGCCGATTGCTACTGGTATACCGTAGGTACATGCCCCCCCCCGAGCTCTCACGGTTGTGAGCTCCGTCATAGGGTTGCATACCTTGCAATGAGGCCTTTTAGCCTCATAATCACGGGGTGTGGGGGAATCTATACGTAGCCTCATTTTCGTTTGTTTCGAATAGCCGTATCTTCGATCCCCTTTCCAATTCTGGATGTTTTTGTTGACATCCTTTGATTGCTAGGTGATCTGCATCCACGACTATTCAGGGTGGCCTAATGTAATGGAGTGCCTTCCGTAGAAGGATAGTTTATAGATTCGACGTAGAACCATGTCATGGCTGAGGTGAAACCACGTGATATTAGATGTCACACTCACGTCAAGGCCATCATAGATGGGCAATAATGTAGGTGACGATTATGGGACAAGCAGGACGCCCCTCATCTCACTACCCTGCTCTACCCTGCACTACCGTACCCTACCCTACTTAGCCCAGTTATGCCTGCATTTTAGTATTCTATGTAGGGAAATAATGCATAACAGCTTTGAGTCTATCCTGCGAGCCATGAGGAGAGACCAACCAAAGACACCGGAACCCATGAGGGGCACGCTTCCCAACACCGATCAACCACGCATCCCCCGCTCGGAGTACCATCACAGTAGGCACTGGTGACATGTGATACTTGGTACGAGGTAGTATCCAAAAGTCAAATAATCCCAGTTCTGAGAGGTTGGAAGAGCTGCTATTTCTTGCTCAGAAGTCACCAGATCCGCTGGTTTCTGACCTCGACTGTTTCTGAACCCAGAGAAATAACGATGCTTTCTGGTCCCAAAGTGGATGATTTTTATTTTTAGCGTCGGAGACTCCTGCTACAGAGAGAAATAATCGCTCAAAATAATTTCCATAATACCAACGTCAGCTGTGAGTTCGACAATTGCAGGGTCGATACTCATCTTTGCAAGCTGCGTAACACACCGGTCGTTCGTTTTCAGCAAGCTTTCACGAGGCAAAACCTAACATAAAATTACATAGATGCACTACGATTCAATAAAATACCATCAATATAATCATGACCAAGTGTTAGATTGGTAACAGGTCAATCGTCTGCAACACGAACAACCACAGCAACAACGAACCTTACATGGTAACTGATCATCAAGTACCAACCACATTAACATAGTGAAATAATACACATAAGTAGCATTTCATAAAATACTCTAAGGACGTCAGCCGTGAGTTCGACGAATTTCGGGTCAATACTCATCTGTGCAAGCTGCGTTGTTGGTACTTGTAGTATACTACGTGGCATTTATTACACGGCAGGTACATCAGGATCTGCTCGCGTGGCATTTATTACACGGCAGGTACATCAGGATCTGCTCATTCCCACCGATTCTGCGAGTAATCCTTGGAGCGGCAGCAACTTATGTATATGTATAATTGTCATTTTTTTTTTCTTCGGGCACATCTCTTCGTGCTCGCACGTTTGTCAGAAACGTCGGATGGGGTGGGCACAATTCCACCGTCGGGGTCACATTGCCGGAGGTTTGGGCGCGATCCGTGCAGTGTGTCGCGCGTGGCAAGCCGTTTAAATTTTTTTGGCCTTGAGCACACTTGAGGCAAATCCCGCGTTTCCACAACATCCCGGGGGATTGGGTTTCTGCATCCCCTATTCCCGTGTACACCCGTAAGATATGAAGCAAACCGCGTTTTTCTGCTCGTAGAGGGTACACGTAGGCGCATTTCCCTATTTTTGCACAGAGCACCGCGCTTCGATTCTGCCGCCCAGCAGCAGTCCAGCCCCCTAGCAGCAGCAGCCTGCAACTCTCTGCGCGTGTGGCTGCTGTTGTAGTAGCTGATTGCTTTGATCGGAGCCTGCGCTACCCGCCTTACGCCACTACTTCTCGCTGCTGCTGCTGCTGCTGCTGCTTCTGTCAAGTGTCACGTGACATGCCGGCGTAAATCGTAAGGATCGTTTGAATATCATATTAAGTACTCAAACGGTCCTTATTTTTATGTTCAGGTTGGTGTGCTTCGTACACGTACATTTCCCTATTTTTGCACAGAGCAGCACCGCGCTTCGATTCTGCCGCCCAGTAGCAGTCCAGCCCCCTGGCAGCAGCAGCCTGCAACTCTTTGCGCGTGTAGCTGCTGTTGTTAGCTGATTACTTTGATCGGAGCCTGCGATGCTCTACCCGCCTATACGCCGCGACCTCTCGCTGCTGCTGCTGCTACTGCTGCTCCTGTCAAGTGTCAAGTAACATGCCGGCGTAAATCGTAAGGATCGTTTGAATATCATATGAAGTACTCAAACGGTCCTTATACTTATGTCCAGGCTGGTGTGCTTCGTACACGTACAATACATTTCCCTACTTTGGCACAGATCACCACGCTACGATCCTGCCGCCCAGCAGCAGTCCAGCCCCCTAGCAGCAGCAGCCTGCATCTCTCTCCGCGTGTGGCTGCTGTTGTAGTAGCTGATTGCTTTGATCGGAGCCTGCGATGCTCTACCCGCCTTTTACGCCGCTACCTCTCGCTGCTGCTGCTACTGCTGCTCCGGTCAAGTGTCGAGTGACAGGCCGGCGTAAAGTGTAAGGATCGCTTGAATATCATATTAGTACTCAAACGGTCATTATATTTATGTACTTCGTGTATGAAATCGTGCCATACCAAGAGAGCACAACGCTACAGCTCTGCCGCACTGCAGCAGCGGTAGGCAACACCATTTATGTAAGATCGCAGATGATAGACAGCAGACAACATGCGGAGAGCACAACGCTACAACCCTGCCGCACAGCAGCAGCGGTAGGCAACACATGTATATGCGCGTGGCGTGTCCTCGCTATGCTGCGGCGAGTTGCTTGTGTCGGAGCCTGTCATTTGTCACCCCACCATACCACACGTTTCTGCTGTACATGGGAACCTTTGAAAAAAGTAGTAATTTAGATACCAACCAACCCATACTTATACATTTACGTCCACAGAGGCAGTTTTTTAACCAATATTTTATCTGTTTTTTTCAGGGTTCAGGTCGGGACGGGTTTTATTGTCGGGTCACAACGGGATGGGAATGCAATGTGCCGGGATACTTTGGCCGGGTTGCCGGGACTAAGTTTTTTGCCGGTACCGCCTTCGCGGTATCCGGGACAATCTAAATAAGCTGGTAAAATTTCGCCGGGAACGCAACATGCCGGGACCGCCTTCGGCGGTACCCGGTACAGCAAAATGTGCCGGTACTTTCTCGCCGGGAACGCAACATGCCGGGACCGCCTTCGGCGGTACCCGGTACAGCAAAATGTGCCGGTACTTTTTCGCCGGGAATGCAATATGCCGGAAATTGATGCGAATGAAGTAAACCAGCTATTAATAGCTAGCCTGACCGGTAGAACGGTTGGCTTCGCCAGGTCATCAGAGGGGGACGGTTGCACCCGAACCAGGCACAGACACCTTGGCCGACGTGGCCCCTGCACTACTTTCAGCACTGGGGTTCCCATCCGAAGCGCTCATCGTTCTGCTGGACCGCACACGCTAGGAGGTGTGGGCAGGTGGCTGGTGTTGGTCTGCACGGCTGCCGTCCACCCAATAAAAAATGGTTCTGCCGAAAAGGAACCCGCCCCGAACCAAAAAATAAATAAAGCAAATGGACCTCACAGCACCGAAAAAAAAACTTTTGCACAATAGAAAAAAAAACACTCGAAAGGAAAAAAAAAAGTTGTTTGGAAGGAAACGAACCCCGCACTTAGATCTTATAGAGTAACATATCATCTCCCAGACCACTCGGCCAGTGAAGAAGTGCACGAAATCCCGGCAATCCATTATACCGGTACTTTTTTGCCGGGATTTCAATATGTCGGTACTTTTTGGGCGGTATCCTGTGCTCTAAAATGAACCGGGATTTTTTTGTCGGGATTGCAATATGCCGGTACCCTTTGGGCGGTATCCGGGACTCGAAAATCACGTGGGTTCATCCGGGCCCTAGTGCCATTTGTCGGGATGTTTGAAACGGTTACTGGGACTGCGTTTTTTGCCGGTACCGCCTTCGGCGGTATCCGGGACCACCTAAATATGCCGGGATATGCCGGTATCCCGGATCCCGCCTACTAGGGTGGGATTTTGACGTCGGGATTTACCCGACCTGAACCCTGTTTTTTTTTGCAAGATAGCAGATGACCGACAGCAGCAGACAACACGCGGAGAGCAAAACGCTACCACCGTGGTAGGACCATGTGCGTGTGCCGTATCCTCTTCTTACGGCGGCGAGTTGCTTTTGCCATAGCCTGTCACGTATTGTCCTCTTGCTCCCTCGTTCTCAATAGGTGCTATTTACGTAGTATTCTACAGTATACTACTGTAAGCCGCATCCCACGCCACACGTGCCCCTTCTCGCTTCCTGGCGGTCCCTAACCTGGAGGTGGAAGTGTGACGCTCTTCTCGACGTCATACATATCATACGGTGTAAAAGTTTTGTGTGTTGTGTGTATTTTCTCAACAACAGATCGGTCGTAGGCACGTCTACCTCGAGTACCCAAACAGTGCTAACAGTACTGGTATTGAATACACCCAAGAAGTACTGCGGGTGAAATGCGAATCAATATTTTTTTCGGTCAATTTTTTTTTGTATGTACAAACATCCCGTTTTTTGTTTTGTTTTGCTTTGTTTTGTCAATTTTTTTCGTATCAATTTAGAACCGTGGGTTCGAGGCTCATTGACTCCCTTTTTTTTCTTCTTTTTTTTTCTCAAGGTGGGGCTTTTACATGTAAAATGTTATGGTGACAGCGTATTTTTTTTTGTTTTCGGTTGTTTGTTTGTTAGTTAGTTTGTTTGTTGGTTGTTTTTTTTTTTTTTTTTTTTTTTTTTTTTTGGGGGTGGAACTTTTAAATGATATCTATTAGATCACTACTACTGTCTTCATACTCCCGATGTATGCCAAAATCCGCCACTTTAGTGAAAGAAACAAAATGATAAGACCACCCCCAGGTAGAGAAAACTTACTTACGCACTTAACCACAAGTACCAACAACCCTGCCCAAGCCATCCATCCGCAAACCATCCACCACGCATATGGTAGAGCAATATGGTGGAAACCACAGAAAAAAAATTGTCAATAGATATGATGTTAGAGCTACTTCAAAATTCCCCACCAAAAATAAAAACACCAACACCAATCATTGTAGTGGAGAAAAACATTTTCTCATTAAAGAATAGGACCCCTCGAATGTACCCACATGAGATATTACAATTACCAACAACCAGCTTGAAAATATGAGCACTGACCCGAAATTCGTCGAACTCACACCTGACGTCCTGAAAATATTTTTATAAAATGTTTGAGTGACTGCGTGTCAATTTGGAACCGTGGGTTCGTGTCCCACAGAGATTTTGGGGAGTAGCCGACTTTTACTCTCGAATGTTGTATTACTATTAACATGTTAAATAACTAATATTACTCTGTATTCGTAACCCTCCGATATTAGAGCGCGGGGGAGGAAAAACAAAATAAACCACCTACCATACCTATGATAGAGCAGTATAGTGGAAACTACAGTAATAAATTTATACTTTGAAGTAACATAGATATGATGCTAGATCTAGCTCAAAATTCCCCACCCAAAGTAAAGATACCACCACTAACCATTATAGTGGACAAAAAATAGGACCCCTCCCAATAAAAAACTCACCCATATGCATATGTACCATTTTGATTTTTTTGCCTAGTCCGTCCCTTTTTCTCCGCCGGCGCAGAGTTTTTTGGTGTGCTTTCTTCTGCAATGCGATCAGACTACCCGTCGGTATATTATCAGCCGTGTGCCGGGCTCATGGGACGTCCGTGGCGCGAGCTATGGCCGCGGAAAGCCGCCGAGACTGGCTCTATTTTGCGGGGTATGAGACACTTCTGTCCCCGGGCAACCACACACACACTAGACGTATTTAAGCCTCGAGGTTAGGTCTTAAGTACTTCCAACTGGAAGAGCTAGGCCATTCGATATTTCGACCTTAAACGCTTAAAAAAAACACCATATGTCTTAAACTCGAAATAGTGGTCTCTTTCAGTACGCATAAAAAGAAAAGCCGAGGAAAGATCAAACTACTTGAAAATAGACTATGATATTTCTGCACTACTCCAGACGCAGATGGCAAGACGAGGATTTATGTCATGAGTCAGCACATGAGTGGGTGGAAACTTCGAGAAAGACCCTCCCCTGCCCATGCTGTGCGAGCTTGAACAAACGGCCAAAACAAATAACTGGTGCCTGGCAAAAACATTGAGTGCTTCGTACTCCATACTCGCTTCATATGTAGGATACCTCGCAGGCGTCTGCCGCCTTCGGTGTGCCTCAGTGTGGCAGTCAGTACAGCAGCACAGACAGCAGGACTGGCCCTCAACCCGGTTCAAATTCCACCCTCGAAATGTAGGCATCCGTCTGATGTTTCCTCGAGCTTTTGTCGTGGTCGTTAGGTCGATAAAATAGACCTATTTTGTAGACATTTAAAACACGATAGGGCTTAATTTGGTTTAGAGCCTAAAATATAGGCATATCGTCAGGCTTAAATACGTCTACTACACACACGGTGGAACTTTAGTCCTTGCACGTACATCGGGGTGGCATCAAAATGTATTTGCGAGAGAATTTTCCCGCACTGCTAGACGCGGGCGCGGTGTATATGTACCCGCTGCAACGACGTGAACTATGTCATTACTGTGAGTTCTCCCTCACAATTGACACGGTGGTTACCATACAGCAGTAGCGAAACCTGTATAAAGAGATATAAAGTAGCAACACAACCCAAGCAAAAGTAACGATATGCACACAACAGACCATATCGGCAACAAACATCGGTATAAGCACGCGGGGAAAAATACTGGACACAGAAAACAAACAACAAATTGACACCAATGATTCCTCTAACAGCAGCGACAGCAGTACAAACCCATCAGACAGCGAAAATGATCAAGACAACAACAGCGGCAACAATAACAAATCTGGTCAATGGTCCATTATATATTATTCCCGAGATTGGTGATGGTGCATGTTTATTAAGATGTATCTCGCGTCGTGTGCACAACAACCCAGCTTTACATCACATCGTCCGTGCACATATTATTGCTCACATCACAACCAATTTGTACACCGTTATCCCAGGATCAGGTTTCAACACTTTCCACGACGACAGCATCTTAGCTGGAGCAAATCAAGAACTTGTGGAAGTCGCTGGATCTCAACCTACTACATATTCGAGTGTTGAAGAGTATCTCCACTTCATGTCACAGCCTTACGCATATTAATATATATGCTACAAACGTAGAATTAGTTGCTGCCACGCAGTTATACGGAGTGGACTTTCGAATAACTTATCACACCGAGCCTCAGCAATATCCCAACCCTCCTCCTCCAAAAGTCTGTGATATCTTATTATATTATCCACATTCTTTCCACTACGCATCCCTCCGATATACACCTTCTGCATAAATACTTCATCATCATCAGTTAGTTGTAGTCATTCGACTTGCGTCGCCCCCGGGAGGCACGTGTCCACCTCCCGAAGGGGAACCTTGTATAGTATACCACTACAAGTGCCAACAACGCAGCTTGCAAAGATGAGTATTGACCCGAAATTCGTCGAACTCACGGCTGACGTCCTTGAAACATTATTTATAAAATGGTCATTGCGCCGCTCCCCTAGGCACTTCCCGGAGGGGAACCTTGTATTATATGTGACTGCGATTCCTCGGGCCGTTATTTAGATCGTGCTCTCTCTGAAACACGGTCACCGCTTGTTCAATAGGGACCTGGCGCACCAGGCACACGCATATACCTGTATATCACATCATCGTAGCTGAAAGCTAAAGGTCAAAAGGTGACGAGGTGACGAGGGCACAGAGGTCACGCATGTACGCAGGCCCATTTGCCATTTACTAGCAACCATTTACGCAGCATCACGTATCATTGCAACATTGGACACGAATCCGAAAATGCGGCGCATCTCGTACTACGAGTACCAAAGATGTCAGGAATTAGGAGACATGAGAGAGACAGACCTTCACCCCTTTGCCCTCGACAGCCAGCAAATGCGCCCTATTTTTTCCTTGGCTGACACCAAACTATTAGGTGTCAGCGTGGAGCATCCGACCCTACAACGCACGTTTTCGCTTGCTTGACATGCCCCCTGCCATGTTCGACGAGTACTGCTGTACTGCCTATGCGAGGCGAAGGTACGGGAGGACTACATACAGCATTCTAAGTCCGAGCATGAGCACGAGCACAAACTTGACTCACATTTTGCCACACCTCTGGCTCAAAGGGAGATTCGATGAAGTGCAAGATAATTGCGACTGCTGCGATCACCAGCCAGGGACCTACCCTCGCTGGGGTGAAGCGAGAGCTCATCCTTCCTCCCCTTGTTCGACTGCTACGCACGCTGAACACAAACCTCCACCGCAAACTGAGACATGTTCTGTTGCGGGGAAAATTGACCACTTATTATACTCGTAAATAATAAGACTTGGTTTAAAGTAAGGGGAAAAATAACAAATACTCCGAGTAACAAATAACATTCATCTTTTGTTATTCCCACATTCCCACATCCCACAATAGTTTTATCGAAAAGCAAGGGTTTCAGTCAGATTCTTATGGATGTTTCAATAGGGGTAAATGTAGGTTACAGGACCAATGAGAGTTTGGGAGTACGCACGTGATGTAGTTGCGGTACACAGGCCGTGTAGAACGATGACGTACAACGACCCGAGAGTGTAGAACGGAGTTCGAAATACCTTGAGCGTGGATGTGGGAACTTGTGCGGCAGTAGGCCAATGGGCAGCAATGTTGTAGGAGAGTACAGCAGTAGTAGGTACCTACAGCAGTTGGTACCAGGTACCAAATTGTTGCGGCATGTTCTTTTCGGGGAAGATCAACCATAATATCCTGTGACGTGAAAAAAATACTGCCAGTTGAGTTTTCTCGTGTGCATCTTGTTTTGCGAAGGACTGACTGCAAGTACTCTTCAAGCGCGTAGGCGGGGGCATGACCACCCGCCTGCCTGGCAGACGAAAGAAATGCGCAAGAAGAAGGCCAAAGAGCCCGATCACGACGGGCGAGTTGTCAACGCGTTCACATGGGGTACCGGCGAGGGAGGCCAGCTAGGATACGGCCTTGACGCTCCCATCTCGCAAAACGTTCCTCGGCCGGTGTTCCAGATCGGTGCCGAGCCAGGCCGGCATGTCCTTAGAGCTGCCGCGGGAGGCAGACACTCGTTGTTCCTGCTCGAATCATCCCATGTGTTGGCCTGCGGTGTGTGGGACGATGGGCAGCTCGGGTGCAAGGATCGACCCGTAGTGTTCGTGCCAGGGACAGCTGAGGAGATGGACCCGGTGCCGAAGTCTCTCGTACCGCGGGGGATGGAGACGTCTCCCGTGCCGGTCAAGGTGCCCGAGAAGCTCGTGGTGAAAGAGCTTGCGGCGGGGTTCGCGTCCAGCTTCCTGGTGACGGATTTCGGCGAGGTGTGTGTGCTCTACGCCATAGTCTAATGGTTTAGTGGAAATGTTCTAAATATAGGTGGTTGTAAAGGTGTAGTCTAGTCTATAGTCTCCTCACTTGTCGTGCTGCTCTCTGTGCACGAATTCATTCGGCAGAAAAAGCTCGGCAGCTGGACTTTTTACGCGATGAACCTTAGGGTCGATCTTAACGGTACATAACATATTTCAGTTTCTCACGAAGTTTCGGTATTTTGCCAAATTCAACGAGGGTTGAATCGTACGAGGCTCAGTTGGCTCGCGAAACAGTCCTCCACCCGGCGCGGAACCGTCACTACAGTAGCAACGCTCACGGGAATCACCCGCGTGGTTGTCCCACTGGAGTCGGCCTGACTCGTAGGCAGGTGTCGGTGCCTTGGGGAGTGATGTCCATCACCAACTCGTCGCGCTACAACGCCCAACGCGACAAAAGTCTAAGCTGTATAATTATGCTCTTATTAGTGAGCTTGCTCGGTCGGCCGCCTCGGTGCGGTCACCTTGTCAACCCGACAAAGGAGCTCAGAAACTCACTGCGCCTTCTGCGACGAGTCATGTCCTCTCTAGGCATGACCTTGGGGACGGCCCTGCTCAGTCTTGTGCGCTCGCGAGTGGTGGCACAGCTTGAGCGGTGCGACTGCCCGATCCTCTACCCCCATGCACCTAAACTTTAGTTTTTTCCTGTAAAAAAGTGAAAAACTTAGGTCTTACACAGAGTTTCGGTCGAAAACGGCCGTTGCTCGCGAAATAATTTGGGAAAAAACAAAATTGCAAGCTGAAATAAACTCTTCGTTATAGTCGACCCTTAACCTTGTATCTGGTGCTTCGTATCATGTCAACACTTCCAATGGAACCCTGCACGTGCCGTGCATTCCCAACTACCTGACTTTACATATTTTCGCAGTTATGGTCGTGGGGGAGTGGCAAGTATGGCTGCCTTGGTTTAGGCGATCTCGAGAGTCGATGGTATCCTGACCGCGTCCCGTTCTTCGCTGAGAGCCAACCTGCAAGGGTCGAGACCATTAGCGCCGGCAGTTGGCATGTGATGTGCCTATCACACAAGCAGGAGGTGTACACCTGGGGGCGGAACAACTGGGGTCAGGCAAGTCGATGCTGATACACCGACATCGGCATGTTGCACGATGCGGACACACTATTAACAGCAGAAGCGTTTTGTATGGGTCAATACTCGTCCACTTTAAATATCCTCCGTCAGGGTGCGAGCATATTCAACAACGCGTCGTGATGCTTTGAGCATGAAGACGCTAACCACACCCCTTCTTCAACTCCCTGCATGTGAATAACGATAAGATGATTCCGGAGATTCTTACGTAAACACCGATCCTTTTACTTCTTCGATCCCTCCCCCTTCCCTCCCCGCAGGCATATTTGGTCGCCAGTATTACAGCGTGCAGCACTATTGTGGTATTGTTGTGTGTGCATGTAAACGCGTTTAGTACCGTAAGGATGCGAGTCATCGCACTTATTGGAGGCTTCGCACACATCAGAGTTATCGCACAGAGGTGCGGAAAAAACGAGAACGACCCTGATTTAATTCGATTTCCGCACAGTTACCGGAGATGTCGCACAGGGATGCGAAAACTCCTGGGAAACCCCAATTTCGGGGGTGAGGTTGCGTCCTACCGCGACCGCGAGTGGCGCCGTGACACTTACTGGGCTGCAACGACTTGCCGGGGTACTTTTACGTCGCGGTGTTCATCGAGGCGCCACGGCTCCATGCATGTCACCTTGGTGGTGCACACATTTACATATGGTATACTGGTATGAACGGCACGCGGGTGCTATATACAGCAGTATCGTATTAGCCGCTGTGATTGTATTCAGTATCGCACGTCTCGGAGTTATCGCACAGGGGGGTGCGTAAATATACCTGAACCAAAATATACAGTTCGTTTTCCGCACAGATATCGGAGGTGTCGCACGTATCGAAGATATCACACGGTTTGGAGTTATCGCACAGGGGTAGGCAAAAAAAATATGAACGGACATATAAACGATCACACCCCTGCGCGATGACTCGCATCCTTAGGTATGCTCGCCCTTCCAACGTCGCCGCCGCTCAATACAGCTCGGAAACAGCGAAACCAGCACGTGTGAATCAAGTCCCGTAGCAACACTTTGGGCCAAGGAAGAAACCCCGCTACAAATATCAGCGGGAGGGGAACACAGCGTTGCCATGGTTGAAGTGCTGCGCCCCAACCGCCGTCGCGACATCGTCGTCTTTGCGTGGGGAAACCCAGGTAACGGTCGCCTCGGCTCTCACGGACAGCAAACGCACGCACGCCCCGCAGAAATCGAGGACCTTACCGAAGCCCTTCGAAAGTTGAAGCGGAAGCCCGTCAGCCTTTCTGCAGGCGGAACCCACACGCTAGCCGTGCTGAGCTCGGGGGAGGTGGCTGCTTGGGGTGGCGGGTGCTATGGGCAGCTGGGAGACGGTCATATGTGGGATAGGCCGGCATCGGTGATGGCGTCGGGGCTACAGGGGGTGCGATCGGCTAGCGCCGGCGCCAGGCATTCTATGGCTCTCTCTGTGGACGGTTCAGACACTCAGGTGTGGGGTTGGGGATTCAACCGGTGGGGTGAGCTCGGGGGCGGGGACGAGAGTGTTCGGCTCCAGCCAAACCGTGTCGGCGGCCTCGTCGGCTGTACGGTACAGAAGGTGGTTGCAGGGGAGAGACACACGATCGCGCTCACGAGCGGCCAGGCTTTGAGGGTGAAAGACTTGCGCGACTACCGGGGCTTCATCAACACCTTCAGAAAGGGTGGCTTGCTCGTGTACGACGCTCTCAAGAAAACCATGGCCGAAAAAGGCCTCAATCCTGATTGGCTGGACACACCCCTTTTGGTTTTCCCAGGGCAGCCAGGCATGACCCAGGCGGAGTGCCGGTTGGGCGCGGGAGAGATGCACATGGATTGGTGCATGGATACGGCCCCACCCGGTAGCGACGTCTTCGACAGCCTCAGGGGCGGGCACGAGATCGTGTACGTGTGTCGTCCCTGTGGGCTAGATAGAGTTTGTCTCGCGTGCGCGCGAAAGTGTCACTCGAGGCACTGCATCGAGCCAGTTTTTCGGCTCAGAAACGCGACGAAGCCTTGCGACTGCAGCACTACTCGTGGCATATGCGCCTGCAGGTGGAGCACCATGCGAGAGCAGTTCCGGAGCCTGGCTGCCGCCGGAGCGGCCCCTGGAAACCCAGCCCTAGGCGAGGATGGGTCGCTGCACCCGTCGGAGTTGAGAGAACTGTTGCAGATCGTCCGTGGGGGGGCAGCGTTTGTGACGTCGGACGATGTAGACGACGGATTGGCGCAGCTTACCCACGGTGGGGAGAAAGAGCGAATAGACTACCTTCCATTTGAGTGCTGGTACGAGGAGCACTTCAGTAAGATCGACGCAGAGTTGGACGAGGCCGACGCATAAGTCCCACGCTAGGCGAGGTATTACGGAGACAGGGCAAAGTGTTTGTTCGCCCCCCAGTGTCCCCTTCCTCATCCCTCATAGGAGTTGTCGGAAACGGTTGTTTCTGTGTCAGGCTATTTGCGGTGTTGGTCGCAAAGCCCACCAGAGCAGCTGCTTCAACGCAAAGTATGAACGGCAACTGTATATGGACTAGTTTTGTCGGTATTTCTCCCGCCAAGCACACGACAGATGATACTGTTTGCTCCGATTTCACTCGGCCTCTGCAAGTTTTCGGGTGGCTTCTCTACAGTTCAAACATCGGTGCCGTTTGGAAAATGTTAACACATGCACACACTACGGCCGGTTTAGGCCGGCGATTGGGGCCTGGTTTAACCGTGTCGTCATATCAGTGTTATTCGAGGCGCCATGCACTGACTAGCGCTCCACGGCTGCGGCTAGAGCTATGTTGCACCCGTGCCTTTCGGAAATAGTAGCAAGGTACAACTACAATGCAGCACGCCAAAAATATTTTTCGATTGTCACATATTGTACGCACCGCGCAATAACAATGCTCGTGCAATGCCGTCGATGCTATCTGTCATGGTGCTGAAGAGTAGTAAAGGATACAGGAGGTATCGGGTGCTGGGAGGCAACGCTTCTTGTTGTTTAGCTTCTTCTCTTAGATTACTTCTTTCTTTGCTCAAGGCTTACTACGGTCAAGACTCCAAGTTATTCGATGGGGACGGGGAATGCGATCAATACCCCGTCCACATCTACGGGTGACTCCTTTAGGACCCACGGAACACAACCCGTAACAGTCAAATACTACACCAGCCCCACCAGGACCAGTCTAGGGGCCTAATTCATATATATATATATATATGTATACTGTAGCTAGATGCGCACACCACTCCACAACGTTTATTTGCTACGAAACGAGTGCGCCTCTTTCGTCTTGCGCCAAATCGCCGATAAGTTTATTTCAACAACGAATACAGCAATATCGTACCGAGAACTATTAACGGTTTTTCGGCTTCGGTATCCGCTACACCGCCAATCGGAAAGGTATGAGCATGTTATGTCCTCTGCCCCTCGTACTTCGTCTTCTTATTCGGCCGGGGGGTGGGGGGTTGTCTTGCTTTGGGCCTGACTTTAGCCTCTTAACTCGGTCTACATCGTCACCGTTGTTTTTATTATTTCGCCCAAACTACGAACCCCGCCTCACACTTTTGCTTGATTTCTATAAAAGAGCTTTCTACAAAAGAGCGAACACACTGGAAAAAAGAACGCTAGCACATTTCAGTCATCGGCAATACCACTGTATACACATCTTAGCTCAATGTGTCAGGGCTGTTCTGGACACATAAACTTGGATCTTCGGACTGGAGATCTACCACACAAGCAAGCCATCCGTGTATCTTACTTATATATATGCCAAACACACCGTTGCTGTCAAGTCTCTCATCAAATTCCCTCACTCCTCATAGCCTATCGGACGAGGGCCTTGCCGAACAGACAGTAAACTGACCACCTCGGCTCGCGATTGACGCGGTTCTCGTAGTCCAGGGTGTTTGGTGGCATTGATATAATTATGCTATCACGGCTCAGTTATGGTCTGGAGGCGTGGATGACCACGCAGCTCAAATCCACCAGCTCAGAGCCACCATCGTTGGAACACCCGAGCTCGGTGATTACCCCTTGTGGCACAAGTGAAATACTTCGTAAACACCAGGGCATCAGATAGGAGATATTCAATTCGTTAGACCATGATGAGTTGCCGGAGCGTCAGAGGCAGAGAGTTCTCGTTAAGTGTGCGATGTTTTACGGCGGCACCAGCAGTATATTGCACCCGCTGCAAGATCCATATCCGTCCACCTATGAAACCCGGAGATATACCCAGGATGTCCGCTGACGACCACAAGGTTTTGCTGAAATGCAGCATATTGACGCCGTTGAGCCTGCGCAACTATGGCTCTTCTCGGCCCCCCTCCCCGAGCATGAGCGCGACGCTAGCTGGGCGTTGCAAGCGATGGATGCGAACCACTACCGTTACGGATGCAAGCCGTGGCACGGGTTGCCAACTGTATCCAGAGGGAGGAGGGAGAGGGTTGTCGGGAAACCGGGTGTACACAAAATTGTTACAACACAGCTCATCGGCCATCATAGCAATATCAACCAACATGAGGCGGCTTTATTCTGGTAACACTGCAGTGCCTTCTCTCTGCGGCAACAATCCTGAGGCGACACACGTTTTAAGTGAGACATTTCAGGGTGAAACTGATGTTTTTGGGGACTCTTACCTGCTTGATTGACGTCAGGCATCATACCTGGTACCTGGTAAACAAACAATATTATGTACACAGACTACTGGAACAGCTTAAATCACATTATTATGATCAGTTCTGTAATTGGCCCAATCGTTTTGTTGGTTATATACATGCGCTACCCACTAGGCCACTTTGTCACGTGGCAGATGTAACCCAACGGGAAGAAGGAACAGGACACCCGTACTTGCTGTAATCTTGTATCAGAGATTTGTTGTCGTCTTGCCTCAGACTGATTGAATTTGTTGATAAAAATATACCAGGCACAGAGTATGCTAGCCCGGCAGGCAAACAGGTTGGCGGGTTGCTCAGCCCCCGAGCTATAATTCTCTCAAGCGCTGCGCGGTGTTGCAATCAGCGAAATAATGGACGGTGGGAGGTGGGGATCACGCTGACAGGCTGCACTGGGCAGTGACATACCTGGTAGCAGAGAGGAGAGGGTATCAGATACGGAAGGGATACGGAAGGTAGAGAAGAAAAGGATCTATATTTTGCAAAAGGAAATGGTCTAAAAAGAATGTACCCCCGTTTTTTTCGGTCATTTGGGGGTATGATATAGATAGGGAAAACACGCCCGCCCGCGGAACGTGCCCGCGCTTGCCCCAGACTGCCTAAAGTTCAGTTATGACGCACCGGCAAGACACCCGCAACACTTGCCGAGAACGTACACCGCTTTTTGTTTTTCGGGCAAGGTATTGGGTCTAACGGGGCCGCGACGCAAAATGGGAGGAAATAATCCCCCCTTTTGACCACACCTTTGGGGGGGGTCTGCGCCCAAAAATATCTATTAAATGTATGTACTACCCCCTGTTGACCGCGTTTTCCCGCTTTTGACCGAAGCTATTATATCCCTCTTTGACCAATGATGACACCCTCAAAAGCGAGTACAACAAGGACGGCCACACGTCACCGCCCAACAGCCCGAATAGACCACATTTAGTAGTTGCGAGTAGTTGCTATCGTTTATCTCCCAAGAAATTATGGAACAGGAAACCAACAAAACAAAACAAATTTATCGACGAATACAATATTTTTTTCTTCTCGGTGAATGGAAGAACCAAAACACGCATGTATCTAGTTTGTGGGTACGTGCTGCTCGAGGTGCTCGGTGCTGTGCTCGGTGCTTCGTTGTCGGGCCGGAGGGAACACACACTCATATCGAAGCATTAACAATTGCGACAAGAACCGACGGTATATAGCAGGCCTTGTTGGTTATATAGGACTATAATGACTACGTGGGCCAGTGGGTAGTTCTATATAACCAACAAAATGAGTTTGCGAGTCCATCAATTGACTCTCACCGACTTCGTAACAGGGATCTCCGGGGCTCTCCCCTCGCCACACACTACCGTAGTACACAGGAGCAAACTATCATAACCATTCACGTCTCCAGCGCGCACGCTCATGAAGACGTTATTCTTTTTTTCTTCCGGGGACAAGAACAAAGGAAGAAACTTGGGTTCGAGTCCCACCGACGTCATACTTCCGCTTTTTCCGGGAAAGAATAAAGGAAATTACGTCTTTGCGAGCGTGCGCGCTGGAGACGTGAATGGTTATGATAGTTCGCTTCTGTGTACTACGTACGGTAGTGCGTGGGGAGGGGAGGGCCCCGGAGATCGCTGTCACGAAGTCGGTGAGAGTCAATTGACGGACTCGCAAACACATATTTTGTTCTAAACAAAAACGAAACTGAAACCCTATGAACAATGCCGGCATAAATATACTAATATATTCATGATAATAGTGGATGTACATACAACGAATAACAATGTAAAAAATATTGCTATTGCAACGACATAGGGTATAGTATGATAGTTAATGAGCCCCGTCAGGCATTCAAATGCTGACCAAAAAGTGCTAGCCCCTATCGTAACACGCACATGAACGCTAATCTTACAGCGCTAATACCAGTTAAAAGCAATATATATATATATATGTAGTTGGCGGGGACCGCTCGATCTGCGCCTCTTCCACCCAACGATGTGTTCTACTTAATTCGGACATCACAAACACCCCGCTAACCAAATATATGAGAACTTTTCTCAATCGACCGTGGCACACCCCGGTAAGTTAAAAAAATGGCCATTATATCGTGTTTCCGTTGACCGGGAGCCTGTACAGTCTTTACGGCTACCGGGTCGACTGCAGCACTAGGGAAGATGCCTGTGCTGTACCCGCCCGGGAAAAGTGTCCAACATGCCCGTGGTCAACATAAACGACTATCACTGCGCGACCGGACACCCCCACGAGGCACTACTCCGCAAGACCGCGGAGCAACAAGGGATCGTCCTCGAGGGAAAGCTGCTGGATTGCAAAGGGTGCTCCATTGCGAAGGGCCTCCGCCAAGGTATCAAGCAGTCCGCACACACTCGAGCAGATAAGAAGCTTGGTAGGGTTGTTGTGGGTTTGAGTGGACCTAAGGTGGTAAAGTCTCACGGGTGGAAGCGTTATACTCTCATCGTGCGCGACGATTTTTCACGGTATACGTGGGTGTACTTTATGCGCCACAAATCGGACGCCGCGGAAATTCTTAAGCAGTTCCTCTCGGGTACTCACGCAGATGGTGTCCCTTCACAGGTGATGTCCGTCCGATCCGATGGGGACGGTGAATTTTGCGCGGGGAAGTTTGGCGGCCTATGTAGATCGCGATGCATTAAGCAAGATTTCACGACGGCGGGCAGTCCCGAATTCAATGGGGTAGCCGAGCGCGCGCTAGGTTTGATTGAGACGGCCGCCATGGCGGGTCGAATACAGGCTCGTGAGCTTTTTCCCGGAGCACAATTGCCGGAAACGGAATCATTGTGGGCTGAAGCGTCGCACTGGGCGTGCATGCTTTGAATCGCACAGCAAAGTCCGCTAACCCCGCAAACAAGTCGCTGTACGAGATATGGTACGGTAAAACCCCCCCGGTAGTGCTTCTACCTTTCCTCAAGCCTGGCTACTACAAGGTGAAGAGGGACAACAAGTCCTAGGTGAAAGCACAGGAGTGTTTTTACCTGGGCCCTGCGCCTATCCACTCCCGAGACGCCGTAAGAGGGCTGACCAAACACCGTACTCTGTTTATCACGCGTCATGTCACCTGGCAACGCGTATCGCCTGCACCCCCTGTACCTGCCCAGATGCATGACTCCCTGTCTCAGGAAGAGGAGGGGTCCGAGACCGGCGACGAGAGCACGCCGAGTCGAGGTGGCGAGAGGGTGATGGACGAGCAGGACGAATGTCGGGATGGCCTGACCGACCTCGACGTGACGTGAGGGTTTGATCTGCACGCGTTCTTGAGGGAAAGCTCACAGGAGACACCTGCCGCCGGCGATGCTAGCGACGGGACAGTCAAGACGATGGACTAGTCTCAAGGGGGCACGATGGACTCCTCCTCGGTCCCGGCGGGGAGGGCCGAAACAGTTGAGACGATGGATTCGTCTCAAGGGGGCGCGGTGGACGCCTCCCCGGTCCCGGCAGGGAGGGCCGAAAGCGACTCAAGCGCATCAGCAGCCTCCGGCACCGACCAAGGGAACGACGATGATTCCCCCGCGGTCCTGTCGGGGAGGGCAGCTCACGAGCTCAGTAGCTGGGGACGGCTACCCCCGACAGTAATAAGCCGGGCCCGGGGTCAGAGCCAACGCCTGCAGGATGAATCTGCTCAACGTCAGCGTGTGATCGAGGACGCGATGTCTGCGGCAGTGCAAAAGTGGACGGAGTTTGGAAGTATACTGGTGAATACATCCTGGACTACGGAGGACGCAATGGTCATGATGGCTGGAGGGCCTGTTGTGGAAGACAATAAACGGGAGTTACGCGTGTGCATGCCTAGTGGTTTCCCGGAAGATGTAGAACCGCCCCCGCAGTCCGTAGCAGATGTAGAGCGCACAAAGTACAAAGCGGCGTGGCGTGAAGCCATGAAGAATGAATGCATTGGAAGATAACAAGACGAACGGAACGTGCGAAGCCGCGACACCGCCACGAGGGCGGAAACCTGTAGGTGCGAAATAGATGTTCTCATACAAGACTTATAAAGATGGCATGATAGCGAAGACGAAAGCAAGCCTTGTGGCTAAGGGCTTTAGCCAGGTGCAAGACGTAGATTACCACCAAACGTTTGCACCAACTCCATCGTCAGCGTCAAAGAAAATTCTGGCGGCCGTTGCAAATGGGCAAGGTCTGAAGATTTTTCATTTAGACGTTGCACAAGCTTTTGTCCGCGCGAAACTCGACGCCGAGATATACATGGAACCACCCGATGGGTGTGATGACATGTCAGGAAAAATGGGTCGTCTTAACACAGTACGGTAGTGGTTTGTCCCCCCGCCGACGAGCCACGTATCTTAACAGATCACTATATGGTCTACAACAGAGCGGACGGCAGTGGGCCGAACTACTAATAGAGTCCGTGGTAATATAAGGTATGGAGCAGTGTAGGACTGATCCTTGTGTTTTTCGCATGGTTGTGGATAGCAAGGTAGAACTGATTATGGCCGTTCATGTAGATGACATTGTGATTGCAGGATCGGACGAGGCATGCAAAGACTTTCATGCCGCATTAAATAACAAGTTTCCCCCGAATAACCTCGGCGAGTTAACTTGGTGTACTGGTTGAACCTTTAAGCGTAACTGGAAATTGGGCATTTAAGATTACGCAAAAGGCTTTCGTAGAAAATATGCTGAATCGTTTTGGAGTGAACTCGTCCTCTGACATCCCTGTGACCCCTGGCGTTGAACTAGGACCAAAAGAGGAGGGCGAACCAAAGGGAGACTGACCGTACAGGGAGGCTGTGGGCAGTCTGATATGGTAGTCGACCATGACACGGCCAAACATTTCGAACGCGGTGCGTGCTGTGGCGCGCCATGCTCAAAACCCCACCGACAGGCACTGGAAAGCATTTCTGGAGATAATGGTATACCTCCACGGGACAAGAGGTAGGAGTTTGAATTTTGTAAGGGGTTCGGGATTGGATCTGACCGCATACACGGGCTCCGCATGGGCGCCGGCATTCGCCGGCGCCCATGCTTCGGGTAGGGCAGGGCAGCACTTTGAATTGTTCGATTCAATACTTGGTAGAGTAAAAAACGTCACCACAAACAATCATAGTCTGCACGTACAGTATGTAAGGTAATGCCAAGAGTTCGATAGAGACTAACAATCATAACAATGTACTACTATTGATAGCTACCGTTTCTTAATTAATCCGATTCCGAGCTTCATTCATCAGGTTTCTATAGGATAAATTCGACCACACGCCGACTGACCCTTTAGTCTGGCGACGAAACGTGTCGAGTGCGTTTTTTATGATATTTTAACTCAATCAGGCATCCGGGGCTAGTAAGGTGACGGACCATGTCCGCTGCGTGTCCTCTTCGTAGCCACTGAGAGACGCGCACTGAGCCAGCTTCTGAAATGTACAATGCATGATATACTAGTATCATCTTGGTCCGAGACTCCCAGATCGACTGTCTGTGTATTGTCTGATCGTAGAGAAACGTAGATGTCGTAGTATATACGTGCACGGAAAGCACGTCGTCGCTCATGCGATATTTGTTTATGTATTTTTGTAGGTTGTCCGTCGTTGTTGTACGTTGTTGTTGGCGCGTATCCTATTAATACCTTATCAGATATTATTTTTTCATGCGCGTATTCACCCGACGAAGTTATACACATTCTTCATAACTCCTCAGGCAGAAGTTATTTGCGTAATAAGGGCGCGCAAAATAACGGTTTTGAGCCTATCTATATCAGGTTGACGTGCAAACCAAGCACGCTCAAAATGATGAACACTTCAACAGCACCAAACGCAATAATATGAAAAGGCGAATTAGAGCGATCTACTACCTTGTATAACACGCGTTCTTCTGGACTTATCATGTTCGTCTTGCAGCCTTTCTAACCTTCTTGCATCGCATTCTTCACAGATGCACGCACTTTTCCGTATTTTATTCGTTCAAGCCCTGCGGACATCAAGCAAAACAACCGCAATTTGACTAGTTACTTGTATGATAGGTCGCGCAAAAAACCTTCGCCTATTGGGTCAAAGCCTACTAATTCTAAGGTCGTAATTATTCACGCGGTCGCAATTCGGCTGGTCATTTGCATCATTTATGTTATCTAGGGATTTTTTATTTGTTTGTGAAGGGTGTCCGTCTTATTTTGCTTCCTAAGAAAGTTGTATCCCCGCCTTCGTTGCCGGTCGTAGGGGACCTTTTGCAGATGTCGTAGTGTGCACATTCGTCTACGAAAAGCACGTCATCGCTCGCGCGTTATTCGTTTACTTCTTTTTGTAGGTTGTCAGTCGTTGTTGTATGTTGTTGTTGGCGCGTATTCTGTCAATACCTATCAGATATTATTTTTTTATGCGCGTATTCACCCGACGAAGTTATACACATTCTTCATAACTCCTCCTGCAGAAGTTATTTGCGTAATAGGGGCGCCAAAAGAACGGTTTTGAGCCTATCTGTATCAGGTTGACGTGCAAACCAAGCACGCTCAAAATGATGAACACTTCAACAGCACCAAACGCAATAGTATGAAAAGGCGAATTAGAGCGATCTACTACCTTGTATAACACGCGTTCTTCTGGGCGTATCATGGTCGTCTTGCAGCCACATCTGCAGCCACATGGCCAGCACGCACACAGCGCATGACAGCCCAACAGCATACACGCAACCAACCGCTGTTCGTATGAAGCCTACAGCGCGGCACCATGAATAACGAACGACCGCGACGCTGGGTTAGCCCTTTGACAAACCGGCGTCCCTGCTCTCGAGCCCGGGCAAGATGTCTGTCTTTTGCTTGATGGTTTCAGTTGATGAGGGCACTCCACAACAGTAGCTAGCTGGAGCACAGCAGTCAGCTATTCCTTTGTGGTGTCAACCCCCTTGCCTGCGTTCGTTCCTCGGCATCGATCGATTTCAGATTGTGTCTATCCCCAAGCTATTCCAACAGCAACCGCGTAAAGCAAAAACTCAAAGCACGACCCATCGCGGCTTCCGCGCGTTTATACTGTCTAGGCGGTCAGTTGTTGCAGGCAACGTTATCTGGCCCATGCCGTGCATACCTCGTCTCACACCCCTGGCAGCTGGTGCCCTACGCTGCTTTGGGTCTCGGACGGGACGGGGCAAATAACCTTGCTTCGTCTCGTCTCGAGTCTTGGGCCCATGATGACTCGAGTGCGAAAAAAACGCCATATTCAGTTTTAGACAGCACAAAGCGCCTACACAAATATCGCGATATAGAATAAAGCGCCAAATACATGAATATCAGCGTACGCGGAGTTTTAGATATCTCTAATAAAGTTGCATCCCCGCCTTCGTTGCCGGTCGTAGGGAACCTTTCGCAGATGTCGTAGTATGCACATTCGTCTACGAAAAGCATGTCATCGATCACGCGATTTTTGTTTATTTATTTTTGTAGGTTGACCGTCGTTGTTGTACGTTATTGTTGGCGCGTATCCTATTCATACCTTATTAGATATTATTTTTTCATGTGCGTATTCACCCGACGAAGTTATACATATTCTTCATTACTCCTTCTGCAGAAGTTATTTGCGTAATAGGGGCGCGCGAAATAACGGTTTTGAGCCTATCTGTATCAGGTTGACGAGCAAACCAAGCACGCTCAAAATGATGAACACTTCGACAGCACCAAACGCAATAGTATGAAAAGGCGAATTAGAGCGATCTACTACCTTGTATAACACGCGTTCTTCTGGGCGTATCATGGTCGTCTTGCAGCCACATCTGCAGCCACATGGCCAGCACGCACACAGCACACGACAGCCCAACAGCATACACGCAACCAACTGCTGCAGGTATGAAGCCTACAGCGCGGCACCATGAATGACGAACGACCGCGACGGCTGGGTTAGCCCTCTGACAGACCGGCGTCTCTGCTCTCGACTCAGGCAAGATGTCTGTCTTTTGCTTGATGGTTTCAGTTGATGAGGGCACTCCACAGCAGTAGCTAGCTGGAGCACAGCATACGCACATGAAAAAATAATATCTGATAAGATATTATTAGGATACGCGCCAACAACAACGTACAACAACGACGGACAACCTACAAAAATACACAAAGCAATAACGCGTGAGCGATGACGTGCTTTTCGTAGACGAATGTGCATACTACGACATCTGCGAAAGGTTCCCTACGGCCGGCAACGAAGGCGAGGATACAACTTTCTTAGGAAGCAAAATTAGACGGACACCCTTCAAAAACAAATAAAAAATCGCTAGATAACGTGCATGATGCAAATGACCAGCCGAATTGCGACCGCGTAAATAATTGCGAGCTTAGTGTACTAGAGATATCTAAAACTCCGCGTACGCTGATATTTATGTCTTTGGCGCTTTAATCTATATCGCGATATTTGTGTAGGCGCTTTGTGCTGTCTAAAACTGAATATGGCGTTTTTTCCGCACTCAAGTCATCATGGGCCCAAGACTCGAGACGAGACGAAGCAAGGTTATTTGCGCCGTCTCGTCCGAGACCCAAAGCAGCGTAGGGCACCAGCTGCCAGGGGTGTGAGACGAGGCATGCAGGGCATGAGCCAGATAACGTTGCCTGCAACAGCTGACCGCCTCCACAGTATAAACGCGCGGAAGCCGCGATGGGTCGTGCTTTGAGTTTTTGCTTTACGTGGTTGCTGTTGGGGTAGCTTGGGGATAGACACAATCTGAAATCGATCGATGCCGAGGAACGAACGCACGCACGGGGGTTGACACAACAAAGGAATAGCTGAAAGCGCCCACACTAATATCGCGATATAGAATAAAGCGCCAAAGACATAAATATCAGCGTACGCGGAGTTTTGGATATCTCTACTAAGCTCGCAATTATTTACGTGGTCGCAATTCGGCTGGTCATTTGCATCATGTACGTTATCTAGCGATTTTTTATTTGTTTGTGAAGGGTGTCCGTCTAATTTTGCTTCCTAATGAAGTTGTATCCCCGCCTTCGTTGCCGGCCGTAGGGAACCTTTCGCAGATGTCCCAGTATATACATTCGTCTACGAAAAGCACGTCATCGCTCGCGCGTTATTCGTTTACTTCTTTTTGTAGGTTATCCGTCGTTGTTGTACGTTGTTGTTGGCGCGTATCCTATTGATGTTTTATCAGATAAAACCGAAACAAACTGTTTGTTGATTCCTACGAAGCGTAGAGGGCTTACCCGTTGAGCTGACAATAGTGGGGTAGTGGAGTCACCGGTATGAAGACAAGTATAATACTTACAAATATAAATTAAGTTGCTCCTAGCCAAGGCGCAGCGTGGAGTGCGCTCGCCAGGAAGAAAGGCAGATAAATATGCGGAGTATTTCCACCATCCCGATATCCCGCTATCATGTAGCCAACTTATCACTGGAAACCCCTACAATACCCAACCGTCATCATATCCGCATAACATCCAAGCATACAATCAACAGCCTCCCTGCTTCGTAAATGATACGGTATGATGCTATATTGTCATATCATCAGGGTAAAACGATTCAATGAAAATTACGGTCAATCAATATCCTCCCAGTACCTCCGTGACAAGAAAGAAAGATTGCAACACCATAGTCCTTCAAAAGCCCTTGTCCCATACGGTATGATGCTATATTGTCATATCATCAGGGTAAAACGATTCAATGAAAATTACGGTCAATCAATATCCTCCCAGTACCTCCGTGACAAGAAAGAAAGATTGCAACACCATAGTCCTTAAAAAGCATTCCATAAATCTAGAGATACAATTCAGGGACAGTACTCAACATCAATCTTCACGAACCTAAGATCTACCTGGTAAGTCGCAAAATCCTAAGTCCAAATACAAAAACTCAAATCTGAAACTCATAGACCGAAAACTCAAATCCGAAAACTCAAACATCGGCCTTATAATCAGCATTCAGCTTTCCTTATAAAACGGTTGTCAGCTCCATAGAACAGGGGTGCCAACAAGTGTGATTGGACAGCAGTCTCAAAACTCGCTTTCGAATGAGACAAACGCCTCCCGGCTGGGTACATACTAAAAATCCATTCAAATTCCAAACGCTCAAATCCCGAGCAAAATAATGCCATACTAGACAACGCAATCGTGAAAACAGTAATATTTCAAAAACAAAGAAATAGTTGCTTGCCTCCCTAACTACCATGCACTCTTTAAAAGTACGAAAATCCAGCTAATATATGCAGAATAATCCGTCAAGGAACAATTCAAATCAGCTCGCGAAAAGTTAGTCGCCCTCGGGTTCAGACGTATCGAACTCGTCGACTTTGAGACTTTTTTCCTACTTAACGAGCCATAATCCTCTCAAGTGGTCAAGCGAATCCTTTCCCGCACAAGCGTTAACAGGTGGGCGTGACCCCTCCTTGCAGGATGAAAACTAAACGGTTTGGCTCAGCTGGGTCTCATTATGGGGCTAGTGGAGAAAACCATAGACTGATTACGCAGGGATGACCCCCGGTAGTTTACCAAGCCGTCCCCGAACCCCAAAAACAATATAAACTGAACGATTTAGCTCAGATATCATTATTAAACAGTAGAAAAAACGAACCTAGCGTACTAAATCCTGACATATTCTACCGTTCTCCCAAAATCAAATGTTCATCACAAAATCCCGGCGAAAACGAAAAACTGGACCGGCAAGTGCCTTCGTCAGGAAGTCTGCGTGTTACTGCTCAGACTCTACGGCGACAATGTCAAACTCTCCCCTGAATACAAGCTCTCGGAGGAAGTGGTGCTCAATGTCGATGTGTTCCGAATTCGACGCGCACACCGGGTTATGAGCCAGGTGCCTTGCCCCCTTGTTGTCCTCAAAAACCGTGATGCATGCAGAACCAAGGCCAGGAAAATAATAAAACTCCACACGTACCGCAAGAAAATCACCTCCTTGATGATGTCTGCTAGTGCTACGTACTCGGCTTCTGTGGTCGAAAGCGTCACGCACCTTTGAGTCCTCGAAAACCAGCACACGCATGCTCCTGCGCACATGACAGCCCCACCGGAAACCGACCTCCTATCAGTGGCATTGCTGGCGTAGTCTGCATCCGCATACGCAACCAGCTCCAGTCCCTTACCTCTCTGCAAAGTAATGCCAAAATCACTCGTGAAAAAAACATACTCTAAATGCCAACCGCTGTCTTCCAGTGTATCGCCCTGGGCGAGTTGGTGTACCTGGCTACCGCTCTCACTGCGTTCGCAATATCCGGACGTGTCTGATTGGCAAGCCACATCAAGCACTCTACCAGTTTACGGAAAGGCCAGTCACCCTCAGGTTCAGTCGCATCGAACTCTTCGAGTTTAAGGCCCTTGTCTAACGGGTTTCTTCTGCCCGAGCTAACGCCGAACTTCAAAGCTGTGTTTTCAGCGAAAGGTTGTTGCGAGATCGTTAAAGTGCCAGCATCCCAATCTCTAGAATACCGGCAGCCAGCATACCACCTTAGCTCGCCAAGGTTGTTAATCGGCACTAGGCGGTTCAAGTCTTCGCAGAACTGATCGCATCTAGCCTTCCGTCCTACTGCGAAGATATCGTCCACATGAACTACTGTTACTATGGAGGCAGTTCCAGACTCGACCAAGCGCAAGACACACGCGTCTGCTAGGCTCTGCTCAAAACCAAGAATCTTCATGTGCGATGGCAAGTGGTTGTGCCACGATCTCGACGCTTGTTTCAAGCCGTAGAGACTGCGGTTCAAGCGTACTACCTTACCAGACATCTCACCACAACCCCGGGGTAGCCGCATAAAAACATCTTCGTCTAGGTTTGACTGAACAAAAGCCTGCTCTGCATCGAAATGACAAAGATCCAAATCTAACTCGCAAGCAATGGCACCCAACAAGCGGATGCAGGACGCCGTAGGCGTCGGGGCAAATGTCTCAAAGAAATCAATATCTTCACGCTGGCCGCAACCCCTCGCTACCAACCTCGCCTTACCCCTGGTCGCAAAGCCAATCTCATTCGATTTCGAACCGTACGCCGACTTCGCCGAAAGAACATTCAGGCCGTTTGGTTGCTAGATCGCGCCGAAAGTACCCGCGTTCTCCAGGCCACCATATTCTTTCTCCATGGCCTGAATCCAGAGATCAGAATATTCGTCGGTGAGCGCTTCCGAGTACGAGTTCGGCGTCAAGAGTTCACTCACCGGGCGCGAGGGTAGGGGAGGGTTCTTGTGAGGTGGGGCTTGATGGTACAGTACATGACCAATACCCTCCCGCGCAGCCATCAAAGACAACATTCCATGTTTCATACCCCCCTGATTGCGCGCGGTTTGCCCCCTGGTGCGTCCCAGTTGAGCTATGCCGTCATTTACAGTCTGCGATCTGTCAATTCCTGCCTGGTTGCGAGCAGTCTGCGCCCGCGTGCGCCCCAGGTGTTGTGGCTCGCCACCATCACTAGCTCCTGAGAACTGGTGTGACAGCGGCAACGACTGTGACTGAGGCGGCTGTGCCAGGCCTGGTGACGCCCTTGACGTCACCAGCGACGGCTGCGCCGGCCCCGGCAACGCCCTTGACGGCACCACCGGTGACGGCTGTGTCGCCCGCGGTGACGCCCTTGACGTCCACACCGGTGACGGCTGAAAAAACTCCTATGACGTCCTTGACGGCACCGGTGACGGCTTTGACGGCACCTGTGACGGCTGTGACGGCACCGGTGACGCCCTCGACGGCAACGGTGACGGAACAGGTGACGTCCTTGACGTGAACGGTGACGGCTGTGCCGGCCCCGGTGACGTCCTTGACGGCACCGGTGCCAGCTCATGCCATACCTCCCCGTCTTCCGGGGGCATCTGCGCCTCTGACAAACTCGGCCCAGGTGATGGGGTGTCCTTGGCCCATGCCGCAGGCAGCAACCCAGCAAAGGCTTCCCGCGGATGCTCCCAAGTAACATCGCGGGTGTACGACCGGCGGCCGGACACAAGCAACACCTTGCAACAGTCCCTCGGGTGGTTGCTGCCGCTGTTCAAGAAAAAGCAAACCTGTGCCTTCGGCTCAGATTTCAGCGTCCGCTTCACATGATAAAAGCCTGGCTTTAGAAAGGGGAGCAGGCGCGGGAACGGTGCCCTACCATACAACTTTTGGTAAGGCGACAACATTCTCGGCCTGTCGCTCACCCTCGCCGACACGTTGATGGCATCACTCGCGTGCACGCACGCTTCCGACCATAGAGGCCCTGTCGGCGGCAGAGGCACGCCGCCGAACAGGCGGGGAGCCTCCAGGCAGGACGCCATCGCGGCCTCTAAGACTAGGGCAATCCTGCGCTCGACCACGTCGTCGTACTTTGGAGAGTCTACGGGCGTGTATTCTCGGCGGATACGGTGGTGGTCTAGCAGCGTCACGAACTCACCCTTAGTGAATTCAGTACCGTTATCTGAGCGCAGGCACTCCACAATGGATGGGGTGCCCTGTGCCCGAATGTCAGTCAGAAAACCAGCGAAAACAGCGGGCACGTCGGACTTCTCCTTGAGAAAGTACGTCCATCCAAACCGAGAAAAATCGTCCACAATCATCATTAGGTAGTGGTAACCACCAGATGACGCGGGGCGCTTTCCGGACAGGTCTACAAACAGACGCTCAAAGGGTTTGGTCGAGCGACTGTTGGTGGATCTCGGAACTGGCATCCTTCTACCCGTGGCTTCGGAACACCCAGCCCAAGGGACCAACTCTCCTACCACTTCTACACCATGTTGGCGCTCCGTCTCGCGTAGGGTTTCAACATGTGAGTGGGCTAGCGCAACGTGCAGGTCGTTAATATCGATCCGCTGCTGCTTGCCAGGGACCAATACTGCGTTAGCCATGGGGGGGTCGGTGATCCTAGTTGCGGAGCAGTATAAGCCAGCCTCTCTGCGTACGAGCGAGACACTCCCCCCAAGCATGTGAACCCCCTTGGTGTCCATGGTCACACGGCACTTTGACATCACAGCGTGCAATGAGAACAAGTTAAACTGGACTCCAGGCACTTATGCCACGTTCGTCAGCCGTACATGCGTGTCACCACCCTGGTAGTGCATCAACAGAGACAGCTTGCCAAAGCACTCGACGCCCATCATCGTCTTGTCACCTATCACTAATCTCTCCTTACCTACCGGAGGGGGCTTACAGTCAAACATCCCAGTGGGGTCCCCCGTGACGTGATACGAAGCACCAGAGTCGGCAACCCACTCATCTCTACCGCTACCCCCAGAAATGTCACGAGGCGTCTCTTTCATTTTGGAGGGGTATTGGATTGGTTGAGCAATTTGCGCTGTGAGAACGTGTGGGTCGTCAGACGTGCTTCTGCTATGCGTGGATTCCGCTGCCCCTTGAGAGTCATACGGGGAGTGGACGGTCGATGGGGCGTACGGTGCTGCTGCTGCGGCAACGTACTGCGGAGCATAGCTAGTCGGAGCGTAGTCACCAGCTCCATAGGGCTCATGGTATGCTCCGGCCTGCCAATTTCCGTCGTATGATGCTGGTGGGGGGCTAAACGATGCAACGTGCGCGCCTAAATAACCTGAGCTGGGTGGGTAATTTTGCGCGACGTGTGCGTGTGCGTGCGCAGTGCATTGAGCGGCATAATGCCCCTGTTGCTGACACTTAAAGCATAGCCGGGGAGGTATCGGGGTACCTCTACGTGGCGGTCCCGATCCTGCCGGTGGCGGGGGTCTCGGTGGTAGTGCACCAGGCGGAGGTTGAACTGGTACATATCCCATCGGGGGTACATTACCAGCGTTCCCAAAAGGGGCCAACCTCGAGTCATCCCAACGCCACTGCCCATACACTGGATCTAAACGGTACGGTGGGCCCACTACACCGCCACCACCACTTTGGTGCTGGTGCTGCTGCTGCTGGTGAGGCGGCTGCGGCTGCTGTTGCTGCTGCTGCCGCTGCCGCTGCTGCTGCTGCTGCAGCGTGTTTGTTGATCCCTACGAAGCGTAGAGGGCTTACCCGTTGAGCTGACAATAGTGGGGTAGTGGAGTCACCGGTATGAAGACAAGTATAATACGTACAAATATAAAATAAGTTGCTCCTAGCCAAGGCGCAGCGTGGAGTGCGCTCGCCAGGAAGAAAGGCGGATAAATAGGCGGAGTATTTCCACCATCCCGATATCCCGCTATCATGTAGCCAACTTATCACTGGAAACCCCTACAATACTCAACCGTCATCATATCCGCATCATATCCAAGCATACAATCAACACAAATGCTCCAGCCCTGCAGACGCCAAAAGGGACACAAACGCTCGAGGATATGCCACCGCAAAATTCCAAACGTTTGCAAGTACCGTTCGGAAATTATACCAATTTTGTAAATTATCCTGGCGATGCAGACATTAAGATACAACCAAAATCTCCCGGAATTCCTCTTCGACATGCGGTATTTTTGCAACTTCTCGCTTGTCTAGCTCGGCATCCGTCCGCGTTCACGTCGTTGTGCGGAACGGACACGGCAGGGCGAGGGGCGTTGGAGCCGCCTCTCGAAGCCGGCGCTCGAACGAAGCTATTCGACCGAAAATTCCAGTGCCGCGAATCGCATACTTAGGCCGAGACGAAAAAAAACTCCTGACTGAATCCCTGAAACAAAATAATCAAAGAATGATTTTATGTGTATGTATAGTGATGCCGACTACGCCGACAAATCTAACGACAGGCGCTTGGTGTCGGAGACGGTAATTACCTTGGGGAGTGCTGCCGTCAGCTGGGCAAGTAGTACGCAGAGGTGCGTTACGTTGTGTACAGCAAAAGCAGAGTATGTAGCCCTGGGTGAAGGGGTGAAGGAGGCTCTGTTTACGGGGACATTATTATCGTTTTTTTGTCCAGAGCTGAGCGGATCGTGTGTGTGTCCGAGTTTTTGAAGATAATCAGGGGACCATAGCACTGGCTGAGAACCCTCTTAGTTCTGCGCGGAGCAAGCACATAGATGTGCGGTTCCATTTCGTCCGAGAGTTGATTCGTGCCAAGAAAATTGACATTCAATGCCTAGCTTCGGAAAAGCAACACGCGGATATTTTGATGAAATCCCTTGCTGCGACCCCTTTTCAATCTCACCGTAAGTTTTTGTTGAGCCTACCGTTGGAGGATGAGTGAGGGGTGTGAGCATTATTCGATGAGTACCATGTTTGAGTCATGCGAGGAAGAATTTGTCAGGCCGCCACCCCACGTTACTTTGAGGGGCATGGGTGAGTAGGGCGCTACTTGGCATTGTAGTTTTTGGCCATGGTCGTCGTTTGAATGCAGCCATTGTTACAATCGCAATGGTTTGGATGGTGTAAGACATACAGGGGGTTTTGACCTGGTGGCCGGGTTTCCTCCTGCGGGACTGTCGTTGGCTGTTCTTTGGTCCTAGCTTGATGTTTTGGATGTCCGTTCGGTCCCGTCATTCATTGCTGTGAAGACACAGGGAGGGTGTTAGCTTGGATCGTCCCAGCACGACGGTTACAAAATTTGTAGAGGGTTGCGTATATATTCGTAGGCGTTTTTATGCATTTTTTGTCATGAGAGGAGAGATCCAGCACTCCGCTTTCTGCTTTTCTCTCCTCTTTGTTCTCTAATACAACGAAGATGAGAACGCTCGTCAGACCGCGAGGCGGTCAGGACATCCGGGCTCGGACTCTACGAATAAACTACCGTTGGGCAGCTGCACCGACTATACAGGCATAACAAATCACTCTGTTTTCTGGTGGCGTTATCCATCGATTCGGGTCCTCCTACCGAGTCGGGTGTTACAGCGATGCGGCCTCGGACTTCTGCTGAGTTGAGGATTATGGTGCCCTGACGACCACACTTCGCGAGGAAGTGAGCCACCCACAGATGTCACAACACCTACACTCTTGAACTCAGCAGGAGTCCGAGGCCAGCATCACTGTAACTCCAGGCTCGGTTGGAGGACCCGATTTCCGATCACCGCCAGAAGAACAGAGCACACAGAGTAAGTTATTGTGCCCCTACATAGTCGGTGCAGCTCCCAACCAGCGGTTACATGTTACGGTTCGTAAGAACCTGCATGCCTACACATATCATGGCGAATCCATGCATGTCAGTGAGTCTGTTTCCACGGACGCCACAACCAATGAAAATAACACGCAACACTCTACCCTCTACCCTCGTATGCGATCCGAGTTGAAGAGGCTTTTTTCCCTTAGAAAACCAACAGAAAAAGGTTCGCGCTTCGCGCTCGCTTGCGCGCTTGCTCGCGCGCCTCATTACAACATGAGTACGAGTATCCGTCATATTTGTTTGTGAACAGCACAGGGCCGGGCGGGGCGGTGGAGGGCATTCATTGATTTGGCTGGACTAGGATTGTGCATGTCCATGCGGCTGTGGTTGCTTTTCATGTTGTTTCATACCGCGATCCTGAATTTATTTGAAGTTTGCAACCGTACGCGGCACCAGGAGGTCACAATTTAGGTCACAATTTAAATATTCCAGGCAACATTTTTCCAAGTTTTTCTAGGCGTGGCGAAACCGAGAACGATAGAGTGTCCGTCATGGTTTGCAAAACGCACAGAGCCAGGCGGGGCGGCGGCACCCCGCGCCCCGCCCAGCTGACAAACCAGTGCCAGCTGACAACACCACGTGTGCATGCCCAGGAAAAAAACTCTTGACTCCTTGGAATACCGTTTTTGTGAGGTTTTTCGTTTCATATATTTTTCCAAAAAATATAGACCTAGAAGACTAGAATGAGGACGTACAGCCGTGATTTCGACGAATTTTGTTGTTATGGGGTGTGGTTGTGGAAGTGAATGGTGTAGATAGATCCGCAGGATGATGTGTTGTTGGTGCCGCTGCAGTCTTTGTGATATCGTACATACGAATATACATCACATCTGCAAACAGCACAGGGCCGAGCTAGGCGGCGCCCCACCCCGAGCCCCGGTCAAGTCCTCGTTTGCGTGCTTACAGCTTACGATGGCCTCGCCGACTTCGCGCTTTTACTCACTGACCGACGAGATAGAGTCAAATCCGTACGAAGTCGTGACGTACTCTGTGGTATATGCCAATTGCAGCAGGAAGGGGTAGACGGAAGCTACACACCAGGGTGTTCAGCAGCAGCAGAGAAGCGTCACTGGGAGCCGCGTGCAGAGCAACCCCTCTGGACGCTGTACCCCTCTGGACACTGCTGTAGATTTAAAAGTTTGAAAAAAGTGGAAACGTAATAATCTCCCTGATCCCTGATACGAAAGCCTCTTGTATCATATTGAACTCCTCTTTGGAAGAACGACGACATCTATCCAATATACAACACAGCGTTAGTCTCATGTCCACACCAAGCGGCGGCAGGCCCCATTCCGGTGGACACGGCCAAGGAGGAGGAGGCAATGGTGGTGGGGGTGGTGGCTCGGGAGGAAGTCGCCGCGCAAAAGGAAGAAAGAGAGCGACCGGTGGCAACAGGGGCACAGGCGGACCAGACGAGCAACATGTAAGAAAATGGCATCATCCTCGCCTCTTCGTAAAAAAATGCAAGCTTGTGGGTGCGAAAGACTTTGCGTTTCACCCCCCCCCCCGTCGATGCAGCAGTACCTATATACGCGCGCGGGAATTCCTGCGGCCCTTCTTGGAGAAAGTGAGCAATGCACACGCGATCCCCTATATATCTCCGATGTACGTCGGAAAAAAAAGTATGTTTTTTTTTTTTCCGCCACCGGATCTTGTTTCAAAAAGTACCTCTCCACACTCCACACTCCACGCGAGGTTACGAGGTTGCTGGTGGTGGGGTGGAACGTGGAACCTTCTGCGTTCTTCGTATGTCCCAGGTATGCATGACACTCGCGGCACCATGCACGCACGCCGATGTACGTCGGACAAAAAGTACCTCTCCACACTCCACACGAGGTTACGAGGTTGCTGGTGTTGGGTGGGGTGGAGCGTGGAACCTTCTGCGTTCTTAGCACATACATGTATGATACTCGCCACACCATGCACGCTGCCTCATTCCTCATCTCGAAACTCTCGAACAGGGCACTGCTGTTTCCTGAACTGCTTTTTAAACCCACCCGCGCTAACACTGCCCCCTCGTGGAAAATACACTTCTCTGTTCCTCTCCACCCCGACTTGGTTTGATCGAGCAGCATGTATGCCAAGTTGGTGATCAAGGCGGCGGTGGAGGAGGCAGCGGCGGTGGTGGCGGTGGCAGCGGTGGGGGCGGCAGCGGGGGAGGAAGCAGCGGCGGCGCGGGGATTAGGGGTGGAGGAGATGGTAGCTCAGGCGGTGGTACTTCTGGTAACCGCGGCTCCCGCAACTCTGGCGGAGGCGGCAAGAAAGGAAGCAGGTCAGGCAGCAGGGGCGGCGGCGGCGGAGGCGGAGGCAGCAGTGGCGGCAGCGGTGGTGGAGTAGGCGGAGGTGGTATCGGGGGGGGTGGGAATGGGGGCAGCGTGGGCAGTGGCGGCGGCAGCAGCGGTGGCGGCGATGGCCATGTGCACCTGATCGACGCCGACGCGCGAGCCATCAACGAATTTCAAAGCTGGGTGGCTTCGGGGAGGGCCCCGGTGGCGGCGACGGATGCTCAGCTGAACTTCGAACAGACCAGGTCGATGCCTCGGTACATTCGGCAGGTCCACCATTTCCTTCAAAAGCGAGACAGCAGGGCCCACCCGCCGCGCCCCTCCCAGACGTCGCCAAGAGCCGGGCCTGCGATGGACGCTGGCGCCGACATTGCCGGCAGCGCCGCCGCCGTTGCAGCCCATCAGGGTAACAGCACCAGCAGTCAGCCCGATGGACTCCTTGACAATATCAACAACGCGCTGCCCGCGTGGGGGGGATCCGGCACGCTCGCTCATAGTGCTAGTAACAGTGTAGACTCCACTCAGCGGGGGGTGCTCGGAGAGGTTGGCATAGATGGCGCATTTGCGGGTGGGGGTTTAACAGAGGAGGGGTGGGCCTTTACACATCAAGGAGGCCAAGGCCATGGGGTTTCCAAGGCCATAGGAGGGAGCGACGCTGCTTCTCGCACGGTAGGGGGTGCGGGGTCACGGAGCGAGGGCTTGGACGGAAGGTTCTCTCAAGACCAGGTGCGTACTTCTCCACGTTCAGCACTGTTGGGTTTTTAACCAGTCTGGGGAGCCCGCCCCGGCAACCTGGTGTTCTGCTGTATTCTAGTATTATCAGCCGCCGTTGCATTTTGGTTCTCACATCGTGCGTTGTGCGTATCGAATGTGGCGCCTCTTGTCGCGTGGCGAGCCTCCCGGTCAGGCAGAGCGTGTGTTTTGTGGCAGCTGTCTGCGGCGCCTTTTTTGGGATGCGTTGCGTCGAGCCCCTCTGTCCTTTGACTCTCGTAGTTTGCGCCCCCTGCTCTTACTTGGCGTTCAGTGTATGTCATAATATAGTACCTCGAGACCCCAAGGCTCCTGCCATCCAGCTTTTGATACCCCGGTTGTGTTCGACCCGGACTGCCTGTGCGTGTCTCTGTAGGCGGGGGTGTGGAGTGGCATGACGGGAGATGCAATCGAGCACGACTCTGCCAACGGCGCGTTGGGCCTGCCTCCTCCCAACCTAGGCGAGCCTGGTTCTCTTCAGTCGCACCTTGGAGGCCTGGCCATAGACGATGGACAAGAGTTCCCGGATTATCATCATCAGCAGCAGCATCTACTCGGCAACGATCAGGTATATACCTGGTATATGGTAAACGTCTGTCGATGTTGCGCGCATTGAGAGCGATTGGGACAGGCGTGGCCCGGCGGGGCAGATCGGCATCGGTTTCGGGGGTTAGGTGAAGTTTGAGGGAGGGACACGAAAGTCTACGCCGACGTTTTCTTGCGCGTTTGCCGCGCTCCTTTTTTTTTGTTGCCAGTTAAGAGATGCGGCGCGCGCCTTAGTTGCTTCAATTTCTGTAATGGACACCCCCGTGACTCTCGCGCTTGTGGGTGTATGTGCTAGTTCCAGGTAGCATGTGTGCTTGTTTTCCTGTGTGGCTTATTTGTTGAAGCTTGCTGCATGTTTGTTGTATTGTGTTGCGCGTTTGGCGAACCTTGCTGATTGCGTAAAGTTTGTTTGGAGCAAACGCGCGCTTGTTTAGGTTACTTCTCGTATTGGGTGATCCGATAACCATGATGCGTTTTTTCGTCTGTTTTGTTGAACTGACGGAAACCGTTTTCGCCCCTCCGGTACTGTGGCAGCAGGCCCAGTTCCAGATTAACCAGCAACAGCAGCCGCAACAACAGCAGCCACCGCCGCAGCAGCAGCACTACGACTGCCCACCCAATTCCATGCAACAGCAGCAGCAGCAGCTCCACCTTCAGGAGCAACAAGTGCAACGGCACCCACAGCTCCACCCTAAGCTCGGGAATTCCGCGGGGCCGCTGCCAGGCCTGAGCTTCATTGACCAGCCTCGTGTAGAGCAGCCGTCGAAGTCCATGTCTCCAGGCATGCCTCCCGGCATAGGCCCTACGGAAGGCCAGCAGGCCGCCCCTGGACGTGTCGACTGGGCCCCGCTGGCCGACGCTCCCTTCTCGCTCTCGTCAGACCGTTCCGGTAACGCTGCGGTGTCGAGCGGCATGCCGCTTGGCGCTCAGGATAACGCACAGGCTTTCTCGCAGCAGCAGCAGCTGAAGCAAATGCAGCAGCAGCAGAATAGCAGCGGCAGCGGCAACAGTTATCTACACCCCACCGGCGGCCCTATAGGTGGCGGTACTATGATTGGGGACCCTGTGATTGGCTGCCCAATGGTTGACGGGTTTTCGACTGGCGGTGGCGGTAGTGGCGGTGGCTTGTCGATTGGCAGCGTTGGAGGGTTGTCGACTGGAAGCAGTGGCAGCGGCGGTGTCGGCGGGACCCAGACCATGCCTAACGTGGCCGTAAGGCATGTTTTGGGCCTGGCGCAGGGGGCAATAAGCGCGAGCGCGGAGGGTCTGTCGACGTTACCCTCGTCAGCGCCAGTTGCTGCCGCGGCGACGTCGGGCGGGCGGTGGACGAAGTATCTGGATGAAGCGTCCGGACGTCATTACTGGCACGATGGGATAGATTCGGTGAGTTGGGTGTTCACTGCCGTGCGGGGCTCGGGCGGGGCGGAGCGGAGCCCGCGTAAAGGCCGGGGTGGAGGCCGGGGAACGTGCATGAGCGTGACGGTTTACGAGACGCTGAGGTGGTGTCAGTGACGGTGCCGGTGTAGTTTAGTGCGCACCACTCTTTTGTGGTATTGTTACGGGTTCCCTATAGTGCCGGTTGAATAGTGCTGCTGCTCTCCATAGTCCCGGCGAAGTCGCTTGGCACAACTATGGCAACTCTCTATGTAACCCTATTCTCAATAGTGCCGGTGCCCTGAATAGTGCCGGTATGTTGTGCTGGCGCATACTGGCACAATTTGGAGCCCCCCACCGTAAGCGGAACTTTGACCTTGTATACGAGCTGGGCCAGCCCTAAACCGGAGTGAAAATGACGTCGGCTATCTAACGCTGAGCTTTACGCAGTTGGACGTGAAATTTGGACACGGGGTTGTTCATGCAACTACCAACACATTCCGTGCTCAACCTTTTTTGTTTCTTGTTTTTTTTTCCCGAAAGATACGTCCGACTCAAAAACGCGAAAAATCAAAAATTGGCCTGAACTTGTTTGGAAAGATACATTGGTGAATGGTTCAGCTTGGACTAATTTTGTATGTGCGTTACAAATACGAGGCTACATTTTTTTCGAATCGAAAATATCAAAACTGAGCGTTGCATCGCAGTAAAAACCATTGTACTCGCTACTGGTTGAATTAAGTCTGGGATCGTGTTTTGGCCGTATCTCTTGATGGGCAACGAATTGGGCAATGAACTGATATCGATTTTTCCCTTGTGTGTTGTCTTCACATTAAATCGGTTGTTTTTAGCAAACGTCATCAGTGGAACACCCAGTGTCCAGCCCGACTCATCCTAGAGAGTACAAATCTGTGGCGACAGACTGTGAAACGGAAAAGCCAAACACAAGTGAACACAAATGAACAGAGGCATGCAAATTTAATGTCAGCATACAAGATGCGAATGACACAGCCAAAAACAACCCAAAGAAATTACACTAGTAATAGTAGTAAAATAAAACAAAACACAAAACACAGAGAAAAAAGGACTCCTGGAATGGGACATAAACAGGCCAACAAATGCAGAAAGGCGCAGTGAGACAAGGCCAATCAAACGAACCCTCTTTCGTGGATGTCCTCTCTCATGAGCCGCGTAAGCTTTGGACGAGTGTGATGCGTCACTATCAACGCGAAGAAGAAAGGGGGAGGCAGATAGAGATAACCAAATAACGAAAGAAAGGAAGGGAGAAATATGGCCAAGCAAAAAACAAACAACTCGTACTAGGGGAATCACGAGCAGCAAAGTATTCCAGCTCTTCTGTTATTTAGACGAGCCCGCCTGCTAGCCATACGGTCTGCTCCCTCCGTCCTGTTCCCGTCGACAGCGGTCTCTGATCTTATTGCCGCCGCTGTCGCCCGCTCAAGGAAATGATGTCAAGAAAGAAAAACAAGCCGAGCAACAGCCAAAGAAAAAACTAAACTCTCTCAGAAATCGAATTCGAATTCGGGGACAGCCAATAGATTGCGCAGGTACCATATGTTAGCCACATTTGATGCCTTGCTACACGATCTGCCACTTCTTTTCTGCCTTCACCAACACCGGCATCAGTACGGCTGCCCCCCCCGCCCCCCTCCCCCCCCCCCCCCCTCCATTCTCCTTTAACCCTTCTTCGTGGCGTCCATTGTTTGCATGCCGTAACAAGCTCTTTTCCGCCTCAGCCCTGTGCCACCTTGCCATGAAACCATCCGCCGCTTTCACGATCCCCGATACCACTTGCTAGCCTGTTTAGCCGCCGTGGGCCATAGCACCGTGTTTACCCTGAACAACCAAGGAAAGGTTTCCGTCGATCCCTCTTTGGCTCTGAACACCGCGATGCCGTCTACTAGGCGTCGGACTCATGTATTTCCTGGCCGACCCGGCCCCGGATTCTCCCCACCGACCATCGTTCCGAACATCACTCGCCGGGCTAGTCGCTCAGGTTTTGCCAGCTGTACGATCCCGCAAAAAGGATATGCAGTTTGCGGACATTCGTTTCAATGCTCTTCGCATTGTACCTTCTCGAGGGCCTTGGCATATGACATGGGGTGGTGCATTGTCGGCGATGGAAGCCGATTTTCCGAAGGAGGAGCTTGCTGTGCGCGCTGTGGAGCACAGTGAAGTGGTCCGAGAACAACGAAGTGCTCCACGCCGAGAGTCCACGTCGCACACCCATACAGCATCGTTTCCATCACCTCGGACTTTAGCATGCACACCATCTGTATGAACGAAGCGTCTATATATCGCATAGCTCCAGCTTGAACCAATCGAATCATGCCCGCGCGAGTCGGTTCCGTCGTTTGATCTGTGGCATAGTGTCGGCGGTCTCGTTGATCAGGCCGCCCAGATAACAAAAGTGGCCTGTCTGTTTGAAGCTCTGGCCTGCTGCTTCGATGACGAGCGGCGAGATAAGGGTGTCTGGTTGTGTCGTCAGTATTGTCTACACCAATTGCCGTCTTGATCGGGAACAGCGATTTTACTACGAATTTAGTGTAAAAGATTGGTGTTTTTGAATCGTCGCGGATATCTCAATGAGATCGAGTCGGAAGTTCAATCATCGTATATTTTCCATGTATGTATTTTCGCATCGGCAATGTGGTGTCAGATTCTCTTTTTCTAAGGTTCAAGTCCTAAATCGCAATGGTTCGCGAGAAACAACTTTAGGAAGGAATTTCCATTTCTTGGCTGGCCCAGCCTGTACATGAATCTAAGTGTTACACACATATAGGTGACCCCTTTTCGTTCATATCAACCTCAACAGATGTTGACGGCTCTCTGGCGTTGCATTGGCGTGTAACTTCACCTGTCGATCACAGCTGTTCTCGTTTCAGTCAGGGTGGTGATTGAGATTTTGAAGCGTCCATCATGACAAGCCTTTTCATTTAGAACCCTTTAGGGCTGCGCCCACTTTTTTTGGGAACAAACTACTCGAATTTAGTGGGGGATAATTTTGCCGTGGTAAATGTGTTGAAACACCATACACCTATGACGGGGAAGCATCGTAACAGTGACGAACCCATACCTGAGTATAAGCAAGCAGTGGGTTTTCCCCACGACCTGCCCCCCGCCCCGTGTGCGTCAAACTCGTTACAAGCTGTAGTAGCGGCCAGCAGGCCATTCGGTGGGGTTCGGATTTTCCAGGGTTCAGGTCGGGATAAATCCCGCCCTAGTAGGCGGGATCCGGGATACCGGCATATCCCGGCATATTTAGGTGGTCCCGTATACCGCCGAAGGCGGTACCGGCAAAAAACGCAGTCCCGGTAACCGTTCAAAATATCCCGACAAATGGCACTAGGGTCCGGATGAACCCACGTGATTTTCGAGTCCCGGATACCGCCCAAAGGGTACCGGCATATTGCAATCCCGACAAGAAAGTACCGGTTCATTTTAGAGTACCGGATACCGCCCAAAAAGTACCGGTTCATTTTAGAGTACCGGATACCGCCCAAAAAGTACCGACATATTGAAATCCCGGCAAAAAAGTACCGGTACAATGGATTGCCGGGATTTCGTGCACTTCTTTACTGGCCGAGTGGTCTGCGAGATGATATGTAACTCTATAAGATCTAAGTGCGGGGTTCGTTTCCTTCCAAACAAGTTTTTTTTTTCCTTTCGAGTGTTTTTTTTTCTATTGTGCAAAAGTTTTTTTTTCGGTGCTGTGAGGTCCATTTGCTTTATTTATTTTTTGGTTCGGGGCGGGTTCCTTTTCGGCAGAACCATTTTTTATTGGGTGGACGGCAGCCGTGCAGACCAACACCAGCCACCTGCCCACACCTCCTAGCGTGTGCGGTCCAGCAGAACAATGAGCGCTTCGGATGGGAACCCCAGTGCTGAAAGTAGTGCAGGGGCCGCGTCGGCCGAGGCGTCTGTGCCTGGTTCGGGTGCAACCGTCCCCCTCTGATGACCTGGCGAAGCCAACCGTTCTACCGGTTAGGCTAGCTATTAATAGCTGGTTTACTTCATTCGCATCAATTTCCGGCATGTTGCATTCCCGGCGAAAAAGTACCGGCACATTTTGCTGTACCGGGTATCGCCGAAGGCGGTCCCGGCATGTTGCGTTCCTGGCAAAAAAGTACCGGCACATTTTGCTGTACCGGGTACCGCCGAAGGCGGTCCCGGCATGTTGCGTTCCCGGCGAAAATGTACCACAGCTTATTTAGATTGTCCCGGATACCGCGAAGGCGGTACCGGCAAAAAACTTAGTCCCGGCAACCCGGCCAAAGTATCCCGGCACATTGCATTCCCATCCCGTTGTGACCCGACAATAAAACCCGTCCCGACCTGAACCCTGGAATTTTCACGCGGCCTTGGTCGGGAGAGGACGGTATTATGTCAGCCCCTACAACACCCCTGGGCTTTAGGACTGCGCGACCTTTACTGCTGTTTACTGCCGCTGCTGTTTAGCGTTGACTCTTCTGCATCTGTAATCCATCAAGCCAAATCTGGTTTGCCGTCTCTCCTCGCCACCGGTTTGCGCACGGTTAACAGACTTGGACTGACCCAGAGCGTCAAACGCAGCAGCCGCAGCAACCGCAGCAGCCGCAGCAACCGCAGCAGCCGCAGCAACCGCAGCAGCAACAACAACAACAAGTGTCGCAGCAGCACAATCAGCAACAACTATCGGAGCAGCAGCAACAGCAGCCAGAAGCAAACCTATCATGGAACGGACAACAGACCCCTTCCATCACCGCCTCCGCCACGCAAGAGCTCCATTCTTACCCTACCGCGGGGGTTTCCACCAGCGGGGGCGGCGGTGGGCCCGTCGGGGCAGCCGGGGTCGTCGGCCCATCTACATCGTCATCGGGGTTCACGCTCACCGCAGCCACCTTACCCGGGCTCGAACCCCAGGCGGACAGGTCAACTCAGGGAGGGGGCGGAGGTGGAGCTGGAGCTTTGGCCAGTTACCAGGCGAGAGAAAGGCAACCGATGTCACTTCCTCCACCGGGGCGGGGCTGGGAGCAGCAGCCGCAGCCGCAGCAGCAGCAGCGGCAGCAACCGCCGCAGACGGCGTTGCGCGGGGAGTCGCGGGTTTCCGCGGACATGGGAGGCGGACGCGGGTGGGGGGCGTTGCCTGAGGAGGCGTCGCCGTTGCCGTCGTCGTGGGAAGCCCACGGCTTGGAGGAGGCGAAGGCTAACGAGCACGCGACGGCGGCGGCGACTGTGGGAGGGGTGATGGGGGTGGGTGCGCTAGAAGAAGCTTCGACGGATGGTTCCCCCCCTCTGAATGATTGGCATCAGGGGCAGCCGCTGCTGTCCCATCAACGGCAACAGAAGCAGCAGCAGCAACCGCAGCAGCAGCAGATGCAGCAGCAGCAGATGCAGCAGCTGCAACGCGGTGATGGGGGTGGAGGTGGGGGTGTTGGTGGAAGTAGGGGTGGGGGGAGTGGTGGTGCTCCGGTGGCGTCCGGGTGGGGATCGTTGCAGCAAGATTCGCAGAGGCAGAGGCAGGAGGTTTTGGATGCTGCCCAGACCGCCAATCGCTTCAACTTGAAGGTGAAGTGGGATGGGTGCGATGGGACGACCCTGTCCTTTTTTTTGTTGGTATTGTCGGCTGTTGTGTGGTACGGTAGTTGGTAACCCTTTGCAACTACGCCCATGCTTTGGGGACGAGGTGCTTGGGATTATTGTAGGATACAGCAGTTTGCAGCGGTGAAAATAGGTCATGTTTTCAGGGACAATCTAATTTGGGATTAGAGTAGGTTGTGCTTTGTCGAAGTAATTGCAGTGAGGACAAGAGTTCTGACTCCAAACCGCTTCGGGACTTGTAAGGGGAAAGGCGTCGAACAAGATACCGATCACAGCATCGGCCTCAAGCGAAGCAGCTCGAGCTCACGGTAGGAAAAGTGTCCGAATCCCGAACTTCACTGCACATATAACCCCTTTTGCTGAACTTCTGGGAGGGAATATGTCGAATAAGTCGTGACGAGCGCTCCCATCGGCCACACAGCACGCAGCCCGAGCCACAAGGGTAGGAAATGTGTACTAAATTCTATGCATAGGCTTATATGCGATACGCCCGCAGCTTCCCCACTCATCCTGCTTAGCGCTTCCACTAGATGAAGGACAAGCTTGCCTCAAGTGCTCCTCGTTTTTTTCGGTCGTTTAATTCCTGGGTACCTATGGGGCCAAGGTGCGCACGCGACGCGAGTCTCCGTGATTCTCGTGTTTTCGGCCGTTACAACCTGGGTCCCCAAGCGGCTAAACCCCCCGTTAAAAATGCACGCGCGTTTTTGGTGACAAGACTAACTACTTGGAAATGTTGTGGGCTGTGAGATGTTCTGATTTGCGGTAGTAAAAGGGCTAAGGTAACACGCGCTGGAGTGTTTTTCTACCGTGCCGCACACCGCAGCTGTGTTGCCGGTCACGCGTGCTGGCCTGCGCTTGTTCGCAGTCCCACACGCGCGTGGCAGACCCGGGTGTTGTTTTTATGCCGTTAACGCTTGAATTCGGCACAGCAACACGTGACCCTGATTCCCCTCCTTCCCCTCCCCAATTCCCGATATTCTGGGACAACCGCGCACTGCCCGCTGCACCGATGTCCTATTAACACCAATCATGCCGATTGACTGAAGGCCGGGCTTGAAGCGGCCCCGAGCTCGCGCCTCCACCGCCAACAGCAGCAGCAGCCACAGCAGCAGCAGCCACGGCAGCAGCAACAACAGCACCACCGGCAGCAGCAGCAGCAGCAGCAGCAGCAGCAGCAGCGGCGGCGGCGGCCGGCGGAGGGTAACGCGACAGGCTTTGTCACCTCTACTGTCGCCGCCGCTGCAGCGGCTGCCACCGTGGCTGCTGGTGGCAGCGGCAACAAGAACAGCAGCAGCGGCGGCGGCGGCAGCAGCTTGGCGAACTCCCTACACGCGCAACAAAGCGAAGCGGTAGCCGCTCACATGCGCGAAGCTGATTGGCAAAAGCAGCAGCAGCAACAGCAACAGCAACAGCAACAGCAGCAGCAGCAGCAACAGCAACAGCAACAGCAGCAGCAGCAGCAGCGGCAGCAGCGGCAAGATAGCCGTGGTGCGCCGACCCCAAACAACGCCGGTGACAATTGGGGTTGGTCCGGGGGTGGCCGTGGTTCCAGAGGAGGAGACCTCCACGTAAGGGGAAGCAGAGACGCCGCATCTATGTCTGTGTCTATGCCTGCACCGGCGGCGGCAGCGGTGGTGGCGAGTGGGTTGGGAGGTACTGGAGAGGGGGCGGGAGGAGGCGATAGGGATAGGGGGGTGATGGGGGAGGGAAGCGGGGCGTCGACTACGCCCGAGGTGGAGACTCAGCCGGACGATGATAAGGAGAAGGCTAAGACGGCAAGATTCCCACCGAAGAGAACTGTCAAGAACCAGGTGGGAAGGTGTTTGTGAGCTGGAGGGTGGGGTTGCGGTGGAGTGGCGTCGGGTTTGTTTTGTGGATGAGACTGCTTTACCTCTTTTTTCCTCTTGTCTCGCTGATGCTAAAGGCGCCGACGAGCCGTTATCCATTATCCACCCCCCTCCTCACGAGTACAGCGCACAGCGAACCCAGCGATTCCCCAGCGCACCCAGCCCCCCCCCCCCCCCCCGCCCCCCCCCCCCCCACCTCCCTCCCCCTATGCACGCGAAAACTTACGGGCAGTTTATTATTTGTACGCCGAAGCGGCATAGCAACAGCTCCAACGCCAACATAAACGCCAACGCAAACACCACACCAACAACCATAACAACACAACAATAGCAACAACAACAACGACAATAACAGTCACCCCCAAACCCCTCTCGGACAACGCCTCCCTTCCCGCGCTCGGTGCACTCGATTTTTGCCTGGTCGGTGAAAACCCGACGTAGTCCGTCCCGGCACTCCAGGGATACGAGGGTCTATAACCACACGACTACGGCCATGCATGAAATGAGTACACCCCACCTCACTCCCGCCCGCCCCTTCTGACAGGTGGGCCTGCTATACCTCGCTTACCCCAGCGGCTCTGGCCCTTCCCGGAGCTTCGGTCCTCAAAAAGTCCGCCCTAGCGCCCACCTCACCGTCCGCTGGGAGTTGCCGGCGGGAGTTGTGGACGGGGCGGGAAGGACTCGACAGGGAGGGGCGGAGGATGAGCCACAGCGACTGATGGTCGGGCTGTTCCGCCTCGGCGTGGGGTCGAACACAGCTGGAATTATTTCTAAGAAGCTGTTCGAGAGGCCCCCAAGACCCTGCCGGGATCCCCGGCAGATGTTATTCGGGACCGTACCCTTTTACGCGCCGAAATCTGTGAGTGTAAGGCAACGAAAAAAAGTTGGTAGAATACACTGCACTGAAATTCCGAGTAGGTTTTTACCAAAATGTGGGTGCGGGTGGTAGGAAAATAAATTCCACGCTAGTTGCAAGTGGAAATGGGGCTCCAGTTCTAAAGGGGTTAAGGATGAGGGCATAATTTTAGCGTTAACCATTTTGGGAATCAGGCAGGGCGGTACAAGATGTAGGGGTGCGGTGTTATCAAAGGTCGGTTTTGCAGTCTGAGTGTCAGCAGGACGAGTGGTAGCGTGCTGTGCCCTTGTGGTTTGGACACATACGTACAGTGCCCTAACCCAGCGGCGGCAGCGGGTTGCTACGTGTGGGTTTTGTTGTTGGGCTTGGGCTTGGACTCGGGCTTGGGCCTGGGCTTGGGCTTGTTCTTGTTGGTATTGTTGTCGTTGCTGTCGCTGGTGTTATTACTCTGATGTTGCTGCCTTTGCGGCTGTTGTTGCTGTTGCTGGTGCTTTTGTTGTTGACTGTTACTGTTGTTGCTGTTACTGCTGCTGTTACTGTTGCTTTTGTTTTTGTTGTTGACGTTCTTGTTTTTGTTATTTTTATATTGCGTGCTCTTATTCTTGCTGTTGTTACTGATGCTGCCTTTTCAGGTGGGGACCTTCGTGTTCCGGATGTACGACGCCAGCGACCCCGTGGACACTCTCGCAACGAGCCACGCGTGGCAGGTTGACGCGCAAGGGCGGGACGTGGAGCTGAGCGTGCGGTTCGTGCTCAACCAGCTCCGCAGCACGGACGGAAAGGGGTCTGTTATGGGAGCGCTAGCGCAGCTGGCGCACTTGCTCCGGCATCTCCAAGTGAGCGCGAAGGTCATCTTTTTTTTGTGTCTTTTTCTTTACGTTGTTTTTTGTGTGTTTCGTAGGATGGGGAGGGGTTGCGTGTGTTTTTGTGTGTTTTCATGTATCTTTGGTGATTTTTTGTTATGCTTTGTTGTTGTCATTTGTCTTTTTGTTGTTGTGGCTCCAGTGTAAACACTTCGAGTACAACCCCTGTGTCGTAAAAACCCAAACCCCAAAACCTGTAATACCCTCAACTCTTGAGCTTTGAACCATTAACCCTTGACCTTGCCATCAGCTGCGCCGCCCAACCCCCCACCCCCGACGTCCTTGTCCGCTTTTCTTTGCGTCTGCCATTTCGCTCAAACTGCCCCCACCGCCCGCCGACCAGACCGCACCCCCCCAGCGATACAACCGCTCGGTGGGCAGCGCCCTCTGGAACGCCGTAACTTCCGCGCGCAACCAGCTCAGCGGCGTCAAGATTGGGGCGGGGTCTGGAAGCAAAAATGGAAAGGGTGGTGGTGGTGGCGGCGGCAGCGGTGGGGGTGGGGGTGGTGGAGGTGGCGGCCACAGCCAAGAAAAAGACAGCGCGGCGGACGACCGGAAGCTTAGGGCTGTTCACGGTGAGGGGATAATTGGGGGGGCGAGGGGGAAGGGGGGGCGTACTCATTCGTTGCTTGCCTTTGTCATTTGACCATTGACTACGCATTTCTTTCGAGACGGCGCACCGTTCCTACTCCTAATAGAGGGGGGGGGTGTAGAGCAGGGAGCGAGGCGTGTGGAGGAGTTGGGGGGTGTTACCGGTACTCAACCATCTCCAATTGGTTGCTCTTTTTTTACTGAAACATTTCATGTGTTTGGGGTGGAAACGCAAGAAAAAGGAAACATTCAGTGTGTATGCCTGAAAGAAGAAAAAATAAGAGGGCGTGCGGGGGGGCGGCGGGGGGGGTGTGCTGTTGGGCTTGTTTTGGTCGCTGGTTGGAGATGTGGTGGTTGGCACCTCGTGGTTTTTGGCGTCGTCGCTACTTGGGCTGGGTCATGCGCGCCTCTCGTTGCCTTTCGTTAGCCTCTTGAAGGACGAATGAGTCGAACAAAAAAAGGGTACCTAAGAAAACCACTCTGCCTGACAATGTAAGGGCCTGCTCTGGGAACTCACATTTATACCCAAATGGTTATTACATTTGAGGACAGTGGTAGAAATGGGTTGAAACTTTGAGGAGGGAACACTTCACAGGTTCAACAATTGTGTTGCGTGAATGGATGGATGGGTGGATTGATGAATGGGTGGGTGGATGGATGGGTGGGGTGGGTGGGTGGGTGGGTGTGGGTGGGTGGGTAGGTGGGTGGGTAGGTGAGTGGGTAGGTGGGTGGATGGGCGGATGGATTGCTCGTCAATCATAGAGCCCCCCCCCCCCCCGTCCTTTACCCTTGCCCTGCATACTTGCAGTTTGCAGGTCCTGCGTGGTGCCTGACAATACGGGGATAAGATGAGCAAAAAATGTTGATGTATTACACGGAAAAAACGTGATGAGCGCCCGAACGTTGGAGATGTCTCTAGAAGTAGGAACGGTTCTCGGTCTCGAAAGGGATGCGTGGTCAATGGTTAATTGACGGAGGCAAGCAACAAATGAGTGCGCCCCTGATACCACGTAGTGTGTGCATAGTAAGGCAACCACGAGGCAGTTTCATAGTATACCCGTTGCTATATATGTTTGCAGTTGGCCACACCAGAAAAAAAAATGAATTCACTCGAAGCTATCATCCGATCTGCAAGAAGTACGAGCAAGGTGCTGAAGTCCGCCTGACAAGTGGGTCTCATCCTTCATGCGACTCGCCGAACACCTCACGGCGCTTCGCGCTGCCTGGTCGGTGAAAATCTGACGTGCTCGGTCCGGCATTGTAGGGATGCGAGGGTCAACGGTCGTAAGACGACGGCTGTGCAGGAAATGAGTATTAGGAGTAGGAACGGTATTCCGTCTCGAAAGGGATGCGTGGTCAATGGTCAAATGGCTAAGGCAAGCAACAAATGAGTACGCCCCCGCCCCCCCCCTCTCCCCCTTGTCCTCATGCCTCCTCATACGACCACGGCCATGAATGAAATCAGTACCCCCCCCCCCGACCCATCATTGCGCTCCATATATCTACCTTTAAGGTGCCGTGTGGTGCGTCTTGGACGCCATCGTTTGCAACCCTGCGGCCGGTGCGCTGCTGGCGGACGCGCCCCCCCAGATGGATCCGCTTAACCCCCGGGGAGCCAGCCTTCCTTGTGTGACGTTGTGCCAAATTTGGCAGGTGAGCCGTCTGCGTCCGCCCGCCCGCACGTCACCGGGTCCTGACCGTAACCCTAACCCCTAACCCTATAGGCCCAAGCCCCCCATGCTCGAAACCCTAGCCCTAACCTCGAACCCTACCGATTAAGTGAAGGGTGCACCAGCTAGCTCTGGATTGCGAGTACAACTGAGTTAAATTGACACACATATTTGAACAATACGTGGAAGTGTGGTGAGCTTAACCTTCAGTTTTCCCCATCCGCCGGAGGATGAGATAGAAAATAAAACGGTTTGGTTGCGTAGGTGATTGTAACCCTTTTCACTACTGAAAACAGTATCCCGTGGTATGTTCAAGTGGCTTGTGCCCGAAAAAGTGCTCGAAAAAGGCGGGTCCGGTTATGGAGGGGTTAACCGTAGCAAGAGTGGATTGCGGTGTGGTGTTGTGTGGTATGGCGTGGTGTGGTGTGGTGTGGTGTGGTGTGGTGTGGTGTGGTGTGGTGTGGTGTGGTGTGGTGTGGTGTGGTGTGGTGTGGTGTGGTGTGGTGTGGTGTGGTGTGGTGTGGCGTGGCGCGGCGTGGCGTGGCGTGGCGTGGCGTGGCGTGGCGTGGCGTGGCGTGGCGTGGCGTGGCGTGGCGTGGCGTGGCGTGGCGTGGCGTGGCGTGGCGTGGCGTGGCGTGGCGTGGCGTGGCGTGGCGTGGCGTGGCGTGGCGTGGCGTGGCGTGGCGTGGCGTGGCGTGGCGATGTGACGTGCTACCCGCCTCCTCGCGTGACCATCCTTGGTTGGTATGATACCATGGACCAGTCTGTCCGGAAATAGAAGGCCTTTTTGGACGTTAACATTAATACATGCACGTCCTTACATTTCGGGACATAGGATTTCGCGACAGAGTGGTACCATAGCATAACGACTTCATACTGGTTTTTGTTTTTGTGAGTGCCTTGTTCGTCGTTGTTGGTGCTGCTGAGCGTGATCGTCATGTGTTTTCGTAGGTTGTTTTTAGATCCAAGCCTCCCAATGTCCATGCCCAATCCCCGCCAACCCCCACCATCAACAAACCCCACGCCACCCTCATTCTCCACCCACCCCCACCCCCTACCTCACCCAGCCCCACCCCCACCTCGCAACGTATGTAAATCATTATATGTACAAATGCCCCAGAGCACTTTCTGCCCGTTTGAGGAGCGCTACTACGACAGCCCGAAGGCTCTGTTCGAGCACTACGAACAGGACTTCGGCTTCACGCCGTCTCTGGCGACTGTCGAATCGATTGACCCGGCTGTCTTGCGCGCCGTCACGGACCAGGTGAGTGAGGGAGCGAATGTGAACACCATGTTGCGGTAGAGGTGACATCATCTTTTTTTTTCTGAGGCTCCTAACCACTCCAGATGTTTTTTTTCGCTAAGGCATTAAAACTGTTTTTTTTTGTACGAAAAAAATGCCAACCGATAAACAATCTCATGTCCCGTGGTGTAGGTACACAAAAAAACGTACTACGTGCTGCAAAACGAGGATGACATTCCACCGATTTTGGGTTTTAATAAGTTAAGGAACCTCGTCACTCAAAAAAATTGTTCGCCGAAAAGTGCTTTTCTATCGTAGCACGCGTGTATGCTGTCGTTTTTTTTGTGGGGGGGGGTCTGGCGCCCGTGGAAGCGATTGGTCCGGCTGTATTGATCGCCCTCACGGACCAGGTGAGTAAGGAACACTTTTTTTTTGTGTCTATTTTACGAGAGTAGGGGCCCGGGAGGGGGGGAGTCTGGCGCCTGTCGAAGCGATTGACTCGATTGCCTTGAACGCCGTCACGGACCAGGTGGGGAGTGTGGAGCAAAAGGTGCTATATGCATGTTTATTGGAAGCCGCGGTTTGACTGAATCCTTGATTGGCTGACCGCCCTTGACCGCCCCCACACTACGAGTAGTATATTGGCAGAGATATTCACGAGTCTTGACACTACCCGCGGGTCAGGTTGGGAGGTTTTCAAAATCTCGTGGGTCGAGTCGGATGGGGTCAGGCGGTGTTCGAAGTCTCACGGATCAGGTCGAGTCGGGTCGGGTGGGTCGGGTCGGATCGGGTCAGGTCGGGCCGGGCCACTCTGACCCGACCCTGTCCGTGAGAAGTGACACGACCTGTGAAAGCCCCGGAATATTAAGGCCAACAGAAGCCTTGGACAAAGGCCTTTTCGATGCGCGCCAAAGACCGATCTCCTTTATATAACATATATATGGGAGGGGCTGGGGATCGATCGATGGGGTGCCGCCGCCGCTGCCGCATCGTCGTGCGCTTGCATAGTCATTTTGGTGACGACCGAATGGCACGCGTGGGTCGGTGGATTTGACAAAAATAGTTACAAAATATGTTTGACAAGTTTGTTACCAAAAACATGTGCTGTACCCAAAGTATCTGCAAAACGGAGTCTTTGCCTTTTGTTGTTCCCAAAAAAGCTTGCTGTTTTTTTTTGCTAGTGTTGTTGTTCACCAACCATATTTTCTTCTCGTGCGGCACGCAGACGAGGGCGCTGCTGCCGCGGCTTCTCCCCTCCCGGGACTTCATCGACAAGCGGGACCGCGTGCGCGCACGACTCGAGAAGATGTTGATCAAGCAGCTTCCACAGATCCCGCACGGGAGCACTCTTAGGGTGTTCGGCTCCAGCGCCAACGGGTTCGGGAGCGACGAAGCGGATTTAGACATGTGAGGACGTGTCTTAAACTCTTTGATATTGCGCCCACTTTTCTTTGTTTTGGAGGTTAAACTGCTTGAAGATAGTGTGGGATAATTTTCTCTCCTCCAAGGATTGGTTCGAGCGCGAATGGTTTCGGGGGCGACGAAGCAAGTTTGGACATGTGAGGGCGAGTGTCTCACCCCTTTTCGAAGTCCACCCCGTGTTTTTGGGGACGTTTTTTTTTTCTTAGACTACTATTAATATTGTACTGTAGGAGTTTTTTAGCAGTTGGAAAATGGTTACACACGTTACTCCCTTAACAATTGCGGTCACGTTTCTTGGGGAGGTCTTACTTGGAAATAGTGCGGAATCGTAATTGCAATTGTGGTGTGGTTAGGTAATCCTCTCCAAAGGTACTGTTTTTTTTTGTTTTTTTTTGGCGGTCACCATGATGGCTGTATGGAGTTGGATCTTATTGTGCGGGGTGGAGAACCCTAACTCCGCGCAAGGGGAATTATCGGATCACGTAGTGTGAATATGGTAAGGCACCCACGAGGCAGTTACGGAGTAATACCCATTGCTGTCTCTGGAGTGGCCACACCAGAAAACAAAGTATCTCGTTGGCGTTGTCATCCATTAGCAAGAAAATAGCTAAAAGGTGCCGAAGTCTGTCCCACTAGCCGTTCTGGGAATGATGCAGTCCACCCTTCATGCGACTCGCCGAACACCTCACGGCGCTTCGCACTTGGTGCAAGCAATGTCTGCCTGGTTAGTGCACACCCGACGTGCTCCGTCCCGGCAGAGTAGGGATGCGAGGGTCTATAGTCATACGACTACGGCCATGCATAACCCCCCCCCCTTCCAAGGGCATTTGATAAATTGGAATTTAACAATAACAAGCGATTGCGACTTATATCATTTTGACTGCGCCAAAAATTGGGACCCTCTTTGGAGCTGCCTGAAGCGTTCGCGGACCAACCACCAACGCACTAGTTGGCGACAGTTACGTACAGTAGGTGGCCCTGTATAGTGGCATATAGTGGCAGGACAGAATTGTGCCACTATTCAGGGCAGTGCCACTATTCGATATAGTGGCACTATTGCCACTATTAGACAGTCTAGTGGCAATATTGCCACTATATCGAATAAAGAGCTTCGATGTTCACGCTGTACACTGATTATACGCTGTTGTGTACAGGTAAAGCCGTGCATACTGTTCCACTACTCGTGGTTGATTTGTGTGCAGCATTATCCGCATGAAACACATGAAATGACCGTTGATTATCCAACGGTTACCGAGCCTTCTGTGGTCAAGACCTGTTTCTTCTGCGCAGGCAGACCACAGGAACCACGTCCAAACGCATTGTATCATAGGTGGCACATCAATATTTCTTGTCCGGCGGGCAGTGTAACATGGGGTTCAACATTCAACACTACGTGTAGAACGCATGAAAACAGCAACGTAGAGACGCGAAACTAGCTGAAACAGCCAGTATAGAAAATTCAAACACCCCCACCCCGGCGCATCAACCCAACCACCACGAAGCTCTGCAACTGCTGTAGGCTTTACTCGTGCCCGTCTTTCTCTCCCAGTGGTTTGTTTGGGAGTTTACACAGTTCTAGGTCCGCGCAGGCTGGCATGATACGTGTGGCGCCCACCGATGAGAGTGTGTGTGGGCAGGTGTGGTACAGCAGTAGTGGGGGCCCACTACTTGGTACTGCCACTATTGGGTGTGTGTGATGCCCAAAATGCCACTATTGAGGGCCCCGTCCTCAATAGTGGTAAAGTGCCACTATATCGGGTTGAGATTTTGCCAGGAGATTTTCATGCCACTATATAGGGCACTTTACTATTCAGGTTGCCACCATACAGGGCCACCTACTGCACAAATAATTACGATTTTTTGAAAATATTCTGCTGCGCGAGCTCCAAGCGCCAGCTCGTTATATTATTTTTGATGGGGAATTGATGTTGATTGGTGCCTACTATGGCTGATTTGAATGTGCCAGGATGCGTTGCCTTACCTTGCCTTGCCTTGCCTTGCCCTCCTTTTACATTCCATGTGTTTTTTTTTTCTTTCTCGGCCGCGTGTTTCAGCTAGTTCGACGATTTGGTTTGACCTGTATCCGGCCGTTTAACGGGCCGTCTTTGATGTATCATTTTCGCTTATCACCCTTCTCCCCTACCACCTCCTCCTCCACCCCCCAACCCCCGTTCTCCAACCCGCCCTCTGCGCCTGCCGGCAGGTGCATTGAGTACACGGAGGGCGCAAGACACCCCGGCGACAACGTGGCCCTCATCGAGTCCATCGCCGATAAACTGCAAGCCGCGGGCATGGTTGAGGTGTGGCACGTTGTCGGCGTTGCTGTTGTTGATGGTGTCGTTATCGTAGTTGGTGTTGGTGTCGTTGTCGGCGTTGTTGTTGTTGTTGTGGTTGGTGTTGGTGTTGTTGTTTTTTATTGCTGTCGTTCTTGTTCTTGTTGGTGTTGGTGTTGGTTTGGTGTTGGTGTCGGTCTCGGTCCCGGCCTTGATCTTGATCTTGATCTTGATCTTGGTCTTGGTTTTGGTCTTGTTGGTGTCGGTGATGGTGATGTTGTCGGTGTCGGTGTCGGTGTCGGTGTCGGTTTCGGTGTCGTTGTTGCCGTTGCCGTTGCGGGTGTCAGTGTCGGTGTCGGTTTTGGTGTTAGCGTGTTAGTGTCGGTGGTGTTGGTGCGGGTATTGTTGTCGCTGTTGTTGGTATCGGTGTCGCTGTCGGTGTCGCTGCTGTTGGTGTTGGTGTCGTTGTTGGTGTTGTTGTCGTTGTTGTTGCCGATGTCGGTGTTGGTGTTGGTGTCGTTGTTGTTGCCGTCGCCGTTGTCGGTGTTGGTGTTGGTGTTGTTGGTGTTGGTGTTGGTGTCGGTGTCGGTATTGGTGTTGTTGTCGTTGTTGCCCGTGTTGGTGTCGGTGTTGGTGTTGGTGTTGGTGTTGGTGTTGGTGTTGGTGTTGGTGTTGGTGTTGGTGCTGGTGTTGGTGTTGGTGTTGGTGTTGGTGCTGGTGTTGGTGTTGGTGTTGGTGTCACTGTTGTTGCCGTCGTCGGTGGCGGTGGCGGTGTCGGTGTCGGTGTTGCTTTCGGTGTTTGTCGTTAGTTGGTGTTGGTGTTGGTGTTGGTGTTGTTTTGGTGTTGGTGTTGGTGTTGGTGTTGTTTTGGTGTTGGTGTTGGTGTTGGTGTTGGTGTTGGTGTTGGTGTTGGTGTTGGTGTTGGTGTTGGTGTTGGTATTGGTGGTGATGGTGTTGTTGTCGTCGTCGTTGTTGTCGGTGTTGATGTGGTGGTTGTTACGACTGTTGCTGTCGCTTCTATTGCTGCTGTTGCTGTTACTGCCGCTTGTGTTGCTTCGACTGTTGCTGCTGTTACTGCTTTATGTTAACGCTAGTGCTGTCCACCGTACATTCTACTTTTTGTACTCTTGCTTTTTGACCCACTTGGTGTGCGTGTTTCCGTTCCCCGCCGCCCGTTCGACACTCTCCCACATCCTCTACCCCCCACAGGTAGACAGCCGGGCGACGGCGCGCATCCCGATCGTAATCTTCAAGGACAGCGGCTCGGGGCTAGAGTGTGACATATCGGTTATGAACCCCTTGGCAGTGCGCAACACACGCCTCCTCAAGGTGTGTTGAACCTGTTTTCACTGAAACAATATCCCGCATGTGTTGTCGCTTTTTCATCCCGCATGTGCTAGCGCTTTTTAATACTACAAAAAATACCCCACATTAATTTCCACGACAACACTGTCTCCAAAAATGTGGTTGAAATTCTAAAGGGGTTAAGCCCCTACAGCTACAGTAGGGGTTCCCCAGTGCGGCAGTGGCGCGCCAGAGCAGCCTTATTGGGGAAGCCACCTTTTTCGTTCCAGGTTATGCCTGCAATTCGCCAGTGGTGCCAAGCGATATTGACCGCCTTAGGGATATCGCCTTATATAGGGACACCGCTTTCTTGACCCCTACTGTACATGTGACTCGGGAACCGAGGAAGGATTGAAAGCCCGTCAAAGTTTATTTAAACATATCCTTCCTCTGCATGACGTTACGCAGCACACGCCTCCTCAAGGTGACTTAAACCCCTACCCGTAGTTATGGAACCGAGGACGGAGATAATTTTTTCTTTTTTTTTAGAACACCCTTCCCCCCTCTTATGGCATTGCTCAGGGCACGCCCGCTCAAGGTGTCTTGGCGTTTTTGTAATGCAAAAAGTATCCCACACCGGTCCCAACTACGCTTTTTTTCTCGTAAATACGTGGTTGAAGTTCTAAAGACGTTACAACCCCCTCCGTAACTCCTGAACCGAGGATGGGGAGAGAGTCGTCGAATTACTTTCAACACCGTCCTCCCTCTTACCTTTCTGCTTTTTTTATGCGGCAGAAGAGCCCTTGGTGTTGTTCGGCGTGACTCGTTTGAGTCCGAAGTTATGCCCCCCTCTCACCCCCCTATCCATGTCCGCCCCCGCGCCCCCTGGCCTATATTATGTATAGGTTGGGTCGACGTCGGTTGGCAGCGACGCTGTAACACATGCCGCTCACTACATGAGCTAGATCACCAGGGTACCGTTTTTTTGTTTTTTTGCGGTCGATCACAGCTGGGGATCGAGTTATATAATTTGTGCGGGGTGGAGAACTTTTACTCCGCACAAGGAGGAATGGTTGTATCACCTAGTGTTTATGGTAAGGCACACACGAGGCAGTTGCATGTTACTCCCAGTCCTGTCTGTGGAAGTGGCCATACCGGAAATTAAATTAACCCATTGAAGCTATCATCCTTATTCAAGTCCGCCTCACAAGCGGCTCTTAGTGGGATGCAGCTCACCCTTCATGCGACTCGCCGAACACCTCACGGCGCTTCGCGCTTGGTGCAAGCAATGTTTGCCTGGTCGGTGAAAACCCGACGCGCTCCGTCCCGCTATTGTAGGGATGCGAGGGTCTATACCCTATGGTCATACGAGTACGACCATCCATGAATATCGAGTACACCCCCCCTCGCCCCCCCCCACCCCCCCGCCCATCTTCTTTCCTGGTGTTCTACCAGGTACGCTATAGTGTTACGTAGCAGGTATTTATGATTTCGGCATGATAGCTCTCGCTAGGACCTATTGCTGGTGGGTATTTGTGTCTGTCGCTAACTGGTGTGTCCGCTGGCAAACGGCATGGAAAACAAAACCTTTTTGTCTCGAAGATTTTCGGCTGAAAAGCGCAGATACCCGGCCTCACCCAGCTCCTAAGGGGCCGCCTTATATTTAGGCGGCCGTGAAAAATAGCCGCCCCCTTCGGTCGTAGTTATGTTTTGTTTGTTGTTTGCTTTATAATGTGTTGGCTTTTACCTAATCGGATTCGCTCATCATTATCTGTTTTTGTATTTCCGTTTCCCTAACCGTACTCCATCGCGGACCCTCGCGTGAAGGAGCTGGTGTACGCGGTAAACGACATTGATTGTTGCGTCACATCGGTACTAATGATAGAGACTCCTACAAATACGGAATCGACGATCTTATCTTGCTCTACGCTGCTAGTTTTGTTTCACATTGTTGTTTTATACGATATTTTGTTGCCTTAGGCATGCTCGACCGCGGACCCTCTTGTGAACGAGCTTGGGTAGGCGGTAAAGCACTGGGCCATGCAACGGCGGCGGCGGTGCAAATTAGCAAAATCCTTTCGCTTTCGCTTCGTGGTTTGCATCCTAGTACTTGTCATGGTTGGCTTACTTCGTTGGATTATTTTTTGTTGGTTTCTCTTTTCGTCCCCGTAGGCGTACTCCATCGCGGACCCTCGCGTGAAGGAGCTAGCGTACGCGGTGAAGCACTGGGCAAAGCGGCGATGGGTCAACAACGCCAGCGAGGGCACCCTGTCATCGTACGGGTACCTGCTCTGCCTCGTGCACTTCCTGCAGACCAGGAATCCGCCAGTCGTCCCCAACCTGCAGGTATAAGCATACTGTTAATTTTGTTATTGATATTATTATTACAAGGTTCCCTTTCGGAATGGGTTTGGCTTGATCTCCCCGGGGCGTCGCAAGTCGAAAAGGGGGACCATAGGCGTTCCAATGATATGTAGAGCTACTGCTTTGGCTACTGTTGTATGCTTCGTATACCTGGTATGAGGTCCGAGCATGTGTGTTTGATTGTTTAGTCGGACGTGAGAATGTTGTCGTGGTTCGATAGCCTGCTGTGCACCAACCACGCACACATACACCGTGACTACTGGCTCAAAGGCAAGAGCTTGAAACACGCCTGACGGTGTACTGCTGCTGCTGTGCTTGTTCTTTGTACTGATTTTGTGACAGAACACCCTCAACGCACACAATACCCGGTAATACAAGAGCACACACGCACATACACACCCTCTGTGTCTTAACACAATGGCAAGAGATCATAGCACGGCCGCCGTTGTACGGTGACTGTCACGGGTAGTACTGCTGGAGGGCCATGTGGGTTGCCGTAGTACAGCAGCAGCAGGGCGAGAAGAGACGCACCTGTATGAGTTTTTATGGGCCCTGCGGGTCGGCGAAACGAGGCAGGCGGCAGTATGGGCCGTTCTCTGTGGGCCTTGCCCGGTGCGACTAATCCTCACACGCGGCGCGGGGAGCACAACAACAACTCGAGAAATAGTAGCTAGGTGGCAATCTCCCAGGTAGACGGGTGGAGGGAGGCATTTTGTCAGGCAAGGTGTGTGAGTGCGAGGTGTACCACAGACGTCACAGGAGTAGGTGCAACACATACGGCCTTTTTAGCACTGCAGTCCCGATGCGCGGACGAAACATTTGGAATTATAATGGGAGTAGTTTAGCATCTGGAAAAGGGTAACACGTTGTAAAAAATATAAAGCAAAAAATGTCGAAAAAAAATGGATTTTTCCAAAAGTCACCTACTCGCCTCAGTGAGGCGGACCGCAAACCCGCCGAAAGAGCCAGGTCGTCGATTTTGAATGCTACTCAGAGCACGCTCCACGGAGCTCGGCCGGGATCAGGCATGCGTCGTATTGTACCCATCGCCCCCTTGCTTGCCCCGCAGCCGAAAGCGCGAGAAAAAAACTCGGCCCTTGCGAACAGCATGCCCCCGCCCCCAAAAGTGCTTTTTTTACGCGAGACCTATTGTAGTGTTGCGTTAATTTTTGTTGTTGTTGTTGTTGTTGTTGTTGTTGTTGTTGTTGTTGTTGTTGTTGTTGTTGTTGCTGTTATTATGCATATAATATTTGTGTGTTTTTTTTCAATATTTTTCATCGGCCTTCGCTGCTGACTATTGGCTAGTCGTGTGTGTGACTCAGGCAAGCGCATCTCTTTTTCTTTTTGGTCAGATGCTCTCAGAATGCGTTCTCGCAATTTACTCATTTTGCGATGTTACCCTTGGGTTGGCACTCTTATAACATCTGGGTGTGTATGTATCCCCTTTTTTTTGTCAGATGTTACCGCCGGGCTGGGGCGGGGAGAACCCTCCTGACTTGAGCAAGGAGACCTTGCCGGCCATCATGACCAAGCAACCCACTGATGGGGAGGACTACAACACCTATTTTTATGACCCTCTGGTGAGCTTTTCGGAGAAGGAGGGAGGGGGGAGGATTGTCCTTTTGCTGCTTGCCTTAGTCAGTCGACCATTGACCACGCATCCCTTTCGAAACGGAGCACCGTTCCTACTCCTATTATAGACACATCCATCTTTTTCTCGCTCTTACGTTTATGACGTATGGTGCATTAACAATTTTTGCTTGCCTTATCCCCTTCATGTTTCACCGTCTGGGTGTCAAGTCACGCTGTGGTTTTCTTTTTCTTTTCTTTTCCTTTTTGGCTGTGCTCTTGTTGGTTTTGGTTTTCAAGCACCGTGTGTCGTTGCCGACTACCTCGTACAGGCACTACTTTTGTATTTCTGTGTTTTTTGTCGTTGCCAATGTGCTGTGTGTGTTTTTTTTTTCTCATGATCCTTTCGTAAGTTAAGGAAAAGAGAGGGGGGGGAGGAGGGGAGGGGGGTGGTGTCACGTGTGTTTCTTTAGGTTGTATTTTTACTTTGTCTCTGCTGTTGTTTGTTTTAGCTTGTTTCACCATACATCGTTGCCGACTACCAGGTACGTTACTATTTTGTGTTTTGTCTATTCTTCCCTTGTTGCAGGTGTGCCGTGCGTGTTTTTCTACCTGGTATGAATGCGCGTGTGCGTCGTGTTTTTGTTGCTGTTTGGTTTGTTGTTGCTTTTTAGCTTGCGCTCTTGGTCCCTGGTGCAGTTGCCACAAAAGCGGTGCTTGCCACCGGGCTGTTCACGTCTTTGCCGTGCGACACGATTATTGATTGTTGGCTTCCGCAATCGATAAGACCCCGCCGCTCATTGACATTTTCTTATCGTTCCCGTCGATCGACTGATGGCCTCCATTAACTACGAAACCCCACCTGTACGTTTTGACCGCATATTTTTGTCGCTCTGTGATGCGACAGATACCCGGCATTGAGGGGGACCGTAGGAGGGCGCTCCTGCACGACTTCGGGTCTCGCAACACGACCTCCACGGGGGAGCTCCTGGCCGGGTTTTTCCGCTACTTCGCCTCCGAGCTGGACTGCAGGGCGAATGTGGTGAGACCCGATTGTTTGCTTCGTGATGGCATGGTGTGCCTGCAGGCACAAGTCGTTTGCAATGATTGGGGTATATATTGCACGTTTTGGTTGAAACTCCTTGTGACTGACCGGGCTCCTCAACTGGTTGATTGCGTTTTGTGTCTTTTTTTCTGGTTGGTTTCGTTTGTTTTTGGGTGTCTTATGTTTGTGTATGTGTATATTTGATAATGTCTCATCGCTTGTGTTTTTTTTTTTTTTTTTTTTTTTTCGGCGCGTATGTACAAACGAATACAGGTGAGCGTGCGGCTGGGAGGTCTGGCGGACCGCGAGAGGAAGGCGGAGGCCTGCTGCTGGAGTATTCATACTCGCCTCACCCTTGAGGATCCCTTCGAGACCTGGTAAGTCCAAGAGCTCACATTAAAAAAATAGCAATCAACCCCCCCTCCCCCATATCAAGAATGACAACCAAATCAATGGGGTAGCTTTTATGTACCAATTTATTATACCAAGAAATAGCGCTGCCCCCTCCACCCCAATGCTGGAGGGGGCATAATTTAAACCTACAGAGTACAATCAGTACGATACCGGCACGTACCCACTGACAAATATATCGTGATCCTACCGCTGTTTATCTCAGAATGAAACTTAATGTAGTCTGGCCATTGAAACAAAAATTTAGGTAGAAATATGATATGTGGTATCACACGCGGTTGGCATATATTTATTTCGACGAAAACCTCTTTCTGACCGCAGTAGCTGCTCTGGCAGTTTGTGTGTGCGCGTGTTTTTGAAGTTTTGCGCAAGCAGTATGGTACTGACTGCCCAATGATCGAGCCACAAGCATACCGGCTACAGCACACATTTCGTACATATTTGTTTGTGATTGCTGTTGCACGTATACATATTTGCCGTCGCAGCCTTCTGAAGCTCGCGGATCACCAATATATGAGGTGGTTTGAGCAGTCGAGGACATATTTGATTCGTAGTGGTACATATCAGCAGTACTGCTGTACGTTCACACAGGTGCATAGCATCGAAACGGGAGGCTTTGCGTATGCCTCATGCCGCGAGGTTTTATCAGCGCTCTGAACTTCAGACACCAACGACTCTATTCCTGTACGACCCTCGCCCGCGCGTAGTCCATACGCACCAATATGACGCAGTCTGTGGACTCTGTACTGCTTTCGCCATGCTACAACAGACCTAGGCAGTGAGGTGTTTCTATATCCACAGCTCGGTACAGCACACAGCGCAGAATAGAGGCCAAGTAACGACGCATGTCTTCATGAAACCGTCTTGTGGATGCCACCGAGCCGGCAACATCGAGCATGTGCGTACATCAATGCATCGTTGTCGCTTGGTGTATGGGCGCAGCTGCGCTGTTGCTGTAGAACTGCGGTATACCTGGTACCCGGTACCTCACATCTAACATCGCCAATGATCTCGCCGCTTTTTGGTCACACACAAACGGTGTAGTTTCCGGAAGGCCTTTTACTAGATGAAAAAAACATGGGATTATTTTGTTGACAGCCCGATAAACACTCTGTTTTTTTTAAACACTAATACGCGTCTCCAAAACTCTGTGCACAATGGAGAGGCCCGAAAGGGCATCGGGAGATATTGGACTTTCGTTCGTTTTACCAAGTTCAGCGATAGTCGACGGCGACACATTGAAACCCATGCCGCAGACCTCGTTGCTTGCGGTGATCTACGTTGCTCTCGCACGAGTTGTGCAACCACTAAATCCAAGGTAAAGCCATCAGAAAAGCCTGCCTCAATTTTGGAAACCAGGAGTTGTATGGTGATGATAACTATATGCCGGTACCGGGTACTGCGTATCGGACGTAATTTAATATAATGTTATACGGTGCGCCAGCTAGCGTTGGGCTGCGAAAGCAACTGGGTTCAATCGACACACGACGCGTATGAAAATACGTGGAAGTGTGGTAAGCTAAAGCTTTATTTTTCCCCATCCGCCGGAGGATAAAAAAAAAAAAAAAAAAGTTATACGATAACACAATTAACCCAATACAACAGAACCGAACACAGAGCATCACATAGTACGATAAATCAGAACACTGTACGCTCACCGAATATAACAGGGCCGAAGGCAGATAATCACAAAATCGACCCGAATTGCACATAACTCGGAACGGAACCCAAACCTATCTATAACCCAATCCCAACGCAACCCAACCCAACCCAGCCCAACCACTTGTTCCGCCTCCTCTGAAACGAACTCCTTGGCCAGGTACGACGTCGCCCACGTCCTGAAGTGGTCCCGCTTCAAGCATGTTCGCATGGAGTTTGCAAGGGCATACGCTTTGTTGTCGCAGTCGGCGTCGATCGCTGGCATCGTGGGGGCCGTGGACCCTTCGAGACTACTGGAGACGGTTTGCAGTCAGGTGACAAGACTATCTTGTTGTTCTTGTTATGTTTTTGTTTTTGGTGTTGTTTTTGTTGGTGGTGTTGTCGTTGTTGTTGTTGTTGTTGTTGTTGTTGTTGTTGTTGTTGTTGTTGTTGTTGTTGTTGTTGTTGTTGTTGTTGTTGTTGTTGTTGTTGTTGTTGCTGTTGTTGTTGTCGTGGTTGTTGTTGTTGTTGTTGTTGTTGTTGTTGTTGTTGTTGTTGTTGTTGTTGTTGTTGTCGTTGTCGTTGTCGTTGTCGTTGTCGTTGTCGTTGTCGTTGTCGTTGTCGTTGTCGTTGTCGTTGTCGTTGTCGTTGTCGTTGTCGTTGTCGTTGTCGTTGTCGTTGTCGTTGTCGTTGTCGTTGTCGTTGTCGTTGTCGTTGTCGTTGTCGTTGTCGTTGTGGTTGTGGTTGTGGTTGTGGTTGTTGTTGTTGTTGTTGTTGTTGTTGTTGTTGTTGTTGTTGTTGTTGTTGTTGTTGTTGTTGTTGTTGTTGTTGTTGTTGTTGTTGTTGTTGTTGTTGTTGTTGTTGTTGTTGTTGTTGTTGTTGTTGTTGTTGTTGTTGTTGTTGTTGTTGTTGTTGTTGTTGCCGTTGCCGTTGCCGTTGCCGTTGCCGTTGCCGTTGCCGTTGCCGTTGCCGTTGCCGTTGCCGTTGCGGTTGCGGTTGCGGTTGCGGTTGCGGTTGCGGTTGCGGTTGCGGTTGCGGTTGCGGTTGCGGTTGCGGTTGCGGTTGATGTTGTTGTTGTTGTCGTTGTCGTTGTCGTTGTCGTTGTCGTTGTCGTTGTCGTTGTCGTTGTCGTTGTCGTTGTCGTTGTCGTTGTCGTTGTCGTTGTCGTTGTCGTTGTCGTTGTCGTTGTCGTTGTCGTTGTCGTTGTCGTTGTCGTTGTCGTTGTCGTTGTCGTTGTCGTTGTCGTTGTCGTTGTCGTTGTCGTTGTCGTTGTCGTTGTCGTTGTCGTTGTCGTTGTCGTTGTCGTTGTCGTTGTCGTTGTCGTTGTCGTTGTCGTTGTCGTTGTCGTTGTCGTTGTCGTTGTCGTTGTCGTTGTCGTTGTCGTTGTCGTTGTCGTTGTCGTTGTCGTTGTCGTTGTCGTTGTCGTTGTCGTTGTCGTTGTCGTTGTCGTTGTCGTTGTCGTTGTCGTTGTCGTTGTCGTTGTCGTTGTCGTTGTCGTTGTCGTTGTCGTTGTCGTTGTCGTTGTCGTTGTCGTTGTCGTTGTCGTTGTCGTTGTCGTTGTCGTTGTCGTTGTCGTTGTCGTTGTCGTTGTCGTTGTCGTTGTCGTTGTCGTTGTCGTTGTCGTTGTCGTTGTCGTTGTCGTTGTCGTTGTCGTTGTCGTTGTCGTTGTCGTTGTCGTTGTCGTTGTCGTTGTCGTTGTCGTTGTCGTTGTCGTTGTCGTTGTCGTTGTCGTTGTCGTCGTCGTCGTCGTCGTCGTCGTCGTCGTCGTCGTCGTCGTCGTCGTCGTCGTCGTCGTCGTCGTCGTCGTCGTCGTCGTCGTCGTCGTCGTCGTCGTCGTCGTCGTCGTCGTCGTCGTCGTCGTCGTCGTCGTCGTCGTCGTCGTCGTCGTCGCCGTCGCCGTCGCCGTCGCCGTCGCCGTCGTCGCCGTCGCCGTCGTCGTCGTCGTCGTCGCCGTCGCCGTCGCGGTCGCGGTCGCGGTCGCTGTCGCTGTCGCTGTCGCTGTCGCTGTCGCTGTCGCTGTCGCTGTCGCTGTCGCTGTCGCTGTCGCTGTCGCTGTCGCTGTCGCTGTCGCTGTCGCTGTCGCTGTCGCTGTCGCTGTCGCTGTCGCTGTCGCTGTCGCTGTCGCTGTCGCTGTCGCTGTCGCTGTCGCTGTCGCTGTCGCTGTCGCTGTCGCTGTCGCTGTCGCTGTCGCTGTCGCTGTCGCTGTCGCTGTCGCTGTCGCTGTCGCTGTCGCTGTCGCTGTCGCTGTCGCTGTCGCTGTCGCTGTCGCTGTCGCTGTCGCTGTCGCTGTCGCTGTCGCTGTCGCTGTCGCTGTCGCTGTCGCTGTCGCTGTCGCTGTCGCTGTCGCTGTCGCTGTCGCTGTCGCTGTCGCTGTCGCTGTCGCTGTCGCTGTCGCTGTCGCTGTCGCTGTCGCTGTCGCTGTCGCTGTCGTGGTCGTGGTCGTGGTCGTGGTCGTGGTCGTGGTCGTGGTCGTGGTGGTGGTTGTTGTTGTTGTTGTCGTTGTCGTTGATTGTTGTTATTGTTGTTATTGTTGTTGCCGTTGTTGTTGTTGTTTGTTGCTATTAATACACACTAGTTCATTGACATGGCCTATTAAAGAGTGGCCGATGACCTAAAGAGAGCCCAAGATGTCTAGGGTTGGTCAGCTACACCCACCTCCACGTCCACCGCTACTGCCACTCCCACTCCCACTGCCACTGCTACTACGTTAAACATGCTGCCCACCACACCGCTGAAATAGACGCACGCCCCCGCCCCCACCCCCTACCCGGTACCTGATGCCAATATATATGTATATATATTTGGGCCGCTTCAGGCGGAACCGCCCCCTTTCACAAAGTTGGAGGAACGCGCTTCTCACGAGAGGGCCGAGGAAGAGGCCGAGCAACTCAGGCTGCTTGATCTCAACGCCGATGCCCTTTGACCCAAGGGATGCAATACCACCAACACGCCTACTCAAGCGAGGAACGGGAGGGGGGGGGTAGGGCAGGGCACGGTGTGCGCTTAATGGCACGAGAGAAAGCGACCCGGGTCGGATAGTTGAGTTCGAGCGGGCGTGACAGGGCCAATGAGAAAATGAAGCGCTGAGGGGTGAAGATGAAGATGTAGAGATGGAAGAGTACTTGTGGCTCGCGACATTGCGGTTGTAGCAGCCTGGCAGGGAGGGGAGGCGGGACTGGGGCATCGGTGGGAGAATGGATTGAAACGAAAATTGTTGAGTCGGGACATTAAGGAGCCTGGCAGGTCGAGCGCGTAGATGAAGGAGGAGGGGAGTGCAGGGTGGAAGTGGCGAGCGTTGTTGAGTCAGGACACCAAGGAGCCTAGCATGCCGAGCGTGGAGAAGAGGGGGGGAGGGAAGGGAGGGAACAGGGAGGGGGGGGGGGGGGGGGGCATCTTTGAGCCGGGACGGCAGGAGTCCGGCAAGCGATGCAGGGGACATCAAGTTAGGCAGCGAACGCTGAGAGTAGAGTGGGCGGGAAATGGAAGGAGGAGCGTTGTTGAGTCAGGACACCAAGAAGCCTGACAAGTTGAGCGTGGAGGCGGAGGGGGGGGGGGGGGGGGGGGGGGGAGGGGTGAAAGAGGGGGCGGGGCGGGGGGGGGGGGGGAGATCTTTGAGCCGGGACAGAAGGAGCTCGACAAGCGAGGTAGGGAGCACGGAGTTAGGATGGGCGGAACGGGGAAACGTTGTTGAGGCAGGACACCGGGCAGCCTGGCAAGCCGAGCGCGAATACGAGGGAGGGGGAGGGGGGGTCGGACGGGAGAGCGGGGCGGCGAGGGGAGGGCCTTCCTTACGCCAGCACAGCAGGAGATCGACATTCGAGGCAGGGATTACGGAGCCAGGATAGACGGAATGTGGAACGGGGGACTGTTGTTGAATAAGGACATCAAGGAGCCCGACAAGTGGAACGGGGGGCGCGGAGGAAGGGATAGGGGGTGGGGGAGGGGGGGGGCAGAGGAGGGGGCGGGGGGGCGGATCTTTGAGCCGGGACAACAAGAGCCCGGCAAGTGAAGCAGGGGAGAGCGGCGAGGGGGGAGGCTTCCTTGAGCCGGGACAGCAGCAGCTCGAAATTGGAGGCAGAGCTTATGGAGCTAGGATAGACGGGGTGTGGAAAGGGGGAACGTTGTTGAGTCAGGACATTAAGGAGCCTGACAAGTGGAACGGGGGGGCGGGGGCGGTGGAAGGGAGAGGGCGGTGGGGGAGGGGGAGGTGTATGTGGAGGGAAGGGGGGGGTTGACGCATCTTTGAGCCGGGACAACAAGAGCCCGGCAAGTGAAGCAGGAAATGTGAGTCTAAGCAGGGATTGCCAATAGGAGGATGGGCGGGTAAAGGAATGGGGGAGCGTTCAAGTGGCACGGTGGGGCGAGAGACAACGGGGAGAGGGCGGGGGAGGGGGGGGGGAGGGGGGGGGGGGGAGGAATCTTTGAGCGGAAGCAGTAAGAGCTTGGCGAGCGAGGCAGGGAACACCAAGAAGAGGTTAGGCTGAAAAAGGAACGGGGGAGCGCTTTCGAGTCGGCACACCAAATAACCTGGTAAGTCGAGCGCGGAGACTTGGGAGAGGAGGGAGGGGGGGGTGACGGATGGGAGGGAAGAAAGGAAGAGGAAGCATCCTTGAGCCGGGGCAGCAAGACCTCGGCAGTGAACAGTTAGTATCAAATGGTAAGCGTTGTTGAGTCAGGACACCAAGGAGCCTGGCATATAAAGCGCGGAGACGGGACCGAGGGGAGGGAGGGGGGCGGGAGGGGGGCGGGACCGGGGTAAGTGGCAAGAGAAACACCTGAGGTTGTGCATTACGAGGATGGTGTATACTAGGACAGGGGCACAAGAGCCGGGAGAGAGAAAAGGGGGGGCGGTCGGGTCTGCGATATAATCTCGAGGGCTTATTGTTACGTTAGTCCTCGATGCAGCACGACACAGAGCCCAGCAAGTGAGATAGCGATGGAGGGGCGCGGCGGGGGTGGCTGGTAGGAGTAGCCATGCTCACGATCGTAGTGAAGTTGGAAGCGGCACGCAAGGGATTTTGTTGAGCGTTCAGTGGAGAAAAACATTTGAGGGGTGTATTCCTATACTCCCCGTTATGCGAGAACCGTTCCTACGTGTCGCTTACGAGTATGGGGATTGTTATGTTTCGTTTTATCCGACAACGCCGTTGCGATGGGGTCGCCCGCGGAACGTGCGAAACTTGTGGCTCGGTCTGACGAGGTGAATGCGGGAGGATGCGTCGTGGGGGCCAATATGGATAAACGACTACTATACACATTAGGTGACCGAGGAACAGTGCGGGGATGGGGGTTGAGGGGGTGGGGGGGGGGGGCGGGGTTGGGGGGCTTTTCGTGCAGTTAAACCCTGTGGGGCTTTTGAGTTTGTTGTGACTCTTCGAGTGGAGATGCGCAGACTGCTGCTCGCCCATCAGTTTGCCGTGTATGATGTTGACACTGAGCTCGTGCTGATGTATGGCGCGTATATCGCGATATATTGCACCTGCCGCTGATTCCTGTACAGGACGCGTATATCGCAGTATGTCACACCTACGCCGAGTAGCAACACCGCGTGCACCAACGATGTCTGGACACTCGGAGGCAAGTTTTTAGAGCGAAGGGACTTCAAGGTGTGCTTTGTGCGTACGTAAAATAGCGTGGAGGGTTGCTTCTCCTCCTCGTGGTCTCCCGCTTGATCGTTTTTTTGGCGTCGACGCTCTCGGAGCTTGCCTCTTGTGACCTCGGCGTTAAGTGCTAGCCATCACATTTACCGGTTGCGCGGCGCTTTTGTACGTATTATGTAGCAGTTGATGGAACGAGAGAGCCAACAGCGATAAGTGTTGGGCTGGCCCAACTGAACTGGAGTGAACTAAAGAAGGAAGGTGTACGCGCACATGCGCGCGATGAATCGAATCGATGAATCGTTAAGATCACTCGAATCAATTTATTCGCTATTACTGCAGTTGTAGTGTTGTTTTGCTGTTGCGGTTGAGCTCTTCTTGTTTTTGCGGTCCGTCGAGAACGATGCAATGTTCGCCGAGCAATTGCAGTACCGCCACCTTCAACACCACTTCCACCGCCGAATCACCGAGATCACCACTATGAGCCCCAGCCCCAATACCACCACCGCCGCCGCCGTGGTTGGCCATGTTTAGCGATAGCAGCATGCACGCTGCGGGAGAAGGGCGTTGCGTCGTGGTTGGCGGGTTTGGGTCGCTTGTGACAGTCGTGAGCGTCCTTGGGTGTCCGTGTGCATTGCTTTCCCCCTTTATACTGTAGTGAGTACCCCGATTTGAGAGCACCCTGTACAAGCCGACGCAAGTGCTCTTAGCTACACATTGCCGTGATTTGTAGTGGGTAGCATAGGCGGGAACGGCCGATTCGACCGCTCTGAAGACGCGAATGCTCTTATATTGCTCGTTCTTGAGTCGGGGTACGTCCTGTACTTGGCACTACGAATATACAAGAAGAGTAGTTTACCTGATATCATACCTGGAGACCGGTATCTTTTGGGCGGTGTGTTCTACAGTCAGCAAGTTGCAACATTGTGTTCTTGCCTTTCTATGATACGGTGCGAGCACCATGACGTATTTTGCGGCTTGCTCAGTTTGTTTGATCTGGTCCCGACGTGCCCGTTTAAGTCGTTCCCACTGATACCGGGGTACATCGGAACCTCATGCTGAAGCCGCGGCTTCCCAACTGCCACCCGCGCTTTCCCGACGACAATCAATAGAACGTACTATCAACATGATTTGCACTGGCTGTTGTCTGTGTAGCTGTGTAAGTTACGAAGACGTGGGTGGAGAAGTGGCACCATGCTGAATTGGGCGTGCGGAAAAAATGGTTATACCATACGTAAGGGTGATGGAATATTAATACTGGAATGGATATATGGTAGTTTATAGAGTATCGCAACAACCGTACATTGTTGTCATACTTTCAGGTAGTAGACAACAGCAGAAGGAAGAGGAGGAGGAGGAGGAAGAGGAGAAGCTTTTCTGCGAAGGTGCGCTTCGTATCCATACGAATGCGCACGTTTTTACCATGTCCGTGTAAAAGCAACCAGAAGTTGGGGCGAAGGGGGGGCGGCGGCGATGAGCGATGGTTGATGATGGCGGCGTACGTACTCGACGTTTGACGTGCTTTATTTTGCTGACGCACGTTCTCGTCGCGCTGTGGTGGTGATATGCACTATGTTATACTATTATAGCCCTACGAGATGTATTGCTGTAACTAATATTATCATGTTATATCTACCTACGGGCGCGGCTTGCGGAGGCTGGATGCGGCTGATGCCTGCAGGGTGTGTCATATGGGAGGTTCATGAGGGTAGAGCAGCAGCAAGTGTTTACCCAACACGTTTCAAATGTCGTTCTTGTTTTGATAACTCTCTTCGCCTCCTGAGCACAGGGCAACACGCGGTGATGGTGCACGTTAATGCTTGCCATTGTGCCGATGCGAAAGCGTTGTTTAGGGGCGAAAGTACGAAAGAGCGCCAGGACATTGATCATGTGAAACACGTTTGTCCGCCGCTGGCGCAACAACGATGATACGTATTGTCCTGAGGATAAGCGGCTTCCTTGCAACTGATACTGTTTTATCGTATAGGAAACCGCGAGCAAACCACGTACTAAGGCGATCGATGAACCGCACCAAAACACATCCCTCCCTCGTATCATACGTTGGTTGCTAGGCGCAGCTATAATGCTTATTGCATCATCATAACGTCCCCCCGAGCAGGTTGGCCAGCCACGCAGTACGGTGTATGGCGAGTATTTCACGCCCCCCGTATTTTATCACGCCCCCCCCCCCAAACTGTAATTATGCGACGAAACCTAGCTTAAACGTGCTGTATCCCCGCCCCCGCTTGACCAATGTTACCTTGCCCCCACCACGGTAGTAGGCTGTGTTATATTTTTTCTATCGTGTGCAGCTATCATATCAACCCCGAGGGATCCCCCCCACCGTCCCGGCACCAATTGAAAAGGTATCCCATACGCGAGGATCAAAGCTACTGTATCATGGGGGGGTCATTTTTGGGGGCAATTTTTTGCAGTGGCTCGGGGTCACTCGCGCGAGTGACCTCCTTGTTCCTTAGCGGTCTTGAGCTTTCGGTGTACCTTTTTTTGGCGATATAGGAACCCACACAATCGAACGGTTAGGGCGCGTGCTACGATAGAGGTGCGCCAACTTTTTTTTTAATACTACCCCTCAATTTGGGAACTTTAAGACACTCTCCCAAAAACTGTTTTTTTGAAGAAAAAAGTAAAACTGCTACGTGTATCATATACCGGATGAAAAATGCCAATGACCTAGGTGTACACAACGAGAATCATGCAAAAAAAATGGCCTATTTCCGACGATTTTGGGTTAAGGAGCCCTGTCATTCAGAAAACATTTTCGCCAAAAAAAGTTATACCTCTATTGTCAGCACGCGTCTTAGTTAATCGCTGTGCCATGTAAAGCGCCCTACTTTTTTTTTGTCCGTGAAGTACAGAGTCACTCATGCGAGTGGCTCAAGTCCAGTAGTAGTGAAAAAGGGTGTATGATACTGTAATGCCGTACCCTTGGTCCGAGGCGCCCTTATTATTGCTCAAAAAGCCGTCTAAAAAATCCCCCCTATAAATAGCTGGTTTTGGCCAAGGAGAGGCCAGCCGCACGCGACGCCTGGGTCGGTGTATGGCGAGTGGTATATCGACCCTTCACCCCCAACGTATAAAAAAATGCTCCCATAAAGGAGATATATGTACATTATTTATCTTTTCGGCGGAGCACCGCGGCAGTGTCCACTGACCTCCACGGCATTCCACGGTCATGTCCACGGCATTCCACGGACAACCGCGGACACTGCAGAGGCTACCGTGGGCCTTCCACAGGCTTCCACGGACATTTCATGGACTTCCACGGAATGCCACGGCAAGTAGCGGAACACCGTGGAGGCCCATGGCACTAGCCATGGCAATTTCCACGGCAATTTCCTCGGCAAGGTCCACGGAAGTCTCCACGGCAATCTCCACGGCAGTACCCACGGCATACCGCGACAAGCCGCGTTCACCCACGGAAAAGCCCACGGAAGCACCCACGGCAACGCCCACGGACACGCCCACGGAAACATCCAACGACTTGTCCACGGAAACGTCCGCGGACATCCACGGATAGGTCCACGGAAACACCCACGGCAAGACCCACGGCCACGCCCAGTCACCCATGGCAAGACTCACGGCCTTTGCCGCGGACAGTCGCCGATGGCCGTGGAAATTGCTGCGGTTGGACGTCCGCGGAAACTGCCATGTCACTTGCCGCGGACTTCCACGGATTTCGGGTGTCTTAACTTTATTGTGTTTTTCAACACCATGGAACTAACCCTAACCCCAGCCCGAACCCTAGCCCTAAGCCTGAACCATACTGCCGTGCCACGGCAGTTTCCGATTGCCGCGGACTGTCGTGGGCATGGTTGGTACGACGGAGTAGGCCACCGACAGAATCGCGGCACGTGCTGTGGCAATAGACGCGGACTTCCGTGGCAATCGCCGCGTACCAGAGGATTGCCGTGGCAATTGCCGCGGACGGCCGCGGACGGCCGTGGAAATTGCTTCGGTTGGACGTCCGCGAAAACTGCCGTGGAAATGGCCGCGGATACCCAAGGAAATTGCCACGGCAGTTTCCGTGGGTTTCCATGGTTGGTACGACGGAGTTTGCCACGGAAAGAACCGCGGCACGTGCCGTGCATGCCACAACCGTGGCATTCACCGTGGAAGTGCCATGAGCCGTGGCGCTTGCCGTGGAAACCCGCGGATTTCCACGGTAGCCCAGATGGCAACACCCACGGAAGTCCACGGGAGTTCCGCGGTCATTGCCGCGGACCTCCGCCAAAAACTCAAATAATGTGCATCCGTGCCGTGAAGGCAACGGCGTCCACTAGCAAGTCCGCAGCAGAGTACGTATGCTATCTGGGAGTGGTTACGAACCACATTATTTCGTTCTCGTGGCGGTGGGTCAACATGGAGTACCTGGTGTAGTGGTACTTCGAGGGGGGGATGCGTGGTTGGTCGGTGTAGGGAAGCGTGCTCCTCACGGGTTCCGGTGTCTTTGGTTGGTCTCCCCTCACTGCTCGCTGGATAGACTCAAAGCTTATGCATTCTTTCCTCTACATTGAACTCTAAAAGACAGATATAACAGGGCTGCAGGGTAGGGCAGGGTTGGGTAGGGTAGGGCAGGGTGGTGAGATGAGGAGCGTCCTGCTTGTCCCATCATCGTCACCTACATTATCGCCCATCTATGATGCCCTTGACGTGAGTGTGACATCTAATATCACGTGGTTTCACCTCAGCCACGACATGATTTTACGTCGAATCTATAAACTATCCTCCTACGGAGGGCACTCCATTACGTTAGGCCACCCTGAATTGTCGTAGATGCAGATCACCTGGCAATCAAAGGATGTCAACAAAACGTCCAGAATTGGAAAGGGGATCGAAGATGCGGCTATTCGAAACAAACGAAAATGAGGAGCTATAGATTCCCCCACACCTCATATTAATGAGGCTAAAATGCCTCATTGCAAGGTATGCCACCCTCTATTAATAGATGGAGCACACAACCGTTAGAGCTCGGGAGAGGGTATGTACCTACGGTATACCAGAAGCAATCGGCCAATGAAAACACGAAGGGCGAAGCCGCTGAGCGCTAGGATGCGAAGGGAGCCAAAGAGGAAGGTATATACGCGGAAACAATGTCAAAAGGCCAGACAACTTTACGCCCTGAAGCGTAGTGCCGAAGGGGCGGGCGGTAGGTCCATTTGCCGAAAGACAAGAGAAAGCAAGGAACACCGCCTAAAATATTGAGTCTGCTACCTTGGACATGGAAAGCTGACGTGGGGCCATCGGTTGGGCGGTGAAAGAGAAACAGCCAAGACGCGAAGAAGTACGCAAGCGTCGGGCCATTGGTCGACCCGGTGGTGGTGAATCAGACAGTCGGTGTTTGTTGGCGTCAGTTACTACATACGTTTTTTTTTTTGCGGGTCCATCGCCGTTTTGAACCGTTTCGGTTGCGTTTTTCGGTGTGGGTCGAGCGGGTGGGTAGGTGGGTGGGTGGGTGGGTGGGTGGGTGGGTCACACAGCAGATGAAAACGCGTCCCGTCCTCCACCGGGCCGACCCACGCTCAGGACGGCAGGCGCTTGCCTGCGGCGGCGTAGCCACAGCGTTGAAAGACACGGGCGTAGGCGTCATGCAACACACCGGGACCATGTATAATATATTTTAACCCCCCCCCCCAACCCTCCCCCCTCCACCTTTTTCTCCTTCCGCGCTCCCTCTTGTTCAAACACCCCATCTGAAATCAAAATATTCCAGAGTAATAAACACTACCAGGCAGTTGATATCACCTCATTATATTTCTAGCCATCCATGCCGTAGCTCCAATTCACCCCCCCCCCCAAACGCCTCCTCCTTCCCCACCACCAGAACCAACCATCGTCTAGACCTAGCACCACGTGTATAGCAAGTCCCTACATCTATGCGACCTAAAGCCGTTGGAAATCCCCTCTCCCCCCCCGTCCTCCCCCCCCCCCCGAACCCCCCCCCAGCCCTCCGAACACTCCGCCCTCTCCTCACTGGTTGTACGACTTACGTATAGCATACCTGGCACACTTGATAAACTGATGCATTTCCTTCCACAGCTGTCAGATTTTGTCCCCTTGAAAACGGTTTTTTTTATAGTTTCCGCGCACAGACTGACTAGTCTATAACATCACCCTGTTGACTCTGGTACAAGCTACGCTGTAGTTCCAAGGGGAGTCGCCGACCTATATCCTTAATGAGGACACACACCCAGTAAGACGCGCGATCGAAAGTATCACTCACAGCTTGGAAATATGAGTTTCGACAAAATCGGTCTCACAGCTGGATGGAGTGTTTTTAGGCCTGTTTTTATACATTTCAGCTGTAAGATCGACCAAAAAGGAAATTTTGATTAAAACTCAGTTTGGCAAGCTGTACTGTGTGTGATACTTCGATCGCGCGTGTTGCGGGCTGTGTAGTCTACCCTCGTGAAGGATACAGGTCGACGGCTCCCCTCCTAATTATGCCAGGGTCAACAGGACTAAGACGTTCAGCCTTGTTCTGCCCAATGGCATCAAGATTATTATTTGAAGATTTGACCACACACACATCATCCAGTTAGTTGTTGGTTTATTGACAGGAAAGAAGTGTGCGATTCGTCCTCCGACTGTCCATAATATCACCCCCGAGTGGCCGGCTACGAGTAGTATGGCAGTACGGATTGTAGCATGTATCGCGCGATACGGCGGTTGAGAACCACCTGGTACTACAGGCAGTACCAGGTAGCAGATAGTAGGTAGGAAACGTACTACTACTGCAGTGGGTAACTGCTGTTGTTGTTGCAGTCGCTCGAAATCAGGCAGGAGAACACGAATGAAAAGTAATCTTCTCATCAGAAATGATGATGAAAAGGCACGGCAAATTCCCTTCTAAGATCTTGTGGTCATGACAGGCTCGCAGTTTAATATTAATAGCACTAACTAACTAATTAATAAATAGCTGAACCAAGGATTGCTACTCGCACTATCAGTAATCGTATACGATACCCTCCCAGAATCCAGATCCCGTTGTTTGCAGCGGGTTGTTGTTGTTGTTGTTCTTCTTCTTCTTCTTCTTCTTGTTGGTGTTGTCCTCGCATAATCAAGTCCGTGGTCACAGGACATGCTCTGGTCACTCTGGAGCTAGCTGAGGAATCTACCCCAGGGAAAAAACACAAACAAACCAAAGGTGGTACGCGCATATATCACAAGTCATCATGCCTCCACCAGAAACATATAAAAAGTGTCGCGGGTACTCAGCTGACGCAATTCATACCTCCACCAGAAACATAAGTATAACACTTACAACAATGATGATATTATTAATGGTCAATCGCTTGTAACGATAACGAGGCCGTACCATCCAGGGTGTGTGGGACATGGTTTCCGCAATAAGAACGCCTGTATCTTGCATTTAGAGACAGGGACGGGGATAGGGAAACTTTTGGTATTTCCAAACGAAAATGAATTCATCCGCAAAAATCACGCAATCATGCTCTCGTTGCTTGTCTTGCCTCATACTGCTGCTGCTCTTGCCAGCACGCCCCCTCCCTCTTTCCACACACAGCAGCAGAAGCATCGATATTACGCAATTACGCCCTGAAGTAGCGCTGGTTGTCCAGCGCGGATCGCCACCGCCACCTCCACCACCACCACCTCCGTCGTGGTGCTGAAATACACCAGGTCTGTTTTCTGTTCTCGATTTTGTTCGCGATGGCGCCAACAATAGGAACAACAGCAGCAACACCGCCATCATCAGCTGCTCCCTTCGTCTCCAGCAAGCTTTCCATCTCGGGTAGCAAAGCAACATGGGCTCTCCTCGTGGCAATCGCGGGCATGCTCGTGGTGGGCGGCGAGGCTACAACACCGCCTTCCCGGGCCATCGCAGTGGAGATCCAGAGGGGACCGTCGCCAGCGGCAGCGCCTCTGCGCTCTCGGGCTCGCAGTCGGCGATCTCTTGCTTCGGGCGTAGGCGTGGTGGAGATTGCCGATTGCGAAAATATGGAGTACACCGGCGTGATCGGTCTGGGCACTCCGCCTCAAGAGTTTCGAGTCATTTTGAACACGGGGAGCTACACGCTGTGGGTGAGTGCTTAAGACCTACTAACTGCTGTTGTAGCACTACTACTGCTGTACGTAGACGATATGGCTGAATCTCATTGTAGTCCTTCCTCGTTTTCGTCCCGAGCTGGATATCGGACCACAATGTATGTTGCGGTGGCACCCTGTGTGGATGCAGGGTGTGGGGTGTGGGATTTGCCGGCCGCCCTTTGTATGCTGTGTATGTTATCGCTTTGCATAGTAGATTGGCGGTGGCGTGTGTGCCAGCTCGTGACTGGTGTATAGTCTACGCCCGTAGGCTCGATTGCCAATGGCCGACAATACGCGGTCTAACTGTTTTCGGCATAGACTATAACTTGCTACCGTCCTATCTGGAACCATACCCCGGACAATAGCCTATTGAATATGCCTATTGAATGTCAATAGGCTGGGGTAATGCATATCGATACCTATCGACACCTTCGATATGTATGTGAATTTGTCGATCGATACCCATTGCTTGGACCAATAGGCCCAGAGAAATTGGTACAATAGGCTTCGCATTGTTCTTGAGATAGGTGTGTGAATCTGTCTATCGAGACCTATTTCTCCAATAAGTTCTGCATCTGATAAATCGGCACAATAGGCTATTGTTGTCAATAGTTATGTCACACTGTCGATCGATACCTACCGGTATTACTGTGACCAATAGGTACGTGAAAGTGTCAATCGACGCCTATTGTTTGACCAATAGGTATGTGAAATTGCCGATCGATATATATTGTTACAAGCAGTAGGTATAAAGCCCTGCACAGCAGTAGTCTACCACGTATTCGCGTGTTGGTCTGTCCACAAGTTCGTGTATCGAATATCGATTAATTGAATATCGATACGTACTTGTTACCAGGTATTATGTTTGCCCTCGGACAATATAGTGTAGATGCCATTCCGATGTAAAACGAATATCCTTCCATAAAGCAGAAGTATCTAGGAAGTCGAATAATCCCTCCATAAAGCAGTGGTATATTCTGCCAGCCATTTCTGGGGCCTGACCCATTATGTTTTGTTTTATTTTTTTGTTCTGTCGCCCTTTTTTCGGGGTGGCCAGTGCCCCAATAACCAAACTTTGGCACCAAACTATGGCCACTTTTCCCCGTTATGCCACAGGTTTGGCAACCAGGCGCCATTTTTTTCGTATTTTTGTCCGTAATGAATGCGGACAATGGCGAAATATGCAGCAGGTTACGCCAAATTTCCACCGCTAAAGTCAACCGATTTTGGTGTGTTTACGTGTTAGGCGCGGCTCGCGACTCCCAACACCGATTGGAAGTATTGCCCCAGCTGTGAACCTACCCAACGCCAAAACTAGGGGTGGCATAGGCACCCTATGCTGCACTTCGTTTGTTTTGCCACCTTATTGTCCCAAATTTCGCCTGTTTTGCCACCCCTTGGTCCAAAATTTAACTCATGGCTTTGCCTATGGCCCCTAGAGCCAATTATGTCAACAACTATGCCCACATCATGGGTCAGGCCCTAGCCATCTCCCCATTTCCTTTCCCCACGTCTTCTCCTTTTTTCTGCTGCTTCCTTTCCTTACATATCGATTGAAATCCTCACAAGCCTATCGAATAGTTTAGACTTATTTTATTACCAGGTATTAACGTAAATCTGCTGTTTTGAAACAAAAGGCAAGAAGTAGGTCAAGGTACACCTTATTGCTATCATTCAAGGTATTCATTCAAACAATAGCCTGGGGTATACGCTACGTATTGGTATTTCTAAGCAGTACGAGGGTATACATTTACAAGCAGTAGGTATCGATCGAAACCCTCGCAAATGTACCTATTAAATTGTCAGTAGGTACCGATCGATACCCTTGAGAACCTATTAAATTGGGCAATAGGCATCGATCGATGCCCTTGCAAACCTACTACATTAAGCAATAGGTATCGATCGACATCATCGCACACCTATCGCTTAAACCAATAGGTATTGATTGGTGGCGATAAAAATGTATTGTTCGAACGATAGCCTGTTGGGAGTCATGTTCAAATTGTGTTGGTGCCTAAGATACCTATCGATATACACCTTCGCAAGCATATCGGTCGTACAACAGGCTATTGTGGCCATTGCCCTAACCATATTGTTGCTTACGATACCTATCGATAGACCCCAAAGCCGAGCTTTTGTGCCCCGCGATAGGTGTCGATCCTCATAGTTGCCGACCTATTGTTGGCCCAATAGCCTATTCAATAGGGTATTGTCCAGGGTAGGAACTGAACGGCTCACAACCAGGTCGCGCTATAACGCTGCAGGCTTCTGCAGGCTTGAGGTTCGCATCGAACACACATACGTAGGTAGTAATCACCACCTTGTTGCTGCGACCATCCACCTTGAGCTTCCTGGGACACAACTAAGGACAGACAGCGGGCGTTTTCGGGGATACAAGGCTGGAGGGGCGTGCGGCGTGGATGACGAATGGCGATCTAGAGTTGATTGTACCTAACAGGGCTGTCTTCGAGCGCCTTTGCTCTCCAACACTGAAACAGTGAAATGGCGAAAGGTCTGCGTACGGATGGATGCCTATCATCCGAACCAATAGAATGGTGAAAGGTCTGTCAATAGATATCCGCCGAAACAATATAATTGTGAAAGCTCTATCGATACCTATTTTCCAAAACAATGGGTTTGGTGAATGGTATATCGATACTTATCGGACAAACCCATAGGTTCCGTCTCTCAGCGCCAATATCCTGTTGCCCAAACAATACCGTCCTGAAAATGCGTACGGATACTTACAAGTGTTTTATCAATATGTTGAGATAAATAGGTACAATAGGCTATTGACCAAACAGTAGCCCATTGAAGATGCCAATCGATACCCATTGTCGGCCCCTATAGGCTACGAAAAGTACCCATCGATACCTATCGCGGGCAACAACAGGTCTCCTATTGGAATATGATCCGATTGCGTATTGACCTGGAACCTATTGTCCAGGGTGTGCTGATGTACCAGATAGCACAAGTTATCTATCATTCAATAAATGATTGTACAATGATTATGGTTGTCATCAGGTTGTAGTAATGATCAGATGAGCGCCACTTTATCAGTGAGACCCATTGTGTTGTCTTTGTTTTTAGCGTGGAGCCTGCTCCATTTTTCGGTCCTACTGCAAGTAAAATACATCTCTGGTACTGGTATAATACAACTTCGGATTGGCATCAAGGCAACAAAGTCACAGCTGACGATCTAAAACGTTATTTTGAAATATATAAAAACATGAAGATTGGCACATATGAACGACCACTGAATACTAGGGTAGTGGCCAAAGAGGGGTACATCCCCGGGTTTCTTTTACGACAGAAGGTTGTTGTTGTTGTTGTTCTCACATTAACTCGCATAATCAAGTCCGTGATCACAGGACAGGCTCCAGTCACTCTGGAGCTGAGGAGTACCCCAGGGAAAAAACACAAACCCAAGGTGGTACACGCATATATCACAGCTGACGCAATTAATGCCTCCACCAGAAACATATAAAAGGGAAATTGGGAGTCAGCCTACGATGTGCCAGGTCCATACTGGTGCATATGTCTCACTACTCGCGCCTGGAAAAACCGACTATACCGATTGCCACCCAAGAAAGACTACCACGTATATATTGCACGTAGTACCTATCACTGTACGCATACGCACGACAGACGCAAGTCAATTGGAAAATAATAAACAAAGAAAAGAAAAAAAGATGAAGGAAAGGAAAGAAAGGACAAGAAAGCGAAAAAACGAAAAAGGAAGGAAAGGAGAAAAAAGAAAAAACAAGAAGAACAAGAAAAGACAAGACAAGAAGAGGAAGCAAGGAAAGGAAAAGAGAAAAAAATGTCGTACTAGCAGACCCTGGGAACTGGCTAATGACGGCATTGGGCTCATAGAGGGTATCAAGTGCATCATCAATGGCACTGGGGAGAGAGCGCAACATGGCGCGAAGAAATCAGGGCGGTCTTACGCTATCTAGTGACGGCCATTGGAAGCCCACAAATTTCAAGACGATGATGGCCAGACCCAGACTTCAGTCTCTTGGGTATGACGCCCCCCCTACCCCCCCCCGCCCCTCCCCCCCTCCCCCCCTCCCCCCCTCCCCCCTCCCCCCCTCCCCCCTCCTCCCCTCCCCCCTCCCCCCCTCCCCCCCTCCCCCCCTCCCCCCCTCCCCCCCTCCCCCCCTCCCCCCTTCCCCCCTCCCCCCTCCCCCCTCCGCCCTCCCCCCGGCCGCTTAGAGATGCCGACGGTGGATGGCGCTGCCGCAACCTTTGCGCGTCGCTCCACAGCTTTGCATGTCCCCGTTTCATGCAAATTTCGCATGAACAACTCAGCTCCCTCCTCTACTCGTCGAAACCATCTGCCGGCCTTCTGAGCAGCCTTTCGCCACCCTTCGAATTTCATTCCAAAGACCGACATATCCTTCTTCAGATGAGCCATCCAGTCCTTCTCTTGCCCGCCTGAGTAGCCCTTACCCCCAACAAGCTCGCCAAACATCACCCTCTGTGGCAGACGCTCCTCCCCTCCTCCCCGAATCCCGCAAACAACATCCTCCATTTGCGCACTATCGCCTCTATGCTCTCGGAAGCTGTCTTGGTAAGCGCGTCGGCGTACGATAGGGTGTGATCGTCGCGCTTCCGTTTCTGCCATCCGAGGCATCGGAGGAGCATGGAGTGGTGAACCCGTCGTAGCCTGGGTTGGGGTAACACACCCCGGTGATACGTTTTGGAGTTGAAAAAAATATCACCGGGTGTGGTATTCTGTGGGGTGTGTGCTATCGTATGCAACCCGGGTGATAACGTGCAGGTCGCAGGGCCCATGAACGGGGTGTGATAAACCAGGGGGTGCGACACACTTGCAGGGGGTGTGATAAAAAGGGGATGTGATAACACTTGCTTGAAAATAATTGCTGCTGCCGCACACTTGCTTTGCTGAGCCAGTGCGGTGGCTGCCACATTGGCGCATGTTGCTGTGCAGCTGCAGCAGCAGCAGCAGCAACAGACATAGAAGAAGTTTCCTCGCGTTGGAAGAAGGAGGTGATCGGTCGAGCCTGCGCTGCTGCGGTCGAAGCAGCTGTCGAAGCAGCTGTCGAAGCAGCTGCCGAAGGAGCGGAGTAAGCTGCGGCGGGATTATGCTTTCCCTCCACGTCCATGTTGTTGGGGCCCTCCATACCGGATGGTTCCCCTCACACAGGGGTGTATTGTGCGGGATCACAGGACACATGCTGTATCACTTGGGTTATAGTAGCAGGGGCCCCGTGAATACATGCAGGAAACAACCTCAGGGTGTGTGTTATCTTATGTAACCCCGGTGATAGTTCTCCTTTTTGTTTGAGATGCAAAAAAAAATATCACCGGGTGTTGGCTTCTGATGGGGGTGTGCTATCTTATGTGGGTGTGTTATCTTCTGTCGCATACGGTAGTCATTTAGGGGTACAACGTTAACACGGCCGCGGAACGTGCCCTCGCTTGCCCCAAACGGCCTACATTTCAGTTATGACGCGCTGGAATGACACCCGCAGCCCATGGCGAGCACGCACACGTTTTTCTATTTTTTCTTGTCGGGCACGGTGTTGTTGGGGCTAACGGGACATGCGGCGAAGGAGGGAGCAACCTACTCCCCCCTTTTGACTATAACGTGGGGGGGGGGGGTATACCCCACAAAATCTACTAAATGTATCATCTACCCCCGTTTGACTGCAATTGTCCCCCCTCTGATCTAAAACCGTACCCCCGCGTGCAGCAGACCCAACCATGTGGTGTGCCGCCCGGATCTTGGATGGTAGTTTTCGCGCTCTCTCATTGGCCGAGGGCTATGTGGTGGTCTGAGATGGGAATAATAAAACAATGTCGAAAAGCGGCGCGGCCTCGTTTCTCCACCGTTTCTGGCCTGATTTGGGTCCGGGTTGGGGTTGGTTAGGGTTAGGGTTATTAGGGGTTGGGTTGGGTCTACGCCCGTACCTCGGTCCCACCAGGAAGTGCTTCCTAGCTCGCAAACGCGAACAGGCCACCGCCCCAAAGATCCGAGCGGCCGACTTGTTAGGTAAGCTCCCCGCATGATCGATTCTGACGCCTTCAAAAGCCGGTGCAGCAAGCCTGACTGCACGTCGCCGCCCAGCGGCCCGAATAGACCACGAGCTGAATTTCCGGTAGTCGCGAGTAGCTTCGATCGTTTATGTCCGAAAAAAGGGCGCAACAGGAAACTAACAAAACTGAACAAAGTATTTAAGGGTAACCACGTCGACAATTGGCAAACATATTTGCTTCTTTTGACATGCGAAATTTAACCGAAGAACCAGAACACAGAATCCTACTCTCAAGATGAGTAGGGCCATACGCGGGCAGGTCCTGCCCGACGCGCCTGCCGACACGCTGTCCCCTGACGTGCTGTGCTCGGCGCTGTGGGCCGGAGGGAACACACGCGCTTATCGAAGCATTCGCGAGGACGAAAATAACCAGCGGCAAAGCAAGCCTGTGCCCATGCTTGTCGAAGATCAAAGCAACTGCATCCTCTTATCCATCAACGAGAACGCCACGAAAGTCATCTGATATGACATGAGATGACATGAGAAAACGCGTACTACAGCAACAGTATACAGTAGATGGCACCCTATAGTGCCGGTTGCCCGCTGCAGTGTCTGTGACATCGCCTGACAGAGATAAATTGGTACAACAAGCAGTACTGGAAGTATCGGGAGTAGTGCCGGTTGACGCAAATTATACGATATGAGAATGCGCGTACCAGCTACAGCAGCAGTGGATATCCCCCAAGAGTGCCGGCTGCCCGCTACAGTTCCTTTGGCATCGCCTGGCACAAATGTGTGCAACAACCTGTACTGGAAGTGTCGGGAGTACGAGTGCAAGAAGAAGAACATTTTTGCCGCGTGTCTTCGTGGTTATCCTTTAAAATATTTGTTTTGTTTTGTTTGTTTCCTGTTGCGTCATTTTTTCGGAGATGAACGATCGAAGCTACTCGCGACTACTGGGTGCTCCGTTCGTGGTCTATTCGGGCCGTTGGGGGGTGACCTGTAGTCAGGCCTGCTGTACTGACTTTTGAAATCGTCAAAATTGGTCATGCGGGGGAGTACCGATTTCGGTCAAGGGGGAGAAAAATTGCAGTCAAACGGGGGTAAAGGATACATTTGTAGAGTTTGTGGGGTATACCCCCCCCACGTTATAGTCAAAAGGGGGGATTAGGTTGCTCCCTCCTTCGCCGCGACCCCGATAGCCCCAACAACACCGTGCCCGAAAAAAAATAGAAAAAGGTGTGCGTGCTCGGCGTGGGCTGCGGGTGTCATGCCAGCGCGTCAGAACTGAAATTCAGGCTGTTTGGGGCAAGCGAGGGCACGTTCCGCGGCCATGTTTTCTTTTTTAACCCCAAATGACTAAAAAATCCGGGGGTATACCCCCCTTTGGCGATTACCCTGAATAGTGCTCCTGCTGTAAATGACTACAAGGCGCTTCGTTGCGCGGGCGGCATTCCCGGCCCACTTCGCTCGCTCAGGAATAACAAATACAACATGTTGTGTGAAGCGGACTTGGGTCCACGATTGACGGCAGATACAAACTGGCGACTTTGATCATGCCAAGAGCCCCGCCGCCATGCTCCAGGAAAACAGCCCGGACGCTTCATGCATGCGTGTATCGTATGAGGCGGGTAGATTGTTTTAAGCACTCGAAATGTATACGCTGTCTCGAAGTTTGCGACTACGCGTACCCATTTTTTTTTCGTCTCTCCAAGATGACGAATCGGCACGGACACTGAGTGTGCTGTGTTTCGATGGGTGGAAAAATCAGTTTAATCAGAAGCACACGTTTTTAGTGACACCTTATGTTCCATACTAAAATAAGTATATTACGTCTAGACGCTTAAAAAAAATCCAAGTTGGTTGGTGTAGCTTTCTTATTACTACGCATTCAAAGAACAACCAAGAGGACAAAAGGACGTAAACAAAATACTCATACGCACTGCTGTGAAAGATACCCCCCCCCCCCCCCCCACCTCGCTTTGTTGTCTCGGAAAGCTGCCATGCCGGAAATTAAATTGACCCATTGAAGCTGTCGTCCATATGCACATCCGCCTCACAAGCGGTTCTTAGTAGGATGCAGCTCACCCTTCATGCGACTCGCCGAATACTTCACGGCGCTTCGCGCTTGGTGCAAGCAATGTCTGCCTGGTCGGTGAAAACCCGACATACCGGCATTGTTGTAGGGTGTCAAACAAAGGGACAATGCACAATTACTGCAAGTGCTTTACTGCTTAAAATACTAATGTAGTACTTTGTTATTTTTCAACAAATACGTCCGCTATTGTACTTATGCCAGGTGATGTCACAGTAATCTAAACAGGATATTTGCGCATAACGCTACAAGCGAAGAAAGAAGCAATTCTACCTAGTCTTTTTTACCCCCCCCAAAAAAACGAAGGAACGCTAGTCCTGTCAGCTGTCATTACAGCTGTAAAAGACGTCACCTGTTGGCCTATATCTCATTATTGTATGCGTTTACATGGCGTGTCCTCCTTCCATGTGACCGCAAATCTTGGAGTCTCGCGTTCAACATCGCGCGCTTGATCGAGGGTCAGACCCGTCCAACCCAAGAAACTTCCGGTACGGGAATTTCTCCTGCACTTGCTGGTGAAGCTCGGGCTGCCTTCGACAAAGCCATTGCCGACTACAACAAGGCCAACGAAGATCTACGCTATCCTCTACCTACTCACTGAAAAACCAGCAGCGCTTCTTGTGGCCAAACATGAAGGCGCTACTGGTACGAGTGGCAACGGTCAACAAGCCCTACTCGAGCTTTTTTGCAAGTACCAAAAGGTGACGGACGAAGTCGTTCGTTCAACAACTATGGATAAGCTGGTCAACACCACGATGAAACGAGGTCAAGACCCAGACGATTTTTCGATGGAGAAGACCCTTGCCTGCGCTGAGCTAGAGAAGATGGGCGAACCTATCTCCCATCGCAGGTTCAAGGACATCCGTGTTCAAGGGTTCACTTCGGAGTAGAGAAGGTGGGCGAACCTATCTCCGACCGCAGGTTCAAGGACATATGTGAACCCTTGAACACAGATGTCCTTGAACTTGCGGTCGGAGATAGGTTCGCCCATCTTCTCTGGCTCAGCGCAGGCAAGAGTGTTCTCCATGAAAAAAAACGTTTGGGTCTTGACCTTGTTTCGTCGTAGTGTTGACCAGCTTATCCATGGTTGAACGAACGAATTCGTCCGTCACCTTTTTGTATTTGCCGGCGAGCTCGAGTGGAGCTTGTTGACCGAGGCGACTCGTACCAGTAGTGTCTTACATGTTTGGCCACAGGAAGCGCTACTGGCTTTTTGGTGAGTAGGTAGAGGATAGCGTAGATCTTCGTTGGCCCTGTTGTAGTCGGCAATGGCTTTGTCGAAGGCAGCCCGGGCTTCACGAGCAAGTGCAGGAGAGATTCCCGTACCGGACGTTTCTTGGGTCGGACGGGTCTGACCCTTGATCAAGCGCGTGATGTCACGACGTGTAATGCCAAATACCGCGACCAGTTTTGTATGCCTGTCGCGAAATTTGCTTGGCTTGCGCCCGTCGAATCTTTTAAGCCCTTTGATGGCGTTGGCCAGGTTTCCGCTCTTGTTGTTGGTGAAGTCCTCCTTGGTGGTAGGAAGTAGACAGCCAAGCGGTCTTGCATGGCACTACGACAGCTGTAGTACTGCAGTACCGCATACTGTACGGCTGTAACTTGATCGATATTAGTTCTCGCGTCGGGGACACTATTCAAGTTTGTTCGATTGAGCAGTCTTTTGGGGTCCTCAGATCTACTACGATGAATCTGGTGACGACTGTCAAAAGTAAATTTCCGTGGGTGACAACCCTGTCCCTATTTGAAATGTGAAATTCAATGCTCCTTTGGCAGACAGCGGTCAGGCGTATCGGGAGTGTTTGACTTCTATGCTGCTGTTGCTCAGATGGCCGAGACTAACGATCCATGATATGGATTACGCTTCAGCAGAGCCCCTAACCTATAGCGATGTTGGGTTGTGAAGTGGAGCTGCTGTGGGGCAGCGTACAGCAGTTTCACTCGATTTATATCGCAGTTTTGCCTGTGAAGAATAGACGAAGCAAAGGTGAGATGCCACGGTCGTGATGGTGCTCTATGGGTGTCCCTGCCGTAATTATAGCAGTTAGACTACAGCAGTAGTTGCTTCACGCAGGACCCTCTTGGATGCAAGCGGTACCCGTACCGCATATCACTCACGTTTCAACGAAGTGCCCCTTCGATGCTGGGGTCTCCTCGTCGTACTCGTAGAGATGAAGAAAAAACTCCCCAGTAAGCGGCAGCGGGTTGCTTGACCATCCTTTTAGCCAGTACCTGGTAGTAGTTATTGAAGGAATTGTGTGTGTCGAGGCTCTGTCTCCGTGAAGTGAGATGCAGAGGTGGCACCGAAGTGTCTGTAAAGATCGCTTGTGAAGAAGAAAACGCATGGTTTTGGAAAAAGGCGCTTATTTGGCGAAAAGAAAAAAGGAGGAGGAGAAAAGTAGGAGAGAAGGAGGAGAAGAGGTGGACAAGGAGTGATTGAGGTGGGAGATGCCTTCACTTAATCACGGAACTATGTCCAAGTTACGGGCAGGTGTACTCTACGGCAGCCCGTCCAGTTCCCTGGAACATTCTATGTAACGTCCTTGTAACGTTATCTGTAACGTTCTTATGATATTTGTTTATTCTTATACAGCAGTATGCTTGCTAGAAAGAACAAACTCCTATATATTTCGCCGCATGTAGTATGTATCCGCATCTAGACTATGATGCTCAGTTTACTCAAAGTATTGACTACGAGTCAAACAATACTAATGGACTGCAGAGTCCATGTTCCAATAGTGATGCGTTCGTGAACCGTAGTGCCAGCATCTTGTCACATTTACGCGATACGAGGGCCGTAACCTCTTGTATATTCAAACGGCGCGTAGAGTGTATCAGCTCGTAGCTGGTGAACGTTTGCGTAGACTCGCTTTCGGACGTCCCCACAAGACACAGCCTATATGATTTGAGAGGCTAAACGCAGGTCACGATTAGATGGGCCTTGTAGAAGAGCTTGAAATATAAGAAAAGAAGAATATGGTCAGCGACCCCAGGCCGATGTTGATTGATTTACTATCTTGCTCAGCAGATGAAAATTGATGGCGAGCAAAAGTGGAGTGACCACGTTAGGGCGGTGCGCGTGTCCGTTGCTCGTAGCGAAAAAAACCCCAAAGACCCTCAGAATCCGGGAAGAACAAAAGGGAAGGACCCTTGCAATAGACCCTCGACCAGCGGGTATCAACCGATGTAATTCAAGGGTATGAACACATTACCCTATGTAGCCTATATTTGTTTCTTCAGCAACATGTACAGTGGACTTATGACCCTACAAGGTGTGCTACCGATTCCGGAGGGCTATTGAAGACTGTCCCTCTCAATGTACCGGCACGTACTGCATTCACCGGGTATTGGATACGATTTTAGCCTGTAAACTGTTTTTTATAGTATATCCAAGATATTACTGCTGAGACTTTTGCTTGCTAAATACTGCATCGATAAACGACAACTAACAGACGGAATACTGTATGTTGTTCTTACGTGTGAACTCGCAGTGCATACCAGATTACTTAGTGTTATCAAGTAACGACAATGATGGTTGCTGACAAGTATAATCTTGAGTGTAGGGATGCGAGGGTCTATGATATGGTCATACGACTCCGGCCATGCATGAATATCGAGTACCCCCCCCCCCCCCCTCATCCCAATTGAGTACACCCCCCCTCCCCTCCCTCTGTCACCCCTCCCCCCCCCCCCCCCTTCACCCAACGCCTCCTTCTCCCCCGGGGTAGTAATCCATCAGCAAGAAAGTAGGCACAAGGTGCTGAAGTTCGTCTTACCAGCGGTTCTTGGAAGGATGCAGTTCACCCTTCATGCGACTCGTCGAATACCTCACGACGCTTCGCGCTTGGTGGAAGCAATATCTGCCTGGTTGGTGAAAACCCGACGTGCTCCGTCCCGACATAGTAGGGATGCGAGGGTCCATGGTCATACGACCACGGCCATGCACAAACTGAGTACACGCCCCCCCCCCACCCCCCCCTTCCCCTAACTCCCCCTTCTTCCCCGGGGTACGTGACGGCAAGGTCATGGGCGCCGATTGTACAACCTGCGGGGCGGGCAAAAGCTACGACTCTTCCCTGTCGAGCAGCTACAAGGCCGATGGCTCTTTCTTCTCGGTGGACTATGCAGACGGCTCCAACGCGGAAGGTGTGTGTTTACAATGGTGGGCTCTCTATTAGTGACACTGTTCTGTATAGTGCCGGTGGAATCGCTTGACCCGACTGGAACTGCAATTCTGTACTATAATGCGGTTCCCGATAGTGCTGGTCTCTTGAATAACGCATGTATAGACAAATATCATACAAGGTACAGGCACTATTGGGAGTGCCCCACTGGCTTGCACTTCGTGTATCGGTAGTTATGGTTTATGCTTGCCATCCTCCAATATGCAGCGTGAGCTTCAACGCCGAGCACTCATGAGCATTCCCAGCGAGAAGAAAACCTTAGGAAAACTCCTCAAAAATACGCGTATGCACGAGTGCTACCCCCCTTGTGTACGTGTTGTCATTTTGTTTGCTTTCTGACGCATAAGTGTGTAGCTGCATAGCAGTGAACACTAGACTGCGGTCCAGTATATAACCGGTGCTCTTCCTTTTTCCTCACGGTACCGTAGTGGTCCCCCTGTAGTGCTTGTATGTGCCAGCCTCCAAATGCCGGCACTGCATTATAGCGGCAACCAGTCCTACTCCGCATACTGCCACTACTGTTTTTCCCTTTATATTTGTTGTCAAGCTTGCTTCACAGGCACTATAGTGGGCAACCGGCATTGCCCAACCGGCATGACACAGGGATCACTACTGCGTATTCGTGTACTGTAACGCGAAAACTGACGAGTTTGTACCAGGTTCGGGTTTCAGTTGCTGTAAGCGGTCCAAAGGTTCGCGATAATTCACTAGGGTATATATGAATGCCAGGCATGTCGAAAGGTACAGTGTACCTGGTATGGGATGTAGTAAGGGAATGACCAAAAACTCGCGGTCGTATAAGAGAAAACCCGGCCTCAGACGAGCCCAGACCGTACCTTGACCTTCATTCTTTGGGGGGCTCGGGGTCGGTAGAGGCGATCGCGCGGCTCCGCAGCGTGTTTGGTGGCGTTTTTCCCAAGCAGACGGGCGACCGAAAGGCCAGCTTCGACCGATAAAACTGACAACCTCCACGATTTTTTATGCACACCCGTCCTGCGTTACTTCGGTCGAGCCCCCGTATTGTATATTGCACAGCCTTTTATGGTGTTATCTCTCGTTTTTCTGTGCGGCCCGCTTTTTGTTTTGAAATACCCGCGATGCTTGTCCCCCCTCTACCCTCTTGTTTGACTCTATGATACCGTACGGGCGACGCGTGAAGGGTTTCTATCTATCGATACGCTGGCCATGGGTGGGCTCGAGACGACCGTGACTTTCGGAGAGATGGGGAAGATCAACCTCATGGGTTGCGCTGACGTGGACGGCGTGCTTGGCATGGGGGTATCGAACGACGACGGTCAGAACGCCTTCGAAGACATGCTTGATGTGAGTTGGCAATGGTCTTTGTGTTCGACGTTTCGTTGCGACTATTTTTCTACATGTATGTGTTGAAGGTTGAAGCTCATTGGCTTAGGTTTCACCGCCTGTGGTTCAGGTTACACCGCCTTTGTTTGTTGGAACTTATCTATTAATATTACCAGCAGATATTGTACGAGTATCGTATACATTCACATTTTGCTGACTGTTCGTACCAAGTGTGCCTGTCCCGGGCGGCAGATAGATGTGGACCTGATGTTTTGTAGCTACAGACAGTATCTTACTTTCACACTAGTTTCACACTCGGACACGCATCAGATTCCTGGTCTATATTATCTGAATGGTGTAGATAATATTGTCAGGTGGGAGCCGGATGAATTTGCGTGGCATGGCGCGTATTTCCTAGGTTAGATATGCGCCACGCAGATCCTGCATAGCATATCATGAGAGATGATCTGTTAATCGATTATCTAGATGATCTGTGGATTATATAGATCGTGATATGTCCGATGTGTGCAGTATGCGTAGTTGTAGGGTTTACCATTGGTGGCCACGCTTCGAAAAAACTGGTTTGTAAGTCCCCGCTGACTCAGTTGTCTGTTGCATTCAGTAGGGCTGACCACGTGCCCGTGCGGCACGCTGCTGTGTACGAGACGAAGGGCGTGACCTCTACGCTGGTTGAATTGATTGAATTGGTTGAATAGGGGTTAGGTTTGGGGTTAGGATATAATTCAAAGTGCTAATCAACCGTTTTCTCAAATATATGGTAAGGCTCCCTTGTTGCAGTGCCTCCTATCTTGCATTGCCGCCCAACCAAAAGGTGGCAGTCGATTTGTGTTTGGCTTCATGCGGCTACATGCGACGTATCTTCTCAACCGTTAGAAGCTGATGAAAAAATAGGCGCGCGCCCTACCGTAGCTTGGCCTCGAAACGGTTTCCGAATCGCACCTTTTCCTTCCCGTTTTTTCCGCCCCGCAAGGTGGATAGGTCCACGCTTCGCCCAGTACCGCGGTGTGATCGGGTTGTTGTATTTTCCTGCTTTGTTTTTTTGCTTGGTTCTCTTTGCTCTTTTGTCGTTTGCTTGTTCGCTCTGTTCGTATTTTCCTCTTGTTCTCAGTTTATCTTTTTCTCGTATTTGTTCTCTTTTTTTTTTTCCTTCTGTTTTGTGCTCTTTTGTCTTAGTAAGTTATTTTTTTGCTTTTCTGCTGTTTTGCTGTTTTGCTGTTTTGCTGTTTTGCTTTTTTGCGCTTTTTCTTCTTGTGCTATTTTTGCTTTTTTTTGTATATTGTTTTATGTTAGTTGTGCCTTTTTTATTTTTTATTTTTGTTTTTCTTGTATGCTCGCAGGCGGGTGTAGTGGACGTGCCGATTTTCTCGTTCTACATCGGCAATGTGGACACGGACACGTCCAAGGGGGTTCTCACGCTTGGAGGCGTTAACCAAACGCACTACGAAGGTCGGAGGCATCTTCAGCTTAGGTTCCTTTTTTTTTTTTCTTGAAGTAGTTTTGGATGATCTTTTTTTTGTTCCAGCTCAACTCGTGGGAGGTTTCCCGAGGCACTGTTAATCTTGTTTCGCTTTCGTTGTTTGCTAAAGTCGGCCTTGGGGGAGGTTCACAGCTTTTCGAGCGTTCTGGACAAGCGTTTGGCTTCGAAGACTCACGCCATGAAAATTCTGAGTGCTGTTCACATCAATCTGATATTTTTACCCATCTACACCCAGCACAACCAGTGTCCATGCCGACGCCTCCTATTGATAGAGCATGAGACGAGCTCTGTGGTCACAAACTACAAGACAGAGATACAACATCGCAAATACAGTAAGGTGGTTTGGCCATGCAGTGCCAACCGCAATGAATTCGAGGGCGGAACATAGGCAAGCCACACAAGACTACTGGCAAGGAAGAATTAATAGAACACTAAGAAAACAAGAAAAAAAAAACAAGGGGAAACCTAAAATAGAGCTGTGATGATATCGGCGCTCCGCTTGTAGACAGGACCACACGGTGTAACACGCAAGATGGCACACCGACCTACTGTAAGTCGAATTTTCAGTCTGAGTTCGTCGACGCGTGCAAACGCAAAAAGCGACGCGTCTACGGAGGAGTCTCTACTATTAATAGATATTTCTAAACCCGGCCTTTTGGAGTGTGTTGCCTTTGCGGAATTTTCGACGCGCAAGAAATCATACCAGATAAAGTACCAAGTGTACTTGCGATTTTTTCGGTGGTCCGCACGTTTAGTTTTTTTCAGACTTTCCAACACGCACGGCGAAGCCGCGCTCGGGTCGGACCCTTAAGCTTAGGTTAGGGTTAAGTCTTAGTGGTGGGATTAGGGTTGGGTTGGGTCGACACCCTTTTCGGGGTTCTTGAAAAACACACACACACACACACACACAAAAACACCAACAAAGCACCAACAAAGCTCCAACAAAGCACCAACAAAGCACCAACAAAGCTCCAACAAAGCACCAACAAAGCACCAACAAAAACAACTAAAAAAGCGAAAATACGTGTGGCGCTTTTGTCGGGCATATTTTTTGTGTGTGTGAGACCATTTAAGGTCACCTTGAGGAGGAGGCGCTTTCGTTATGCCCCCCCCCCCCCCCCGGCCCTTGCGCTTGGAGCGAAACGTGTCGTGTGATCGTCGCAGGGGGTGTGCTCTCTTCTCTCTCTGTCTCTCTCGCGTGTTGTATGGTAAGTCGATTCGAAGGCGTTTCGATGGCAGTATTGCTCGCGTTGGAGATATCCATGGTTGACGCATACTCTTCGGTAGTGGTAGCCTCGAATTATTTCTGAGGATGACCCTTCCTGACTTGATAAACTAGTCGGTACCTCGCCCTAAGTAAACTTTTCGTTGACGAAATGGCCGGTTTCGAAACCGGTTCGGCCGGCCGTACCTCCTGAACTATGGTGTGCCTCTTTGCCATCCCGACGTCATCGTGTGATTAGTCCTTTGCAAACTAGAAAACATTATGAATACTTTTTTTTTTTTCCCATTGGCATCCTTCTTCGTGTCGAGCAGCCATGAAACGTCCGTTAAAGAAACAAAAAAAAAAATCGCTGGTTTGGGGGGGGGGGGGGCTGTCGTAGAACCAGCCTTGTGAGTAAAGCTGAAAGTACAACCCCATGACAGAGTCCATGGCCTAGGTATAAAACAATTAAAGCTAGCCTACATGGCACCTTGAACAGAACCTGTAGCGATGACTCTGCTTGACTACGTGCTTCGCTCGCAGGCCAGCGACTACGAACTGGGCAAGGTGTGTCTCAAGGCCATCCAATTGTTACGGACAATTAATTCGTCGAACTCACGGCTGACGTCCTTGAAATATTTTTATAAAATTAACCCGCGTTGGCCTGATTGGCACGGGCAGACTTCTGCCGCACGTATTTGCCAAAACTTGCGTTTTCTCGTGCCTCGAAAAAATACTATGCATACTTGCACAAACGAGAAATCGTATTCCGACGATTTTGACGATTTTGGGTCAATAACGCTTTTACAACTGGAAACCCTTTCTGGGCAAAATGTTGCTTGAATTTTGTATAGGGAGGGCTTTAGGGGCTCTAAAGGGGTTATCGTACGTAGCATATCGTACGTATGGAAAAAGTGTTGAGCCTTGTCGTAGCACTGCTGATGCCGATTAGATCATCTAGGCCCCAAGCCTGGTACGTGTCGTCGTGTACGTTGCGCAGCGTTTGTTGTGTGGTACATACCCAAACGCAGGAAAAAACGCGCTAGTAATTCTAGTAATGATTCAGATCGTCCGGCTCTGCTACCCAGATTCTACCCAACCAAGTCTCGCGAACACCCTAGCTTACCGTAGTAACTGTGGGGCAATTAATATAAGCTCGATGTGGAATTGAGGCCATGCGGTACTGCTATGATAAACCCAAGGCTCGTTGATAGTCGCATCCTCATGCAGATAGATGAAAGGATTGAAACATCCATTTGGACGACCCGGGGATGCTCATTTCATCATCCCCTTCCTGAGACCTCGGAGTTTCGCACATTGTCCAAACATTATTGATATCGAGCTTTTGTATTTATTGTCGGATTGGTAATTTTTTGTTGCGGAGAGATGATGTGGTACTGCGGTTGTACGGGCGACTGGATGAAATTGCGCACTCACGTACCCCCCCCCCCGCCTTGAGAAGTGTGAACACTTTTTTGGGGAAAAGCTGCTTGGCACTTGTGCGAGATGTTTTTTGCAGGAGTATCAGGGTGAACGGCAATGCGTGCTGTTTCCCATTCCAGGCGTTGTTTGCTGTACATATCTGTTAATAGCGCCACTCAGGGATAGGTCCTCAGTGATCAATCGTCAACCGTTGCCTCCATCATGTGACCACCCCTCATGATGGGTCAACGGTGGCAGTTACACATGCCTTGGTCTCGCCCTTTCCCTCAGCCTCCTGTAAACGAGTACCCGCCTTGCCTAATTTCGCCGCGTATAGGCTGTCTGGCCGGCGGACCGGTTCGTTCCTGAACGTTACACATTCCCCTTTGCCTCATTACGCCGCATCCCGTCTGTAACCGTTACGTTCCGCCTCGCCTAATTGCGCCGCATTGTTAGGCTGCCTGGTTTGGATGGAGATTTCGGAGGGTGAGTGGGACCCGTCGATATCCCCCGGGTACGCGCCCGACATCTACTGGTCCGTGGTGCTCAAGGACCTGAAGACTGGGTCGGACAGCGTGATGGGTGGCAAAGATGCGACGGCGTTTTTGGATACCGGGGCCTCGCTCATTCAGGGCCCATACGACGAGGTCGCGCTGCTGGCAAAAAAGATCGGCGCTACTTGCATCAGTCTCGAATTCGGGACGTCCGATGGGGTAAGGGGTGGGTACAGAGTTAAAAGGGGGGGAGGGGGGGGGGGGAGGGGGGGGGAGGTGCTATTGTCAGGCTTTCAGGCGGGGGGGAAGGGGGGGGGAGGTGCTATTGTCAGGCCCCGTTGCGAAATTCCCGGCGCTTTTATGTAGGCTTTGTTTTGTGACATCGGTTATCATGTACGCGAGGACATTTTTTTTTTTGTGGGAGGAGACGGGGCGTGCCCATTTGTTGCTTGCCTTAGTCAGTTGACCATTTACCACGCATCCCGTTCGAGACGGAGCGCTTTGGGGGGAGGGGGGGGGGGGAAAGGAGGATGTGTTGGAAGCTTGTTTGCTCGAAGTCTTGGGATGGGAATAATGTTTTTTCGCGACGGCGTTGAGCGTTTCCAGAGCTGCAGAAGAGACGTTTTTGCGGAAGGAACGTTTCCGGAGGACTGATTTTTTTTCAGTGGTCGTTTCGGTCGACCTTCCGAGGTCGCAGAAAACCAGAGAGGTTTTCCTGATGCCACTCCGGAAACGCCCAAACAACCGGACTCCAAAATATTTCATGTACCTAAGAGCTCGGGCCAGCAAAACCTCAGCGCACCTCCCACTTGCCGGTGTGATGTATGGAAGATACGTAGGGCGCGCCGAAACGTTGGAGGTGTGTTTATGCGGAGTAGGCGCGGTGCTCCGGCTCGAAGGGGATGCGCGCTCAATGGTCAATGACTAAGGCAAGCAACACATGAGCACCCCCCTTACCCCCCCCCCCCTCCCATTCGGTGCACAGCAGTCAATGATGCCGTCGGCGGAAAAAATCACACGAACCGAGAAGTTACGTAATGGTTTGCCGTTTTCTCCTCGGCGTGTGTGTCGAAGGCGCGTCGCCACATTTTTTTGTTCTTGTATCGGCAATGCCGTGCGTTTTGGTCAACTGTGGCTTTCGCTCTCCGCCGTCGAATGGTACAGACGTGACAGTAGTTTGAGTCCAAATTCACCAGACCTTTTCACGGGTCAGTTTACTCTTCGCGGGTCGGGTCGGATCGGGTCGGTTGGGGTCGGGAGGTTTTCGAATGTCACGTGTTGGGTCGGGTCGGGTCAAGGCGACCCGCCCCGACCCGACCCGGCCCGACCCGGCCCGACCCGTGATATTTGAAAACCTCCCGAGCCGACTCGACCCAACCCGTGAGCTTCCGAACACCTCATGACCCGAGTAGACTCAACCCGCGATATATTGAAACCCTCCTGACCCGTGAAAACTTCCCCCGAGTTTCGCTATTTGTGGGTGCAAGAAGCGCACCTTAGGTCTCTTGTGTTGTGCTTTTCTTTGGTGGTACAGAGGTGGTTCCAACAGTTGAGTCCAAACGTACTGGGCGTAAGAGACGCACCTTGGTTCACTGTTATTCAACGCACCCCAAAACCTACGTGCCAGGCACGTGTAATGCAGGATCGAAGTCTCGCGGGAAAATGTTGAGGACAGTTTGAGGGAGAGGTGCGGAAGATTGTGTCGTGTAGCTGTCTCCGTGTTTCGTCATTCGGTGAAAACGGAATGAGCCTTTTCCCCGGTGTTTTCTCGCAAAAGTTTTCACACAGTGGACAGTTTACGATCTAGATAATATTTTATGTAGATATTGTATCTGCATGACCGATCACGATCTAGATTATCTAAAGTATCTGTCGTTGTCATGTGATACATTGTGCAGGATCTGTGTGGTACATATCCAACACCGGAAACACGTGCCAGATCATGCAGCTCACCCAGTTCCCACCCCTGGCAGTATGATCTATAGGTCATGCTAGACATGGGATCTGTCTGCCCTCAAAGACACAGGTCATATAGATCATTTGATAGGGATTTGAGACACTACAGGTAATGCTGATGATGTAGACATGGGATCTGTCTGCCCTCAAAGACAAAGGTCATGTATAGATCATTGATGGGGATTTGAGACACAGATCACTTGATAGGGACTTGAGACAGATCCATCAGCAAGGATCTGACGTGTACGACATGTTACGCTTACCTTTTAATTTTTTTCCCATAGGTGGACTGTGTGGAATATGCTGACAACACCGACGTCATCGTGATGGACTGTGAAGCGCAGTTCGACGACATTACTCTCGTCTTCGGCGGAGATGGAAACGAATTCGTCTTATCGGTAAGGTTCATGTCGCGAAAGAGCTCTCCCGAATCGCGCCTGTATCTCTCTGGAAGTGGCCACACCACAAAACAGTTTCATCCGTTCGAAGATGTCACCCATATGCAAGAAGGCACGCCCAAGATGCAGAAATCTCACGAGCGGTTCCTAGTAGGATGCAGCTCACCCTGCATGCGAGTGGCCGAGCACCTCACGGCCCTTCGTGCTTGGTGCACGACACGATGTCTCTGCCTGGTCTGCGAAGCCCAACGTGCTTCGCTCCGACTTTGAAATAATGCGAGGGTCTATGGTCTAGAAGACTGTGAACATGCATGGTATCGAGCGCCCCCCCCCGCCACTGATGCTCCGTCTCGAAAGGGATGCGTGGGCAATGGTCGTATGACGTAAGGCAAGCAACAAATGACTACCCCCCCCCCCCCCCTCTGGAGTGGCCACAACAGAAAACAAAGTAAATCATTGTCGCTGTCACCCATAAGCAAGAAAGTAGGCACAAGGTGCCGAAGTCCGTCTTACGAGCGGTTCTTGGAAGGATGCAGTTCACCCTTCATGCGACTCGCCGAACACCTCACGGCGCTTCGCGCTTGGTGCGTGCAGTGTCTGCCTGGTTGGTGAAAACCCGACGTGCTCCGTTCCGGCATAGTAGGGATGCGAGGTCTATGGTCATACGACTACGGCCATGCACAAACTGAGTACCCCCCCCCGCGCGCCGTACCATCTATGTGCAGCTGTCCGGATTCCCTCTCATCGATAATCTGAAATGCTTGTGTTTGTTCCGCATTTTGGAATCTTAATACATGCGTTTTGGGAGCGTGGAAAGTTTCATATTCGAAAAGTCGAAATTCCTGTTTTTTTCGTTGTCATTTTCCGTCCTTGTTAGAACCAGGAGCGCGTCATGGACGCTTTAGGTACTCCGGTACTTTCCAAGTTTCAGAAATAATGATGAGGTCGAAACAGCCTTAATTGCCAGCATGCCGGCACGATTTGTACCCACATAGTGGTGTCGTCATCGTGACGTATCGTACCTTGTTTTCCCCCCGTTTAACAACTGTCTCCCATTGCCGAAAATGAGACGGCAATCCACGTCGCCTGTGTGGTGCGCCATACGTCATTAATGGCTGGATTTCACTGCTGCTATTAATAGTACAGCGTACATCGTGAGGCCCTCCCCCCTCCCCCCATCTATTTTGCAGGATGAACCTTCGGGTAGCACAGGCGTTGGTCAAGGGGCCAGAGAGAGGTGCCAAAAAATGTAGTGTGTGCAAAGTCGTGTCATCGCACTCGTATGCCCCCTCCCCTGATGTGTGCAATTTCTTCGTTGACCACTCGGCACCAACCTCCCCTACCCCACCCCTCCCCGCCCGACCCCACCCCACCCTACCCCACCCCACCCCACCCCACCCCACCCCACCCCACCCCACCCCACCCCACCCCACCCCACCCCACTCCACGTAACCCCCCAACCCCCACCCCCCCTCGATCGCCTCAGTCGAAGGATCTGCTTCAGCCGCTGAACGATTTTGGCGCGGTTCTTACTCCCACGTCTTTGTGCCTGCTCGGCATTGTGGGGAGTGACTTCCAAGACATGTGGTGAGTTCAACACTCATGCTGCGGCAGTAGCCTTTACCGCCAAAACTTCGTACAGTACCCAGCTAAAATTGTTTTCTATTTTGTTCTTCTTCGATTTTTGAGCATGATGCACACTTTTTTTTTTTTGTATCAAGGTTTTTTCAAAACGCGCGGCAAAGCTGCGCTCGGGTCGGATCCTTGTCCTTAATCTTGTCCTGGGTTGGGGTTAGTGATAGGTTTAGCCTTAGGGTTGGGTTGGGTCGACGCTCTCTCGTGATCTGTAAAATATAAAAACACTGAAAGTAGCAAGAACCAGCCTGGAAACGCCTGTAGGGCGAAATGTACTTGGTACTTTATCTGGTTGTGACTTGTGTGCCTAACCCGGCAAAGGCGCCTCTGCTACCGCAGGGGATTCGCTCATTTTTATCTGAGAGTTCCTGACGTGAGGGTCTCCATACCTCCAACCCCCAAGGTCGATTTTTGGTGTTTTTGTTTGGCGTGTTCAACCCCCCGAGGAAACAACCCCAAGGCCTAGCAAGAGCGGGTATATAAAGCGAAACATATTCACACGTCGGACAGATGGGTCACCGATCCCCACCTGATGATATAGACACGCTGCTAAGCGCTCAGCAGTTGATCCTTTTTTTTGTATTGTTGCATATAAAGTCATATCTCACCACGGTGGGAGTCGAACTCAAGGACCAGCGCTAGTAGTATTCGAGGGTAACCACTAGGCCACCGGGGCGACCGGCTTTGGAGGACAAAAAGAGGAAGAAAAAGAGTTGTCTCAGTTGAAAGTATGTTCACGTCGGTCTCGTGTTTTCGTTCTTCTCTTTTCTCACTGCCTCGATCCATGCCACCCCTTGCAATTCATGTTTCCCTTCTTCTGTTTTGTCACTGTCTCAACCTAACCCACCCCTCGTGGTTAATGTTTTCGTTCTTCTCTTTTCTCTCTTGCCTCAATCCAATCCACCTTTTTCCTTTCTCGATCCGATCCGCTCGTTAAACTTGACGCACACCTCGAAAGGATACTTGGCGACTCCTTCTTACGCAATTTCTACACCGCCTACAACGTCCGAGACAAGACGGTAGGCATTGCCCCATCTACGCCTTCCAGGGAGAGCTCGGAGTGTCAGGCGGACAACTACTCGGCAACCTCTATTCAGTCCAGCCCAGAAGACAGCTCAAAAGATGAGGGCGACGAGTCGTCCGACAACGATGAGGGTGGGGTCGGAGACGCTGCCAACCAGGCGGACTACGACCCGAACAGCGACGCGAATAGCAGCAGTAGCAGCAGCAGCAGCAGCAGTAGCAAGTGGCCCGCCATCGTTTTCGTGCTGTTCTTCGTGGCCCTCACCGCGTTTGTGTTGGTGAGACTACGGCGGGGTTGGCTGCGGGGAGAAGTGACGTGGAAGACCGTGCTCGGTTTGGCCGCGGGACGCGGCCGCGGCGTCGGCATGGGCGTCGAGTTCGAGATGTCGAATACAGTGGAAACCGAAGCGCGTCGCGGTAGCGATTTTGCCGGCCCCGAGGATGATTTTCTGCAAGCGGAACCGGACGAGGGCAGGTCTGCGTCTCACTTCCACCGCTCCTCCGGTGGTTTCCTTCGTGCCTCCGGTGGAAGCGCTAATAGAGTTGTCCGCACGGGTGATGATAGTGATGATGCTGGGGATGAATTGGGGGAGGGCGGGGCTGCGGGAGCGAGGGCGGCGGTACCGCAGGGCTTCGGGAGGTTGCTCGGCGGGCCGCAACGAGCGGGGTTTGCGCCGTTTAAGAGCGATGGTGATGGCGGCGCAGAGGATGAGATTCGGGGAAGGGGCTCGGGCGGCGTGTAGGCTGGTGGTAAAACGCGGAGATTCGCGACCGCGGACGGGCGCAACCGGCGATCGCTTGTGGTGATCGTTTTTTGTTGTTGCATGTATCGATTTGCCTTTGTTTCCTCTATGCGGTGGTGTTTGGATCGCTTTGCTTTCATGTATCTGCACGGCGGAATGTTTGCTTGTGCTTGTTGTGTGATAACCCATTTGTTTGGTTGCTGGGTGCTGTAGAGGGCGTGCCCTTCTCCCGTGTAGTGGCGGAAGCGAGTGACGCGATGGATGGCAATCGCAGCCGCGACGTCTGCGCTGTGTCCACGCTTTCCGAATCAGGACAGCGCTAACCTTTTGTCTGCTGTTGTCGTGCATTTGGTGCGAGTGAGGGCTGCGGTTGGCGGTGGCTGTGATTCGCGCGAAGTGAGAGTGCGGCGCGACGCGTGAAAGGGGGTAGTAGTTGCATTCCATGCATCTAAACGCGATGAGGTGTCTGCCCCCCATGCCGGTCCCGCTTTTGTTACTCTTCTAGCGTCGAAACCGTTTAGGCGTGAGTGAACCATGCATTGCGGGGAGGTCTGTTGTACATCGTTGGTTGCCGAGCACCAGCCACCGGTATATATTTTTCATTGTTTGCATGTTTCTGTGAAGAAGCAACTCTGCTCTTTGTTTTTTCTTGTTTTATGGAACACCTCCGTTAGTTTTTTTGGCAAAGCCTCTTTTTGTATTTGTATTTGTTGTGAAGGGCATTCTCTTCCATACGACTCGGCCCACCTTGCACAAAATGGTTGACAGTCCACACTAACCCCTTATTACGTGTTACTTCCAATATTTTTCTCAGGCAACCGGGGTTAGAGTTGAGGTGATAAATGTAAAGGTTTGCAGTAATTACAGTCAAATACATTTCAACCAGTTAGCTCGGCCATGCTGGGCCAAGGTTCATCCAGCCCTCCGGTACCCGTAGGATATTGATGACCGTTCGCTGTGGAACAATTTACGTTAGGTTTTGACTCACGAAAACTTTCTGAAAGCGGACGACCGGTGTGTTACGCGGCTTGTAAAGATGAGCATCGACCCTAGATATGTCGAACTCACAGCTGACGTGTTTGTTTTTTGTATTTTAAATATTGGTGTGGAGGAGAGTCTCGGGTCGGCTCTCGCTGATAATACTGATTGATGTTTCAGGTTGATGTCTCGGTGCGTACTGCTACTTGCGACGAAAAGCCGGCAGCGCACGTACCTACTTCTGCTGGTGTGCGTGGTGCATGGTGTGGGTGTGAATCTACCATTCGGACACTCGTGAAATTGCGCTGTGTATAGGAATACGTTTATCGAAGCTTATACCAACGCTTTTTCTTTTTTCTTTGGGAGGGGTAATTGACCTGTTTATTGGTTTCGATTGCTGTCAAGATTGCTGTCAAGGGTGACATACTCCCGCGTGGCCAACGGATTCACCTTTTTTTGCGACCCTCCTGTGTTGGCGCTAGCTGCTGTGTATCTTTGCTTATCTTACTCGTGTGCTAGGGCAACGCATATCGCTGGCGCTGCATTGCGGTCTTTTTGTTGTACTTGGGCAACGCATATCGCTGGCGCGGCATTGCGGCCTTTATCTTGTTCTTCGTACATATGCTTATCATTGGCGCTGCGCTACAGTGAATATTAAGTATTCGTGGCGACGCAGACCGAAACTTTGAGCGAATGGGTGAGGAGAGCGTGCGTGTGGGCGAGCGAGTGTGAGTGGCGACGATTCAAGTGAAACGGCGTGACTTGCCCGGAGATACCAGCACACCGCATATATATGAAGGGTCGCGTAACACTAGCTTGGTTAGACTAGTCAACCTCACTGAGAGATGATTCAAGACGTGGGCGCTTCTTTTAATCTTGCTTGGGGAGGCGGGGGGCGGGTGGTGCTGTTGTTTGACAACCGAAGTTCTTCGCACCAAAACTAACTAAAAGAGCTATTAATAAGACGACGCACGAATATGGGGCACCTTTTTACCTGTGTTGGTGATGCCGCGTGCTCCTGAATGAGACACAACATAAGTCGCGCTCATCGATGACTGACTGGGACGTGTTTTGCCGTGCTTTGTGTGAAACTCCCAACACGGATTTCCCACACTGCCATCATCCCCGTGTGCTACCGATCCCTTTTGTGCGAGTGAGAGATACTACAAAAAAAGGAAACCAAAGCAGTCAGAATGCCAACATTTAATGTCGATGACACCGCCGCCCCCGCCACTATCCCCACATTTTCTAGTCAATTGCATCCATGACGCCCGTCGCCGTCGGCTAAGACCGGGACTCAGCCCCTGGCCCCCATTAGCTATGTTCGTTTTGGAAAATAAACTCAATCGTCAAACAACATCCCCCCTTAGCCAGAGGGTTCGCCGTCCACTCCCAGAGAAGGGCCGCCTGTGCTCCCACAACCTCCACCGCTGCCGCCGCCCCCGCCGCCGCCCGCTCCCCTGTCGCCAACAGCGCTACCGGTGATATCCGCGTCGCGCCCACAGCGACTTCCATCAGCAGAGGAATTGCAACCGTCGCCGCGGTCTTCATCGGCAAGGCCGGTGCTCACGTCACCCGAGCCGCCTTCTCCACGCAACACTACAGAAGTGATGGGGCTTCATTCAGTACGGGATGAACTCATGGGAATGTGGAGTGGCCCTCGTGTGCTTCCACTATTATGAAACGATATATGGTTAACCCCATCCCCGGCCCTTGCCCTACCCGAAGGAGCTTTGTTGGGCGGAATTCCGGGAAAACAAATAGATCGACCAAAATGCTCGGCCATGCGAAAAATGGATTACCAGGTACGAAGTTTTCGTCGATTTCCAGGCTATATCTCGGATGTTGGTATTATAACGTGCATTGCCCTCAACGGCGGCGTCACAACGGGCTACGACAACGCTGAAAACGCCCGCTCTGGTCCGCCACTTCCGTCACCATCAACACCGTGGCGGCCACCGGTGCCAATGGCTTTCTGCTCCATGGTAAGATACGGCCTCGAAAGGCCTGTAATTATCCAAATTTGAGATCATTTGGATGGGTTTCGTATGATAAGGTTGGCGGTTTATTTTCGGGAAAGTTAGGAATTAGATCGGAGGCACGTGCCTCCGATCTCAGAAGCTATCCCGGGCTCTGGAGGAACGAAAGTGAGCTCTCTCCGAGGACCTGCTCATTTGGCAGACCTGCAGGGGGCACTCTGTGTTCCCCACCATTAATTTAACATCCATAACAGGGACGCTACATTTGGCGAAGGAGGTGGTTTTTCCTTGCGCTCAAATCGTCACCGGAGGCAGCGGGATCAGGCAGGCGCAGCGCTACCAAGGCTGTCACCGCTGATGCCAGTAGTGACGCCGCAGGGGAAGGTTCCGGGCCCGCATCGACGCCCGAGCCACCACCGTCGCTGCCACGGCCAGCGTCGCCGGTGCCCGCAAAGAGAGGGTAGCTCAGAGAGGAGGCTCTGGAAGAATGCTCGCGCGCTATGGCCCAGTCCCAAACGACGATCATGTTCAGCGACCCCAGAAACGATGTCCCGACAGCGCTTAAAATCATATATCCAGTATCCAGCGACCTTACAATTGATGTTCCAGCTGCCCAAGATGATCGATGATGATGCGGCGATTCCAGAAGACGTTCTTCCCCGGCATTCCCAATAAATTCAGGATACGGTAGCTCCAGTGGTCTATCTAGGCGCATGCCCTCATCGACTCCATGTACCGTGCTATGCCTCACTCCAAGTTGGGGCGGGGGCTAACCTACGTTGTCCGATGTGCCGGGTGACCGTAGCACTTCACGAGTCCGAGAGGAGAGTGCCTCGACAGCGTAGCGACGACGTTATGGCAAAGGTATTGACGACTACGTGGCAAGCGACGCCGGCTGAGGGAGAACTCGGGAGAAACCATCGCGGGACGGGAGGAGGAGGGAGCGACTGGTTTTCAGTGTTTGCCGGAGCTGATGTGAAGGATACAATCTTAGAACATATATCCTTCTCCTGCAATGTGCACAGCCGTTACGATCCAGGGTTCGTCGAGGACGCAATCCCCCGAGTCATGTCCAACGAGGCGCGCCAAGTCACCTGCACGAATCGGGCTTTACATACCGGGCACCGAGAGGTAAGTCTACGCCTTGTTAACAGGCTCAGCAGGCGCGCAGTCTCGGCAGGTTGGAGGACACGATGGAAGAGTGAACGGTAAAAGACAGGGCCACAGTAGCTGGCGTCGCCTCCTGGGTACGGTCAACGTTCCGCCGAAAACAAGAGATTTGTCGTGGAGTGCCACCGAGCGAGGAGAGTAGGACATCGCAGGTAACTGGCTCGACACACACCCTCCGCAACCACAAGTGCAAGCACCGTGCGGGATTTGTGAGGAGCACATGGAAAAAGACCAGAAGTACGCTTTCTCTGGTTGATCCTCTCAGACGTATTGTGCTATGGAGAGCGCACAGGGGGCAATCAACAGAGGAGACGATTGGTTTGAGGCGATCATTATAGGAAGACAGCGCCGCACCGTCGAAGAACGCCCAACCTCGCTGAAATACTGCCGAGGACCCACCTGCGGTGTGACCGCGCTACCGAGTAGAGCGCCCATCAACATCGACAGCTGTTGATACTATAGCGATCGTTGACTTCGGGTGTGGATGAGGGCGAGAACCAAGCCGAAAACGGCTTGCGCGTAGAAGGGAGAAGGGGGGAGGATATAAAGCACCGTGTACATACTTTCATCGGGCCCTAGATGACTCTTCCAAGAGTTCTGAGGACGACTACTTATCATTTTCATGAGCCCACAAAGGAGTTGTATACGCCCGCGTTGTGTTGGAGTACGGAACGCCCCAAGATAGAGCATCTGGACCCGATGCCCTGCGTCGCGTGCCGCTCAGAGTGGCAGGTGGGAAGCCAACCCCCCCACCCAGCGGAGCTGGCTAGCAAGCAGCTCATGGCCGAGCTGAGGGGGGACTGGGCGACGGTGCCGTGAGGGGCACCGTGTGATCCTCCGGCCTCCTTTGGGTGAGCGCGCCTGGACTGGAACCGGCTAGCCATGTGACGACCCGCTTTACGGTACATTCGAGCATTCGGTCCATGCCCTTGGGATGAGCCCAATCTTTTCGTCCCTCCTAGGCTCCCTCTTCACCGATAATCTGGACCTGACTCCGGGAGACTACATTGAATTCCCAAACCCGAGGAAACAGGACGCGGCTGGCGGCCGATACCAAGCATCGTTCACCACGATCGGGATCCGACTGCAGGACGTCTTGTTATGACTACTAAATCGATGGCTCTACATGGCACCTCACGTCTAAGAGTAACTGGCGGGCCGGTATTGAAGCCGAGCGAGAGGACTGCCTGACGATATGGACCTTCGGGGCGCAAGACGCGTTGGAACCAAATGATTCGCTTTCTTTGTTCTGGCGGTGGCAGCGGCTCTACCGGAGGGAACGGGCCCGGCGCAGGGGAGCGACCCTTTAGTACGGGAACAGCTGTGGCCCGTGGGTATTGCTCCGGGTGCCACAGAGTGCAGCCAGACCACCAAACGTACGGTTTACACGGCAGTCGGACAAACTGGAACCTACCTAGCAAGGTCTAGGTTCACCTATGTAAACCCAGGGCGGCAGCGTCTGCACCTACGTAACAGGGAGCAAGGAGAAGGATCGGTTGCAAGGGATAGATGAGACCGGCTGATACTACTAAGGTCTGGGATGGTCCCACGAGCAGTGAGTGAGGGGCGAGGGGACTAAATGAGCCATGGGCGAAGCTCTAGGTCTGGGGGCATCGCACCGCCCTCGTCCGCTAACCGAGTGGCGGGGGAGACACTCTAGCGGAGTGGGTAAGTATGTATACATACGTAGCAGTGGAACCCCGCGGGGTGCAAACTAGCGGATAAGAGGGAGAAGGAACAAACGAGAGCCAAAGACGAAGAAGGAGGGGAGTCGAACGGAACGGTGGCGGGCCTATGTTACCAAACAGCGCGTCACCAACAGGAGGATCTCCCAATGGGCCGGGGACGGAGCCAGGGAACTGAGCGCAACTCCCGGTTTACTGGGGAGCGTCCGGAGCAGCGTGGCGTTTGGCGTCTGCCGTATGACACTCCAGGGTGGGCACTAGGCGGTGCGTCCTCCATGTGGGCAAGTGCTCTACGTCCTCTACAACCGTTGTGTGGTGGAGACTTTCGTGAGAGGCGCGGCAAATCCACCACTGCGCTGATCCGCTATTAACTGCGGAGCCCGACTTCGAACGAGATGGAACGCATTGGAAGAAGCTGTCCAAGCTGACCCTGGTCTTCGCAGTCTGGTTGAGCGAAAAGGGCGCCACAGGTAACGTGGACACAATCAGCAGGAAGCTGTGGCCGGAACAATCAAGATGAGGGGGCACCACTGGGTTCCGGCCCCTCAGTTGATCCACAGCGAGGTTTCGAGACAAAAGAAAAGGCGCTGGCGCAGTTGGCAGACTCACACCGCGCCTGGGCGTTCACGTGCTCATAGGCATCATCAGTCGGACATGACGACGCCAAACGAAACTCACTCATGCGGGCGATCAAGCTGTGGTACATCCAGCTGGGCCAGCTGCACTCACCGGACAGCTGCGTCAAGAGGCGACAAACGGTTGAGTTGGTGGAGAGTGGCAACATCACCATTCTGATTTCATGACTGATGCCGTACACGAGACGAGGGGACACAGGGCAGGGGGGTGCCACTTGAGAACACGGAGGATGCGGAGCTCAAACGTGCACGCGTCGTCGGCGTGTCGTCACGTCAGAAGGGTGAAAGTCACAGTACGAACCCAATCCGCAGCCGGCTGGACAGGAGGGGACGTGGAACGAAGGTGATGACCAAAATCCCGCCAGAAGCTCACACAACGCCGTTTTTGGGGCCGTGGCGCTTGCAGTGCAGGTGAGCGCTACCGTGAAGGAGGAAATAAGTCATCCGCCGTGACACCTGGACGAGAAGTACCCCCCCAAGGTGCTCTTCGATAGCATCGGCTCTCGCGGCACTTTATCGGGTCTAGGTAATGATTGCCAAGAATTCGGGAACTTCCACTCCATTGTGCTCGTCGGCATCAGGTGGAACAAAATAGGCCAAGGCGTGGCAACATATTGGGAGTCGTCGACGAATCGGACGCGTTACCGCCAAGAGTCTGGCATCTCTTCTTTCAGTCTAGTTCACTCTGCTCGAGAAAAAGCGTCGATTGGTTTGCAATGGCATGACATGGAGGAAGTTCGTTACTGCGAGGGTTAGGTAGTGGCGCTCGGCTGGGGAGATTCGATCCCGATGTCAGGCCGGTTGGAGTCACGGTGCCAGGAGAGGTGGTGCACATGAGGCTGAGGGCATGAGCGTTACACAGAACCGGCGACCGTCTCGTTATCAACGATACCAACGCTCTCAGTTTAATCAACATAATGGCGGTGTTTGAGGAGCTGACCAGCTGCGTGTCAGCTCTCGCGCCGTTTGCAACAAAACACTATAATCTACACCTCCGGGTGTATTATTTCGGATGGAGTCCGAGGAAACCAGGACGTTTTCTTGTTCCACCGGGGTCAAGCAGCGGAAACCTGCCGGACCGGCCGATGATATGTCGTCTGGTGTTGCGGCCGGGGCTGAAGCGTTTCCAAGAGGAAATCGACGGAAAAGAAGGGGAAATCGTCACATTCATGGACGATACCCCGCTCTCGGATAGATATTACCTTTCTCCGACCCGAGTTGACGGCATCGGCATCGTGACCAACTGCGCCAAGGCCTTGGTGCTACCCCCACAAGGGTATGTCGTGATCGGGGAGGATAATTTGCCCTTGGAATGTTTGGACGTCCGTATCGCTGACTAAAGACGGGTGGCGTTGGTGGGCGTCTCGATCGGCACCTATAAGTAGATCGTTGAGCGCGGCGGGATGACAGCGAGGGGCGGAGGCGCCGACCACCTAGAGCGGTGCCTCGCCAACGTTACGGACGTATGAAAGCGGCGGCCCGCGTCGCCATCGAATCTCTCGGGCGGAAGACAAGCTTCTTTGAGTGTGTCTTGGATCCGAGTTTTTCCCCCGCAAGCATGCTTGCTGGTAGACAAGGGGGCGCAGTGGGCGTACGAACGAATCTTCAAACTACCGGGAGCCGCAGACGCACAACCGTTCTTCCAGCAGGGTTGCTCGAGCGGGCGATTGTTTCGGACAGAACAACTTCATCAGCAAACTCAAGCGCCCATTTCTACGAGGGCGGAGTCATTCTACGGTAGCCCCCCCAACCTTTGTTTAACGAAACTGCCTGTTTTGAAACCAGCCCACGTCCGTACCTCCTGAAATACGGTGCCCTTTGCCACCCCGACGCCATCGGTCGATAGTTCTTCGCAAACAAGAAAATGTGTGAAGATACAACTTTCATAGCATCCTTCCTCGTGTCGAGCAGCCACGAAACGTTCGTTAAAGAATATCGCTGGTTTTGGGGGGGGCTATCGTAGAATCAGTCGGCGGGAGAGTTTGGGTTGCGGTCGACGAAAGCGGGGAGAATATCCGCTGCGATTAGGAGCAGGGCCAGGGTCTTCCAGGAGGTTCTGGCGGACCTTGCTGACCCGTTAATATATCTAGTGTAAGACATGGGTTCCCATGAAACGGCCACCATGGCCCAGCTCGGAAGGTTTCTGAATGGGGTCCGAGACGTATTAGGGGCCCCAAATAATTCGATGGTCGACATCGTTCGCGGATCTTGGCCGGACTAGGTTCTCCGCGCACGCGAGAATGCCGTCTGGAGACCCCCAGAGATCGGTATACTTGCGGCGCACGGCACGACCACCACTAACTCCCAGGAAGTCCAACAATATCTGGGCAAGCGGGTCAACCGAGGCCGTCACGCTGCGCACACGACGTCTCTAAATTAGGTTACCGCGTGATGACCCCCTCGGGGTGGGGGGTGGGCTAGACCCTTCGCCAAAGCCCGACACAAGTCTGCAGGGGACAGTAATTACCGCCTGCCTCCCGGCGCGGCCAACGGACATGCTCCGAGTCATACCTCCGTCAGAGTTCGTGGGAATTGGCGGACGCACGGTGGAGATGGAAGGATACATGGCGGCGCGTTGCGGCTGCCGCGGTACATGCCATGTGGACACGCGACACGCATGCATCTCTGCCCCAGAGCCGGCGCGCAGGTGAACCAGCACCAGCCGCTTCTCCGTGCGAACTCCCGCACATTCAAGCGGCTTGAGATATCTCAGCAAGTCGGAATTGGGGAGTCCCTACCGCGAAATCGGAACTTTGGAGAAGTTTATGTCGTACCAGAAGAGGAGGCATTTGGGGCGCGATGAACCCGGGGTAGTGAGACAAGGTCACTACTGAATGTCACCTCCGCAGACCAGCAAGCGCAGGCATTCCTTCGAGACGGCAGTGCTGACCAAGGCGGATCAGCTGCCTCCACCTCCAAGGGGCGCAAGCACCAACACTACGCTTTGTCAGGGATAAGCGTTTGTGGAAGAGATGAGCCAAAAACTGGACACCTTCGGGGTGGAAACGGTTGGGCGTCGTGGAAGAGAAAGTCAGCAGATTCATCGATCAGCTGGCCCAAACCAGCGATTTTGTTTAACGAACGTTTCATGGAACGTTTCATGGTTGCTCGACACGAGGAAGGATACTATGAAAATAACATTTTTCACATAATGTTTTATTGCTTGCAAAGGGCTATCGAACGATGACGTCGGGGGGGCAAGGAGCACCATATTTCAGGAGATACGGCTGGCCGCTGGTTTTGAAACCAGCGCTGTTGTTAAAAGAAATGTTGGGGGGGCTACCGTAGAACGACTTCAAGGACGGAAAAAAAAGGATGGAAGGCCCCTCGCTAGAAAGGGAATCTACAAGGAGCGCCTTTTGCAGATAGTCTCGGTCACCAAACATGTAGCCATAAGGAGATGTCTAGGCTTAAACTCCCATTGCGGGGTCTCTAGGAGACGAGGGGGCGATGGGGGATGGTGGCAGATTCGCCTATGGCGTGATGAGGGAGCCTGGATGAGGCTTAGGAGGCAAGGTTGCGGTAGAGTAATATGCCATAAGAGAAGGTCATACAGGCTGGGGAACAAGGTGGACACTACAGCAGATTGATTTTCGGTTGCAGAGTGAGTAACTTCAAATGATTGAAATCAAGCAAACATAACAAGTTCTTAGATGCCCCGTTTTTTTTTTCTTGATTGGGCTTTCGTTCTTCCGCCCGCCATGAGCGATGCTGGCTTGAGCTGGACAATGCCGTGTTGGAAGGAAAACATACGCCTATCACCGCAAAATGTATGCCTAGTGCCAGGTAATGGGTAGCAGCGTGACATCAACATTCAGCGTGAAGACGAAACGATAACCAACCGACAACCGTGACAGGAACCAGAACCAGCGGTCCATCAATTTCGGTTCTATGTAAACCTTGGAACGCATTAAGTTGCATGGAACGCGTAGACAGCATCTAGTACAATATACTACGTCACACAGACCATCAATCAATATCTGCACGGTCACGGAACAATTCCGGAACTCGGTCGGAATACTTTGTTGCATGTCATCCGGGGGTCGGTCAATAGCAAGTAACATTGGAAATGCACAGCAGTGTTGTTGAAAATCGTCATTGTAATATCACGCTAAAAATGTGTGATAGATGCTCTCGTGTTGCGATACATACGTGAAACGGTTTAACGTTAATCGCGCAAGTAGTCGCCCCTATTCCTTGTGAAAAAGAAGTTACCCTTCCTCATGGTCATCAATATCGGTAGTCACACCGGCCTGGATACCGGGCACGAAGCGGCGCTCGAGAAACCCAACAAACCGAAACCCTAGCCCTAACCCTAGCTCCAACAACCCTGGCCCTACGCCGGGCGAAAGTAGGTGCAACCACTTTATAAACAAGTGTAAATCCGTGTAATAACGGGTGCCCCCTTCCTGCAGCGTGTTTTGTACAGACAGACTGTGTTTCCGAGGCACTTTAGTTAGTAGACGAAAAATACCGAACTCAACAACCGTCATGATCGATCGGGTATTATCGCAAAATATATCACGATTTTATCGCGATTTTATCGTGATCGCCAAACAAACGCGATTTTTACAAGAAGACTGATTCTACGATAGCCCCCCCCCCCCCATAATCAGCGATTTTTTTAAACGAACGTTTCATGGCTGCTCGATACAAGGAAAGATGCTATTGAAAACAAAGGCACCCATATACATTCTTGTTGTGTGCAAAGGCCTATCGATCGATGGCGTCGGGGAGGGTGTCGAGGGACACCGTATTTCAGAAGATACGACCGGGAGCTGGTTTCAAAACCGTCGATTTCGTTCAAGAAAAGTTGGGGGCGCTACTACAGTAGAACGACTCAGAATTTAATTTCTTTATTTAGCTGGGCGATTAGGGTGGGGGTTGCTTGTATGTTCGCATACTTTTATATGGTCTACATATTTTGGAAAATAAAAAAAAGCACTTTTTACACGGCCTGTGAGATCGAAATTGTTTTCGCCGAAACTAATATTTGCAAGCTGCGCGTGATTCTTCGATCGCGCTTGGTACGGGGTTGTGTATACCCTCGTGAAGGATACAGGTCGGTGACTCCCCTCCTGCTGATACCAGGGCAAACAGGAATAACCGCTCTGCGCACGGAAATCGCATAACGCGCATTAAATGCCCGACATCTTGGCTCATCCCTCCGCACAAAAACAGGCAACATTTGCTGAATCACTGCGTGCGTAGCGCACTGACTGGTAGCTGTTACGGTATTTTGCGGCGGTAAAATGTAGCGGGCGGCCACATGGAGGCCGAGGCCCGAACGCCACACATTTTATTGTTGTATATCTGGTAAATAATAATTGGCGACCTCAGAGCCCCACATCGGCACGGTGAAAATCATGGACGAAAAATCGTACAGTTAAGCCAATAATAATGTAAAAAGGAAGTACAGGCAGATATATATGCTAAAATTGCGGTAGATCACACTACCAACCTATTACGTAGGGTATTTCGTACATACCGTCTGCACGATCGCCTCCCAACCTATGCCAAACGAAGTATGACTAACGAAGTAACGTAATTGAGCGCGGGTACACCAAGCGTTTCTTTCAAAACACTGACGATTCGCACTTCTCCCTCTCGTGCTCAATGGTGGTGACATTACATGACCACATCATCTCGGCTGTTGTATTTTGCAACATGTATCTCTTTCATATCATAAGCGATGTCAGAAAATAATGGTAACTACATGGTTGTACCTATCGATTGAAATATTCTATCTTGCGATCCATGTACAACAACAAATTATGAAGCTTTAACAAGTTATTTACAACACCAAAATATTGTGTTGCATACCACATCTAACATCAAATCGTCTACAATAATAAACAATACCAGGCAGATGATGTAAAGGGATGTCTTCCTGCTACAACCGTCAGATTTGTCCCCTTTGAGGATTTATATTTTCCGGGCACATATTGAAGTGCCCCCCCCCCCCCCCCCCCCGATCCCTCTTGTTCAAAGGCCCCACCTGAAATCAAAATCTGCCAGAGTAGTAAACACTACCAGCCGGCTGATATCACCTCATTATCTTCCTGGCCATCTAACATCAAGTCTTCTAGAATACCCTGGTAGTAAACAATACCAGGCAGGTTATATAAAGGGATGTCTTCTTGCTGCAACCGTCAGGTTTGTCCCCTTGAAGGGTTTATAGTTTCCGCGCACATATTGAAGTGTCCTGCCCGCCTCATCCCCCCCGATCCCTCTTGTTCAAACGCCCCACCTAAAATCAAAATCTATCATCTCATTATATTTCCAGCCATCCATGCCGTAGCTCCAATTCATTTCCGCCCCCCCCCCCCCCCCCCCCTTTTTTTTGTTTCTTCCGCCCTTTTGTTCAAACGCCCCACCTACAATCGAAATCGGCCAGAGTAATAAACACTTCTACGCAATAGATATCACCTCCCTATCTTTCTAGCCATCCATGACGTAGCTTTCATTCCCCCCCCCCCCCCCCCCCCCCCAAACGCCCCCTCCTTCCCCACCACCCGTACGATCGCCTAGACCTAGCACCACGCGTACAGCAAGCCACTACATATATGCGTAATACGCGCGATCGGGGTACCACACACAACCTTGCAAAGATGAGTTTCGACCAAATCTTCGATCTCACAGCTGGAGTGTATTTTTATATTGAATGTGATCTAAACCTCTTGAAAACGCTCCCCCCCCCCCCCTCCCCCCCTTTCTTTCCCCCCCGCTCCCTCTTGCTCAAACGCCCACCTAACATCGAAATCTGCCCGAGTAATAAACACTTCCACGCACTTGATATCATCTCATTATATTTCTAGAGCCATCCATGCCGCTGCTGCAATCCCCCCCCCCCCCCAACGTCCCCTCCTTCCCCACCACCCGCACCATCGCCAAGATCTAGCACCACGCGTGTACCTAAAGATGTTTTTTAAAAAACCCTTTCGCCCCCCCCCTCCCCCTCCCCCCACCCCCTCGAACGCTCCGCTCTCTCCTCACTGGTTGTACGACTTACAAGATAGGATTTATAGTCCCCACGCACATATTGAGCTGCCCCGCCCGTCCCGCCCCCCCCCCGCCCCCGCTCCCACTTGATCAAACCCCGGCCCCCACGTCCTTAAAACCTCCGCCCTCCCCTCACCGGTTATTCGACTTACAGGATTCACTTAATAAACTGATGCATTTCCTTCCACAGCTGTCAGATTTTGTCCCACTCAAAAACGGGTTCTATAGTTTCCGCGCACAGACTGACTAACATCACCCTGTTGACCCTGATAGCTACACTGTGGCTGCAAGAGGAGTCGCCGACCTATATCCTGAATGAGGACACACAACCCGTAATACGCGCGATCGGAGTATCACACACAAGCTTGCAAAGATGAGTTTCGACAAAATCTTCGATCTCACAGCTGGATTGTATTTTTATTTTCATAATAATATCATATCTAATAATATCACATGAAAATATGTGCCGGTACTACAGCTGCATTATGATATTACACTTCGAAGCAGCAGTAGTAGTGCGGATGCTGTATTACTTTGAAAGTGGGGGGGCGAAGGGGTCCCATCCTATTATTAAGCTGGCCCGCAACACGCAACAGGCACCAATCAACAAGCAACAACAACCAACCGCAGCGCGTGTTTTTGAATCTCCGTGTTCCGCCTTTCTTCGTGGCTTAGGCCATTCCATTGGAGACGATGTTGTGTCGCTGGCTCCGCGTATGCGTGCGCGTATGTGATTTTCTAATTTTGATGGACCTGCCACTGCAACAGTACTGTAAATCCTCGCTGGGTCTAAGATGGTGGCACATGTTGATGGATCGGCCTTTTTGCATTATTCAGATACTGCCTGTAACGTTGAAAAGGTTGAAGGTCAAAGTTCGAAACGTGATCGACAGAAACGAAAACGCTTCTACGTGGTACGTGGCAGTAAACATGAACCCATTTCTCCCCTCAGTCGGCGTCGGTATACTACTGTCTGTGTAAACGTTTGCACATGGCGTCGACGGCACGACACATATCACTGTTTCATTCCAAAACGCGTGTTCTTGTTTCTTGAATAAATTGGTGCATCTTGTGCATGCGTGTGTCTCACAAAATCGTGAAGTAGGTATTGTTTTCCTGGGCCATCAACTTGGGACGAAGTTTGGGTGTTTTTATAGGCCGGCACGGCCTGGACCGTAATCGTACAGACATCTGTCAACCGATCCATTATACGATATTGGTGCGTTCCAAAGACCCCAACGTTTCTGGCGTGAGGGGGTGCTAGTCGTTCCCACAGGGGGGCGGGGTGTTAAGATTTTACCCGCCATTCCGAGGGTGGGGGGGGGGGGGGGGTCAGCCGTTCCGACGGAGGGGGGGCTACCCACCGCTCCGAGGGTCGGTCGTGGTGGGGGGTGTACTCATTTGTTTCTGCTCTTCTCAGTCGTTTGACCATTGGCCGCGCGTTCGGCTCGAGACGAAGCACGCGGGAGGGGGAGGGTTAGTATCAACCTAACCTTGGATTGGGTAATTGTTGTAGCTCATGCAGTTGTATATGCATTCAATAAAAGTTTACAAACTCAACTATGAAAAAAGAAGACACATTCATGTTGAAATGACGTCTCGCTGCACAAGCATTAGGTAAGGTGATGACCCCACGGTTGAAGCCGCAAGTGACGATAGTGGTGTTCGTTTGCCTAACCCTAACCCAATTTTTCCATTTTTTCTCTGAGCCCCCTCACTCTAGAGGTTCTATTCCTCGCCAAAACATCTGTCTGTGAAAACCAGGAAAATACCCACCGATAAGCAATCCCGCGATTTAGCTACATGCCGAATGCACGTGAATAATCCAACTTGGACGAAGACGATACTGATTGGGCGCTGCAATTCTTCAGTTGAGAAGGCCCGGCCAGTAAGAAATGCTTTGGCCGAAAGCGCCACCATCTGGCGTAGCACGCGTCCGATACTGACTTTAATTACAGAAGTGACTTCCATTGAGGAGGGGTGTTAAGAAACAGGCAATAACAGCTTACTGTCGTTTTCGGGGCTCATTGGCATCCCCAGAAGTCGAAGCTCAGCAGCGTGGAGTAGCTGCTGAAGCAGAAGCATGAAATTCAATAATTTCAAGCGAATGCCAAGTTTATTTACACCGTGCCAAAGACAGGTATCCCTTTCGAGAACGCTGTTTCGATCACCCGCCACTGATAGGAGTTTTCCCTTCCTCCGGCGCACACACAAGTTGGTGGCAGTTTCAAACATGCCTGCTGCACGGGTTTTTTGCCACAGACTATTGGAGCTAAAACATAAATTGCACCACTAATGCGGTTAGTCTACGTTTTTCTTGGTAGTGAAACATACGGCCAAGCTGGTAGTCACGTCCGGCGGAATCCCCTCTTTAGGGGTTAGCTGATGTTCAGCATGTACGTACAAGCACGTTACGATAATAATGTTCTTGGTCGATGATATAATGGTGAACACTTCAACGATAGCACAGAGTACCTAACTTGCCACGAGGGAGTATCGACCTCCGCGAGCATCAAAGAACATTGCTACGGGTCGGCCAGTACTATGTCCTGCAGGGTACATCTGGTGGTAGTATTGCAGCGACGGAGAGCTGAGGAGGAACGCAGTGTCTTTAAATGAAAGGCGCACATCAATACGGGGCCGTTACTAGGATGCCTATTTTATATCGACGATAGGTATGCGTCGGGCATGGGGGGTGTTACAGCAGCCAGCGCCAGGATCTGGTAGAACGGGGGTATCTTTCTTTTCTGACCCCTCCACGGCTCATGTGCTGCCTACATTTCTATGCAAAGTTTCTTGCCCAGTTGCTCAAGGAACTCGCGATCACCCCATCTCTCACAGGTTCTGATATGGTTCCCTTATTGTCAAGCACCGCATGTTTGATCCGTTATCCGAATTCTCCGGGTGGGTGTAGTTCCACCTACTCTTTCCACGAACCTGCGTATTCGTCCCTCCAGAGTGGGCTAGTGTTATGGTATTACCTTTTCTCCGATACGGCGTTATGATTTACAGCAAGGATCTCCTCATTTTCTGGTAGGCGTTATCGCCTTCTTGAATAAAATTTCCCGCCCCATTCTTATCAGAAGGCACTAGGCGAGTAACTATAAACAATTTATATATATATAAAACATCCGAAGCAACCCTCGTGTGGGTGACGATTGCAGAGTCATAGGCACCCCTGCATAGCACTGATCGATCCCTCGGACCGTTCCACCCGTATATATTTACTTTTCTCCTTCTCCTGCCTGATCCGATAGTGGCACTTTCAACATGAGCATATAATTATGTTGCAGTGACTTGCGCCGGGTCGTACTGTATTAATTGTACGATGGTGTGTGATGACTGTCTAGACCATTTCCACGTCGAAGGCTTGACGTGTAGGCAGAGGTCGAGCTGTCGGAAGGATTCTCTGCCGCATCAATGGAGGTATAGAAGATAGGTCCTCAAGATGGGAGCGCCTTCCCACGCTTGCGAAAATCACTAAAAACTGACGATAACCTGGCGTTTTGTCAACGCTACCAAACGAACAGCGAAAGCTGGAGCCACCCTGCCCACTGTGGTCAGTCGATATATTCCACGGTCACGTATCAATGTCGTGCACGAAAATGATACACCAACCCCGCAACGCACTTGATGCTTCGCTATTCAGCCGCGGTGTTTGTTCTATCAATCAATATGAATATACACGATGAGTCGGAGGAGATATTGCCTAGCAAAAATATCCCAACACTTCCCAGCGAAGTCGAGACACCAATGGCGTGTGCCATGGTAGAGGTAGCACTTTTAGGCCAAAATGTTATGGTTGATGGGGCTGGGTCTCCTCAATTGAGGAGCTACCCAGGTTCGCTCGCAGTATCATTTCTGTATTACAATGATTGTATTAGTTTAAACCTAGGCCATGGCGTTGTTCTTTGGGTTGCGCACGTTTTCGTTTTTTCTCAGAGCCATGTACTGGGGGGAAGTGCAGAGCTCCTCAGGTTAAGAGCCCCAGACAAATTAGGTGTCTGTCGTAGCATGCGTCCAAGGTGAGCCAGTTTCGGCCGTACCAATCCTGGCCTCCCTCACGATGTAACATGAACCCAGGAAGGTATGAACACCAGATTGTGAGGTACGGATGCATGTCATGGACTAAGGCTACGACAGGGGGAGGTGCCGCCATTTTCTTTCCGAGCAGCGACACAAACACGTCGATGGCGGCGTATTGCGCGAACCAAGAGGGCAACAGGGTAGCCACTCGTTCGAGTGGCCCTGAGGCGCTGGAAAAAAAATCCTTCAAAGAGTCCCCCCTACAGGGCTAGGTGAAAAATGGTTGGATACCGTAGTCGGAAAGGTCTGGCAAGACCTAGCAGGAAACCAAGAGGAGATACTATCGATAGATCATGTGGGGGCTAGAAGACACAGATTTAAGATGAAGGATATAAGTAAGGGAAACTATAGCGCTAAGAAAAACGGTGAAACAGGAAACAAAAACAGAGATATACGGGTAGTTAAAATAAGAGATAATGATAAAAATATATTTGCATGGCCCAATGGAATGCGCGAAAACGCTGAAACTGCGTTTTTGTGTAGGGGGAACCTGGATCTGCCAGATGAGAAGAAATGTGTATACCTAGTCGAGTGAAGCGGTAAGTAGGCGCACAGAGCCTTCCTTGTGGCCAGTGCAGACGTGAGTAGAACCCACACAGTGAGAGAATGCGAACTGTGCAAAAAGGAACGCATTGTGTTAAAATAACAGATGTGAAAGATGGACGGATGTAACAAGGAGAAGTTTGGCATATTAGATAGTAGCGAGAAGACGATCGCTATGCTAGGAGATAGATGGTGGCCACAGACGGCCAAAGAAAAAGGTGATAATGTAAGCATTTGTTTTGAATGCCACATATGGAAGAGAAGTAGTGAGCACCTGAACGTTGGAAGTGTTTCTATTGGGAGTAGGAGCGGTGCTCCATCTCGAAGGAGATGCGTGGTCAATGGTCAAATACTAAGACAAGCAACAACTGAATGCGCCCCCACTATCGGATGGCAACGACGCAGTGAAACACGCTTGCATCTCACTATGTGAGCTAGACCACCAGGGTATAGCCTTGTTCTTCTCTTTAGTTTTTATGTTTTGCCGGTAACCGAGATGTCGGTCGAGTTAAATCATATTACGGGGAGTGAAGGACCTTACCTCCGCGCAAGGGGGATGGTAGCACGTAATGTGCGTATGGTAGGGCACCCACATGGCAATTACGCACTATCCCCAATGCTGTCCCTGGGAGTAGCCACACCAGAAAACAAATAAATTAAATGGATGCTGTCATCCAATATGCAAGAAAGTACGCACAAGGTGGGGAAGTCCGCCTGGCAAGGGACTCTTAGCAGGATGCAGCTCACCCTTCAAGCGACTCGCCGAGCCCCTCACGGCGCTTTGCGCTTGGTGCATGTGATGTCTGCCATGTCGGCGAAAATCCGACGACGTGCTCCGTCCCGGCATTGTAGGGATGCGAGGGTCTATACCCTGTGGTCATACGGCAACGGCTATGCATGAAATGAATACACCCCCTCCCCCCTTGGAACGGCGGAATTTCTCCGGGTCAGCCGGACGTAAGAGGTAAAAGTCGATCCCCTACCCAAACGAAGCCATGTAACACTCTCTTCCCCCGTCTGGAACGACGCGGGGTATTGACGCCTCGACCCGTATATCCGGCCGACCTGACAAGAAATCGCCGTTCCAGTGGGGGGACGGTGTACACATGTAGTAAGGCCTATCATTAGTAATATTTTGGGTAGGTAATCAGTTGACCTGCCATATATCAGTAGTCCAGTGGACTATTACTAATACCCTCTACTATCCTAACGTTACTCCTTGGGGTGTGAGAAAGCATACGTAAATTTGCGGGCGCCAAGGCCTTTTTTATTTCGTGTCCACACTGTTTCGAAATTCATTTTCTGCGATTGTGTACGTTTTCACATAACTAACTTCAGTTTTGCCGATGATCTGTCTGCTCTAAGTGGTTTGCACCACCTTTCGTTTCGCTCTCGCTTGTGAGACTTTGTACGCCATCTAACAACAGTCTACATACCAGTACACACTATTCAGGAAACTATAAAGTACCATCAAAATCATAGATACGACGCGGGCTACGACAGATGTAGCACTTTTTGCCCCATTTTTTTTTTCTGAATGACGCCGGGTCGATTTTTGTTTTATTCGGCAATATGTTTTTAATTTCGTTAGTTTTTAGTGCCTAGCTAGGCAATCATAATATGTGTGTAGACTATTCTGATAGGTTTGTTCGTCGGGCTGCACGTTTGATGTTTTCCCTATATACAACAGCATGACTGTACAATGGTACACACGTTTTTGCCGTGGTTGGGTACACAGCTCCTCAAGCAACCACCCTCACTCAGAAGGCAAGAAAGGGTCAGTGCACCTCTACTGCACGCAGCGTGCGTCCGCCCATGCTTGGTGCTGTCCACCGAGTCTTGGATATTAAGAAACTAGGACACTCTCAGGTGGCCGAGCGATGACGGTCTGCAGGGGTTGCTTACAGCGTCGTTGCAAGACGAACTCGAGCATCACATAGGGTGTAGAAGATACATATTTCCAGTTGAACAGGGGCGCTCGATGGCCCAACTAAAGCTTACTGTGACCGATGAATGGCAAGACGATGCTGTTGAGAAGAGTGAGAGGAGAGGGGGGGGGCTCCACCTACTTCCTCGACGTCGAAAAAGCTGCTAGGTTCCTAAACCCTATTCGACCGGCGTCTGGATGTCAGCCATGCTCCAGAAGCTTATCGACCGTTACAGGACTGTCAGAAAACCGTCGAATAGTCCCAAAACACGACCTACCGAGAACCCTCATTCTAGAACGCGGACTACGAGTACAGGGACAACAATTCCTTGAGTGAACAGCAGCCACTACACAACTGTTGTATTTGTGCAGCATAACCTTGTACCTGGTATCTGGCAGGATTAGCCGATACTCGTTGACTACGCAGATAGCGCAGTGCCTCGAACCGCTACGAGTATTACAATTTAGATGGCATTGCCACACCCACAAGCAACTCTGTAGGCTACGTGCTATTGCTGTGGCACTGCAGCAATGTTATTGTACATTCGCTACTGAACATTGATAATGATAATAGGCTGACATCACCTATTTCTTAACACTCCTCCTCAATGGATGTCGCGTATTCGAAATGCAGCTGCATTGCCGCAAACAAGTACTCTCGTCACCCAAAACTTCGACCATGGAGTTAGCTCTTAAACCGTAGCTTCTGCAGTGAAATGCCGTTGAAATCGATGGTCCCTTTCACTGGTAAGCTTGTCAATGCAACATAATGCATGTGTATACTACAAAGTTACTCTTTGATCACAAAACATCGATCGAACCGAATCAAGGGCTCGTTCAAATCTCGCGATATTACTGCTTTTCAGAAGGCAAACGGGATGGTTTAACGTCTACCTCAAAAACAGCAACTCCCCCACTCGATCTTCCTCTCCCTCGTTTTTGCTAACATAGCAACACATGTCAAGCACAACAATAAACATCACACATTGCATATTCAGAACGTCTACATGTAGGCCCCCCACTCGCTACTCAGCTTTAAGGCTGTATCGATATTTTGGTGCCACTGACGTAGGCACGCGCAATTCCGCAAAAAGAAACAATCTGATGTTCCTGCGTACCACACCCCGAATCGTTACGTGAAAAGCGGTGATGGGTCATCTACAGATAGCAGCGATGTCTGATCCGGAGACGATCCCGAGACAACGCTTTACAGTACTCAACAAATCACTCAACCGATCTTAGTGCGAAGCCTGATGGATTCCCTGGCGGATGCGAAGGCACACCGTAGTTGAAAAAAATCGCATGTACGTATTTTCATGAAATGTTTCGAAAACGTCGTCAGCTGTGAGTTCGATCAATTAAAAGGTCGATACTCATCTTCGTCTATTTTATGACCATACCAAATGCATGCAATAATAACAAATCATTACCAACAAATCAGTAACGGTTGGCAGCATCGTTACATACATCATCCCAAAGTAGCCAGTTCTTATCACTAATAATATACCATTATTACCCAAAAATATACTAAATACGTGACACAACGAAACACTATCAACTGCAATGGTACAGAAACCATACGCACATCGCCACACGATAGGAAATGTCAAAACTGTAATGAAGAGTAGCAATAACATCAGTACTACTGTAGATAACATCACAAATAGGAGCAGCCTAGATAGCGCGGTATAGCGCGGTAAGACCATTTCACAAAAAAAAGGCGATTACATATACCACCTCATGTCTCTCGCCACGAAATATGATCATAACAACACAGTGTTAATTAGAGTAGTTTTAATACGTAGTAACTCCTATATATTTATCTTCAACAGCAACACTACCCCACGTCTGGCTTATCATATGAATAGTGCGCACAAATAAATGATACAATAAAAACACAATGCAGTACCACAACACACACTTGCCAGTGGTAGGCCGAGAAAACACTGAATAGGCTAGAATCAACACGGGTGCTGCGAGCAGTGACACTTAAGCGGACTGCCGTCCTGTGCCACAGCGTCTAGAACTACTCGGGTCCTCGCCGCAGTTATTCCACACGCCGACTCCGGAAGGTTTCGTTTCAGTTGAAACCGTCACCACCTATTATATTTTCATGTTCTACTGCATTTTACCCGAGATGGGCTTGCACGAAGTATAAGCCATCCAAAATGGCTATCCTTAACACAGCAGCTCACCGCTGCTACTGCTAGCAGCAAGTATTATCAGCACTGCAGCGTTGAAGAAGTATGGGCTACCCAGCCATACTTAGCACTCCCCCTCAACGGAAAATGCACGACAATATATATAATAAACGAAAACTTACGTAGCACTCCAGTACTTAATTTAGCACTCCCCCTCACGGGAAGTGCGCGACAAAAGAATTAAATGAAATAAAACTTTGCACTCACCCTCGGAGAGTGCACGACTACAAAAAACAAGCAAAATACTGATCGTGACAAATGATAACTTGTATTTGAGGGGATTTGAAACTCAAACTCGACTGAATTGCTGATAATCGCCCACGATTACCAGCACTTCTTATTGGAGTCAATGCAAGTACCACTTGAAAACAAATACTCACGAATATTTCGGGCAAAAAGCAGATACTTCGATGTAATCACCTCGCCCAAGCACAGCTGTCGGACTCCCCGGTCCTCGCTTCTGCGCCTGCCCCATTCTCATGAACTCAGCAGGAATGCCTTGGACAATGATGCCATCGTACCGCTCAGCGTGCACCGGTTAGCCGTTTCCCACGGAATTTGTGAAATCGGCCACTGCGATCAAACGTCATTATTATGTTGGCTTGGATATCCAGGCCGGGCTCAAGCGTCGTGTTGACCAGAATCTCGCGGCGTACCCTTCTAGCCCGCCTTGGTGTGTTACGAGTACTTTTTATACACATGTCTGTGTCGGGCTGTAGTTGTGCAAGACCCCTAAAATCACGCATCCGAGTCGGAGCCGGGCTGTTGAAATGTCGCACTGAACTGCTGCGCGTAGCAGGGTCAGCAGTAGAATCACGCGTCCGAGTCTGAGCCGGATCGCTGAAATCACCGCATCGAGCTTTCTCGGGCCACTGAAATAATCACTGTACTGCTGTGTCTAGCAGTGTCCGCGATGAAATGATGCACCCGGGTTGGAGTCGAGCGGCAATAATCACGAGCCCGAGTCGGAGTCGAACTACTGATGATACCATGGAAAAATCACGCGTTACTGCTGTGTGTAGCAGTGTCCGTGCTGAATTAATGCGCCCGAGTCGAGCGGCAAAAATCACGAGCCCGAGTCGAAGTCGAGCTGCTGATGATACAATGGAAAAATCACGCGTTACTGCTGTGTGTAGCAGTGTCCGTGCTGAATTGATGCGCCCGAGTCGAGCGGCAACAATCACGAGCCCGAGTCGGAGTCGAGCGGCTTATGACACAATGGAAAAATCACGCGTTACTGCTGTGTGTAGCCGCAAGGGACATACTGCTGTGCAAACCTCGGAGGCCACGGGCGGCGTACCTCTGTACGAGCCGCGACCAATTCACGAGCCTAGGCGAACGCCGTTGGAAGGACCTTTGGATGGGACATCAAATGCCGTTGGGCGGACCTCTTGGGGGGGGCATCGCATCGACGAGACTTTTCCGCTGGATTAGACTTTCCACAGGGGGACGCAACTCGGGGAGACGATCCTGAAAGTCAGGGAGGGGTTACTATACGAGGGCTCTAGGAGAAGGACATCCCGCAGGGGGAGAAAGAGGGACTCGAAGCTACACTCACTATTGCCACGGAAAAGCATAAGGGCGTTTAACGCTCACCGTAGGGAGAGTGGTTTAGGAATACGAAAGTGTGGGCACCCTCGCAGACGCGAGGGTGCCCATAATGCCAGGAGAGGGCAACCGGCATGGGCAGAATAGTAGAGGGGAGAGGGAAAGGCATACCAGTACCTGCGTGTCCAGAGAATGTAAGAGTGTCTGCAAGCACGGCTGCATGAGCTCAAAGGGGAATAGGCCTTCAGAAGTGGGAGGAGAACGATGTGTTACCGCCCAACGTACGGACTCCGTCGGGGGAACTGCTGTCGGCAGGGCGAGGACGATGGAAAACCTTACCATCGTGGCTAGCAGGACGATCACACAGGCTAGTCGGGGTACAGGGTCACCCCCCCCCTATGGCGACGCCGGTGGATACCCGGACCCACCAGAGACCGGTTGACCGGACTATAGAAATTACAGCACAACCAGCAGTTACGGCAACAGCCCAATCAATATGCCCATTGCCAGCTGGGCGAGGGCGGGGGAGGACCCTCCCGGCATGGATGCAGTCTACGGTCGTGGGAACAATCCCCGAACCGGGAGGAGTTCGGCAATAGCCCAATCACTATGCCCGTTGCCAGCTGGGCGAGGGCGGGGAAGGACCCTCCCGGCATGAATGCACTCTAGGGTCGAGGGAACAACTTCCGAACCAGGAGGGCTACAACAACAGACAGCAAATGGAGAGGAATCGGAAACCGGTTGTCTCGGGCAGCAAGGAAGACGGACCATAGCAGGAGCCACAGATTTTACAGCGGGTGCGTCGACAAGTACATTATCGGCGATAGTGCCACTACCGGTAGGGGACGTACAGCAGACGCCGGCCCCGGCATGGACACGAGCCAGGACAGGGGGTTCGGCCTTGCAGGAGGGGGCCTCCGGCATCAAACGCCGAGTGGGGCTCAACAGGAGGGGAACCAGAGGCCTACGGAAGGCGGGAGATGTATAACGGAGGGACGGCTAGCGTTGGAGCGCGCGAGACGGATGACTCTCCCCGCACGGGCTAACACAGAGACAAGGGTACCCGGTATTGCACCAGGAGGGGTCCAGCAGCCCTCGTCGCGTCTACCGATGGCGACCAGTGATAGAAACGTTCCCCCGTCTCCCCACACCAACGACACTCCGCAGAATAGGGCAGTATCAGGCGATCGACCCTCGCTTCGACCGACGTTACGTCAGAGGCGCCGTTCTCCATCCACATCTCCGGGAATGGCCGCAGGTGAAGGGCGACGGGCCACGAACAGTACACCTCCGGAGGGCCTCATCTCCTCCAGGACGAGGGCACGCGCCCCTTTAACTGCTGCCATCAGCGCGCGATCATCGGACGGAGGAAGGCAGAGGCAGCGTCTCACTGGGTTTTTCACAAAGTGTCGCCTCACCAGCCAATGATGGCGGGGATGGAGTCATCGGCAACACATTCCCAATCAGCACCGTGGTTGCCGGGACAACCTCCGGACAAGTCTGGTGCATCACAGCCGCCGACAACAGAATTGGTAGCACCCCTTACGGCACCCCTTACACCTGGGGATTCGAGCACACCCGTCATAGAACGTGCGCCGCAAACGGGAGATCCACCATTTCCACTCGGGGGTTCAAGCACACCCGTCATAGAAGGTGCGCCGCTAATGGGAGAGACATCACCCCAGACATCAGGGCCTACACAGACGCCGATCTTCGAGTCACGCTCACCACAGCCTGCATCAAGGGGGAAGTCTCAATCGTCGATACAGCCCTCCCCAGCGATATCGGTGCTCGCCTCGACCCCTCCGACGACACCAGCTACCTCTCCATCCGCCAGGCCACCCATAACGTCATCGCTAAGTCCGTCAACGCCACTGCCGCCGCCGCAGCTGCCCACAACTGGCCATCCCTCGACAGCGACACCTATCTTGACACCGAGTGTGGTCCTTGCGCTCGAACGCCATCGCAGGCAGCGGTCAGGACGGCAGAGGCAGCATCACCAAGGTCACAGACGACTCCTACACGGACGGCGGAGGGAAGGGGTCCGGCACCCGTACCGACGCCTGAACTGCCTCCGTCTCCACCACGGATACCATCGCCGACCCCTACAGAAAACCGGCTCCGGGAGGAACCCCCGGAAGACTGCTGTGTATGCTATGAGGCCTTGGCCTTCCTTTTGGTATATTTGAAGAGCTGCTCCCATCGAGTGTACCTTCCGTGCTACGCCGCACGCCGAGTCAGAGCGGAGGCCGACCTACGGTGTCCGGCATGTCGGGCGACCGTAACAGTCAACGAGGCCGACCGCATGGCACTCCGTCAGCACAGCAATGAAGTCATGGTGGAGGTGTTGACGGTTGCGCGGCAAGAGATGCCAGCTGACGGGGAAACAAGGCTAACAACAAGGGCCACAAGAGGAGACAGGAGGCGGCGAGCGATATGCAGCGTTTGCCATGGTCTGGTTGAGGAGACTAATGGCGTACAAGTGCCCTGCTCGTGCGACGTACACCACCGTTGTGATTTAGGCTTCTGCAAGGATGCAATCCCCCGAGATAGGACTTTCGGAGGGGTACACCTAGTCACGTGCCCCAATCCGGCTCTGCACGAGGAGCATCAAGAGTCGATCTACACCCTCTCCTCCAACAGATTCGGGCTCTTGGCAGGTCGGTGAACACGACGGAAGAACGCGAGATTAGAGACAGGGTCACTTCAGCTGAGCAGCGCCTCCTGAGAAGAGCGCACAATACCCCAGAAGTGGTGGATTTATCGTGGAGTGTCACAGAGCGAGATGAGGAGGACCACCACGGAGAATGGCGGGACACGACCCCCCAGCAACAAGTACCAGCGCCGTGTGGGGTCTGTGGCAGGCACTTGGAGCATGATCAGAGGTTCGCTTTTGGTGCCTAGCTCGTCCACAGGAGGTGTGCCATAGAAAGCGCAGCAAGAGCAGACGACAGGGGAGACGACCGATTTGGGGTAGCTATCTGAGACGGGATAGGAGTGCCGCGTCGGAGAACGTTCCGACGCACGGCAATAGTGCCCAGAATCCACATGAGATACGATCGCACTATCCCGGAGTGCGCTCAGCAGCAACGACAGTTAGAGACATTGTGGCGATCACTGATCTCGGGTGTAGAGGAGGCCGTGAGTCAAGGTAAAGGTGATCAAGACGTTGAAAGGGGATTGAAGGAGCCCGAGGAATTTTGGTGCACGTACTGCGGTTAGCCTCTCGATAACTCTGGTGGGGAAGTCGGGGGAAGACGACGCTCGAGTACCCATTCCGTGCGTCCATGGAGGCTTTGTGCACACCCGCTGCATGCTGGACCACGCGGGAAACCTCGCGAGAGGACATGAAGATCCTAGGCCCTGCGTCATGTGTCGCTTGGCGTGGCCGTGAGACAGCCGACCGTCCCACCCGGCGGAGCTGGCTAGAGGGATGCCCATGGATGGGCATGAGAGAAAGTGGGGGGCGGTGAGGGGTGCCTTGCAGTTTCCCACCCGCGTTCAGCGGCACATCTCCGGACTGGAGTCAGCCAGCTACGTGACGACGTTTGAGCTCATGTTACATGTACATGGAAGGAGCTCAACCTCCTCGTTCTTGCTATGCTCGCTATTTTGCGATACACTGGACCTGCCTCAAGGGGCATACCTCGCTTTTCCCCGACCGAGGGAATGGGAAACGGCGGAAGGCCAATACCGTACGCTGCTCGCTGCGTACGCCATCCAACCGCAGCATAACTTACTCCGACTCCCAAGTCAAAGAATCTACATCGCACCTTACGTTCAACAATAACTAGTAGGCCTCGACGCCGAATGCGAAGAGCGACTAACGAGGTGAGCCCTCGAGGTCCAAAGCGCGTTGGAGACGGGTGATGCGCTTCCTCCCTTCGCAACAGCGATGGTAGCGACAACGGAGAGAAGGAACCGGACGCTGGAGAACGACCATTTACACACGGAACCAGCTGAACAAGGAGGCGCTGCTAGGAGTGCAGCAGAGAGGCGTCATACCGTGGGGAGCAGGGGTGCATCTCCTGCGCCTACTGCGGGCGGGCACTAGAGGAGCCTACTGGGGATTCGGCGGTAGATTATTTATGGGCACTTATTCCGTGTCCCGACCGAGAGCAAGTGCATGCCTGCTGCATGCCGGACCGTGCGGAACGCCTCTCGAGTGGACATGCAGACCCACAGCCATGCGTTGCTTGTCGTTCGGAATGGCCGGCAAGAAATCGGCCTCTTCATCCGGCTGAGCAGGCTGAGGACCTTCCAAGGCCACGCCTGGGGGGAAGGTGGTCGGCAGTATCGGGAGCCCTGCAGTTTGCCGAACTCTTGCAGAAGGACGGCCCCCGGTTGTATCCAGCTAGTTAGGTCGTGACTGGTTCCCACGATACGTTTGAGGAGACGGTAAGGACCCATGGGAGTAGCCCAACCTCCTCGTTCCTGTTGTGCTTCCTGTTCGGCGATGCTCTTTGCCTGTTCCAAGGCGCCTATCTCGACTTCCCGAGGGAATGGCGAGCGGCAGCCGGTCACTACCGTGAGAGCTTCGCCGCGCACGGCATCCGCCCGCAGGATGCTGTGCTCCGGCTCCCGAATCGAAAGATCTATATCCTACCTCGTGTCCAAGAGTTCTTGGCGGGCCTCGATTCCACGTGGGAGGACCGCCTAACGAGCGGGGTCCGCAATGTGCTAGAAAAGGGGTAGGCGCTTCCTTCGTTCCCGTCGGCAGCGCGGACCCTCGGGTTCCAAAACGTGTGTGAGGCAGGGAACGAACTGCCTCCCTCCCCGACGACAGCGGCCGACCCGGCGCGGGAGGGCGACCCTTTAGCAGCGGGCGTGACACCACTGGAAGGTGCAACTCTAGCGTCAGAAGGTGACCCGGGGGGAAGGGAGCAGACGGAGCCAGGAGGTGCAGTTTATGTTGCCACGGGAAACTTCCGAACTGCCAAGAACAGGGGGGCGACGGCGCCGGGACACTCGCCTGCGCCCCCAACACAGCCCAGCGTCACCCCAACAATATCGACGGCGACTGCGTCTATGTTCACTGGTGCAGTAGAGGGTGGAAGAAGCACAAGAAGCAGACGAGGTTAACCGCGTGGATCCGGAAGGAGAACACGAGCGACGCGAACTGGGAGAGGAACCACCACGAACCGGGGGCGAATCCGTTAACATGAAAGCGGCGAGGTTCCCCCAGCCCCTGCCGAAGGAACAGTTGGCGGTGGAGAGAGGGAAGGTGGGGACGGAGAGGGAGGAGGGCCTGCATCAGGGGACGTAACGCAACTTCACGCTTTAATTTCAGACGACCACAGCGGTACGAGCTGTGGGGGCTGTAGAGTAACGATGGCTCGGGGACACCGAGTGGTGGGGTTGCCCTGTGGACGTCAACATGCAATGCATGCGCGGTGCGTGGTGAATGCGGTCATACTAGGCGGGGCGAAGGCGCCGGTTATCTGCAGAGCAAGGGGATGCACGGTCCGCCATGGAAGACGGGAAGCAATATAAGCGGCAGTTCAGGCCGACCCTGGACCTCGCGTGACGGCAGCGGGACTCGGGGGGAGACCTGACGATGGAGAGGAAGAGCGCCGGGATGGTATCTGCTATCCTTGGGACCAAACCACATTGGGGATTGCAGGACCGCTCAATGATGTCCCCCTTGAGGGCCTCCAACAACGCTTCGTCACTGTTGTCAAAGTGCAGCCGAGGCTGACTACTGCCCACGCCAAGGTTATCACCCATGTGCTTGACCTCCTCAATCACGCCTAAGGAAAGCATCGCCAATTCACTCAATCGGAGACGCCGCAATCACTCCTGAGGTCAATCAAGTTGTGGTACATCTTCCCCGCTCTACTGCACTCTCAGGATGGCCGAATGAAAAGGCGCGAGAGGTTTGCGTCTGCCGAACGCGGTGACCTCACCCATTTGCTTCTGTGGTCAATGGATTATATCCGTCGAACGTTGACGAGGCAAAGCGGTCAAGCCCGCGAAGAGACGGGCGCTGACATGTTTAAGAGGGCATCATCAACATGCTGCCACCTAGAGGGGGTGACTGTGACAGCACGCAGCTTCCTCGCGGAACCGCGCGCCGGGGAACGAGGAAACGTGGGAGCGCGTGAAAGCAAAGTTCCCAGAGGATAACCAGGTCTGCGTCTCCGAAGCTGCAGCGGCAGCGGTGGCAGCAAGTTCCTCCCACCAGGACGAAGGAAGTGGTCCCAACTGGCGCCCGGAGGAAGTGTTCAACCCACAGGTGGCCCTCGAGTTTATCAATTCTAGCAACGCGTTACCAGGCGCGGGAAGCGACGGTCTGCGCTTTTCGCGCTTATAGCCAATAATTAGGACTCGTTTCGGGCGCGAAAAAACGGAGCTGGCATTGAAGCCTTCTGGAGAAGAAGTATCAATGATCCAAACACCTTCCCGCCTAAATTCGGGCAGCTCTTCTTGCAATCCAAATTCACTGCCCTGGGTGAAAAATGTCGCCCCGTGTGCGTGGGGATGACGTGGAGGAGCCTTATTGCGGCCGGGATCATGCGGCAGGGGTGACCACGGCTGGAGGGGGCCGACCGCGAAGCGAGACAGTTTGGAGTCGGAGTACCAGGGGGGGTGGAACAGGTAGCGCTACGCGCAAAAGTGCATCACGAGGCAAAAAACTGGCTGATCCTCACCGATTTTCTTCAACGCATTCAACACAGTACAGCGTACTGCTATGCTAGCGGAGGCAGCCATTTGTGCGCCGGCGCTTACACCGTTCGTGGCAAAATGTTACGGCGAGATGTCTACGCCTGTGTTCTTTCAGATGGAATCGGGAAAAAGTCGGAAGATAAACTGCTCTAGCGGGGTACAACAAGGGGATGCCATGGGGCCGGTCTTGTTCTGCATGCCGCTCCTGCCGGTGCTGAAGCGGACATGGGCGGAGTTCGAGCCAAGAGGTATAGAGGCATTCGCCTAGACCTATATGATATCAACACCGGAATGATGAAAATCACACCCGATACTGTGGAACTTGTACCCTTTCTCCAGCGTGAGCTGTCGAACATCGGCATTGTGATCAACCCGAGCAAAACGGTTGTCCTGCCCCCGAAGGGGCATGCACCTACGCCGGAACGAATCACCCTTCTTGAAGGCATTGGCGTCAGCATCGTCGAACGTGGCGTGATTAAAGTGGTGGGGGTGCCCGTCGGCACAGATGAGAACCCGAGGGAGAGCGCAATGGAGATAGCCCGAAACGGGGGAGCGGAGCAACTCGCGCGGATGTTATCGCGTATGCCGGACAAGCAATCAGCCAACCTGATTGCAACCGGCTCTATGGTTCAACGGACCTCCTACCTTGAACGCGCGATGGACCCAGAACTATCGCCGGCTGTATGCCAAAAAAGCAGATGGCAAGGCCTTGTGGATGCTGGAGAAACTGCTCGATGTCCCGGGGGCAGCAGAAGAATCGTCATTCTTCGCGGACGGGTGCCCGACAAACATGTTGACCCTGCAACCCCATCAACAGGCGCAGGTGAGCCTGTCCACGACCGGAGGGTTTGGGCTGTCGTCGGCTGAAGCCCGGAGGATGTCAGAAATCGTTGGAAGCTTGGTGGCGACGGTGCCAGAGGTGTTTGCTGATCTGTCCGGCGCAATAGGGAACAAAGTCCGGAGAGAGCTGTCCGATTCTGACCTCGTGCGGCGCACCTGGAACAGCGTCAGGGACCTGCGCGATGTGCTTCGAGTTTCAGAGAAGGCCACGGCGAACATCGTGCCGGAAACCTGGCGGGACAGAGCCTTTAGAGCAGGAGAGCAAGGTGCCTCGAGGCAATCAGTTGCAGACGTGTTGCCTGAACACGACGCCGAAACTATCAGCTCCAGCAAGGCGCAGCATAGACTAGGTTACCTGGTGAACCGAGTATGTTATGAGAGGTACGTCTTCGCTGGACCATCGCCCCGAGACGAGGCCATAGCGATACACAGACGGCTCTCAAGGCGAGAAGGAGACGCGAGATTTGGCCAAGGACCGGCAACGAAATCAATCGGGACCAAAGGCTACCGCCTTCCTAAGGGCAAGGCCTATAGACTCAGCTAAAACCATCCCTGCTTCACAGTTTGTGACTGCGGGGAAGATATTTCTGGGGATAGAGGAAATCCTGACGGCGAGGCCCATGCTGCGGTGAAGCGGAGGTTAATACGCGGCATGCACGATTGTGTCACCGATCGGGCGCGCAGATGAACCAGCACCCCAACCCCTTGTGCACGCGCTCTCCCGCACCCTTAAGAGCATGTCCATCCACCACCAGGTGGAAAGCGGAGACCCGTTCCATGCAGACAGGAATTTGCGAATGGACATCTCGATTGAGGCAGGTGGACTACGAGATGCTACGGCATCGGAGTATCGCGACAAATCGATATTCCTCGACGTCACGTATGCGGACCCACACGCGGGGGTCCACATTCGAGCAGGCAGCGCGGATCGAAACGGATCAGCGGCTTTCACTTCCGAGGCGCGCACGCAACCACTACGCTCGTCCGGGACAGGTGCCCTTCGACGAGAGGGCAGTTACAATCTCGCCACCCTCGCGGTGGGAAGCTTTTGGCGCTTCCGTAAAGAAGGCATCGACCTGATCGACCAGGTGGCGGCAAGCATCGTCGGAGGGACGGACGCATCGTCCCTAGTGCGGAAAGACGTGTGCAAGGAGCGCCTATTCCAAATAATTTCTGTGACCACTCTGGTCGCGATTTCGCGCAGAGTTCATCGATATAGACTAGCTCTGAGGGATCATCAGGCCGCAAGGGGAAGGGAGGAAGAATCGGGAGGACTACGGCCACTGGCCTGGGGTAGCAATGATGACGAGGATTAAGGTAGACTCTCAGCTAAAACAAATATAGGGAAAGGAAACAGTAGGTAAAAGGAGATTATGTTGGGAAAGGAAAAGGGGAAATGGTTGGCGGAAGATACCACTGCTGTATGGTGCGATCACTCGATTTTATAGGTACTACTGCTGCTTTATGGAAGGATATTCGGTTTACATCGGAACGTCATATCTACGCTATATTGTCGGAGGGCAATGAATACAATAATACATTATTCGGGCAATTCCATTCATTAGACAACTTCTTTGTAAATCAATTATCCAGGCAATCCCATTAAATGGACAACTTTGTAAATCAATTATCCAGGCAATTCCATTCAATACAAACATATATATATATATTCTATATATAATATATAATTATTATTAACAGCAAGAGTACAGTAGACTACTGTATATTATGCCTTGCATGTTCCCAATACATATGGTGCAATTAGGGAGCACAGAGTACAGTAGACAGTCAGAATTACTACAACAACAGGTAAGAATGTAAACAGATATATGATCAATAGTGATGACATCGCATATATATGACATCACATACCCACCTCGCCTGATGTATTTGTAGGACGTATCTCTGACTTAAAATTGACGACCGCAGAGCCCCACATCGACAAGGTAAAATTATAGGCGTGAAATCGTACATTTATTTGAGACAAAAATAATTTGGAAAAGGAAGCACATGCAGATGTGTTAAAATTGCGGTAAACAACCTTACCAACCCATTACGTAGGGTATTTCGTACATACCGTCTGCATGATCGCCTCCCCACCTATGCCAAGCGAAGTATTACTAACGAGGTAACGTGATTGACCGCGTGTATACCAAGTATGACTAATGAGGTAACGTAATTGAGCACATGTATACCAAGCGTTCCTTTAAAACTGACGATTCGCATCCCTCCCTCTAATGCTCAATGACGGAGACAGCACATGGCCACATACATCACCTCGCATGCTGTATTTGGCAATACGTATCTCTTGCGTATAATTAGCGATGTCGATAATAATGGTAACTGTATGATGATGGTGACAAACAGTGCATGACTACATCACCTCGCCTGTTGCATTTGACAATACGTATCTCTTTCTTATAATTAGCGATGTCAGAAAATAATGGTACCTACAAATAGTCTATAAAATATTCTAGCTTTCGATCGATGTATCATACAACAACAAACTATGAAGATTTAACACGTTATGTACTACACTTAAACACTGGGTTGCATGCTGCATCTAACATCAAACCTTCTAGAATAGTAAACATTACAAGCCAGATGGTATAAAGGGATGTCTTATTGCTTCATCGTCAGGTTTGTCCCCTTTGAGAATTTATAGTTTCCGCGCACATATTGAAATGTCTCGCCCCCCGCCCCCCCCCCCCCCCCCCCTCCCCTCCCCCTCCACACTGACCTCTTTTTCATAACAAACCCCAACCCTTCCCCCCCCCGCCCCTCCGTCCCCCGATCCCCCCCCCCCTTCCGCCTAGTCTGTCCAAACGCCCCACTCACAATCAAAATCGGCCTGAGTAATAAACACCTATACGCAGTTGATATCACGTCATTATCTTTCTGACCATCCATGACGTAGTTTTCAATTATATCCCCCCCCCCCCCCCTTCCAATGCCCCCTCTTTTCCGACCACCTACACGATCGCCTAGACCTAGCACCACGCGCATAACAAGCTGCTACATATCATTGATCTCACAGCCGAAGTGTATTTGAATATTATTTGTGACCTAAACCTCCTAAAAATCCCCCCCCCCCCCCTCTTGCTCTCCCTTAGTCAAACGCCCCACCAAATATCGAAATCCGCCACATTAATAAACACTTCACGCACAAGATATCACCTCATTATCTTTTGAGAGCCACCCATGCCGCTGTGTTCCCCCCCCCCCCCCCTCCCCCCTTCCCCCCCCCCCCCCCCCCCCCCGCTCCAACGCCCCCTCTTTCCCGACCACCTGCACGATCGCCTAGACCTTGCACCACGCGTATAACAAGCTGATACATATCTTTGATCTCACAGCCGAAGTGTATTTGAATATTATTTGTGACCTAAACCTCCTGAAAATCCCCCCCCCCCCTCCCCCCCCCCTCTTGCTCTCCCTTACTCAAACGCCCCACCAAATATCGAAATCCACCACATTAATAAACACTTCACGCACAGGATATCACCTCATTATCTTTCAAGAGCCATCCATGCCGCTGTCCCCCCCCCCCCCCCCCGCCTCGAACGCCCCCTTCTTCCCCATCACCCGCACCTTCGCCTAGACCTAGCACCACACGTAAAACAAACCCCTCACCTAAAGCCGCCCCCCCCCCCCCCCCCGACCCCCCCCCCCCGCCCCCACCTCCCACCCTCCCCCCCCAACCCATCCCAACCCTACCCCCTCGAACACTCCACCCTCTCTTTACTCACTGATTGTACGAATTACCCCAGGATATACATGATAAACTGATGTATTATTTCCAAAAATGTCACATTTATCCCCTCAAAATAATGTATAGTTTCCAGGCACATATTGAGCTGCCTCCCCCCCCCCCCCCCCCTCCCTCCCGCCCCCAATAATATACTGGTGCCAAAACCGTCAGATTTATCCCCTCGAAAGGATTTATAGCTTACATGCACAAATTGCCCCTTTCCCCCCCCCCCCCCGCCCCCCTCCAAACCCGCTCGCTTTTGATCAAAACCAGGCCCCCCTTTCCCTTCACAGCTGTCAGATTTTGTCCCCCTCAGAAACGAGTTTTATAGTTTCCGCGCACAGACTGACTAAAATCATCCTGTTGACCCTGATAGCTACACTGTAGTTGTAAGGGGAGTCGCCGACCTATATCCTTAATGAGGACACACAACTCGTAATGCGCGCGATCGGAGTATCACACACAGCTTGCAAATATGAGTTTCGACGAAATCTTCGATCTCACAGCTGGAGTGTATTTTAATTTTTATAATATATTATAAAAAATGAAAGTACACTCCAGCTGTGAGATCGAATATTTTGTCGAAACTCATCTTTGCAAGCTGTGTGTGATACTCCGATCGCATAGATAGTAGATAGCTACTCGCAGACTAGTCCATTATGGTCCAGAGTGTTTTGTATGTACCCCGGAGTCTGTGGACTAGCATAACGGTTATGACGGGCCGTTTCTGATTCTGCCTTGGACAATAGGCTTTGCAATAGACTATTGCATCCACAGCAGACGCCCTGAGAAGTCTATTAATTGGAATTACTTGGACAAATTGATTCGCAACAAAGTATTGTAATTTGAATTGCATATATATATACAACACCTGTTGTAGTCCCGCCTGATAATTGGAACTGTTTGAGCAATTTAATTAGGGGACTGTCAAGTAACTGGATTTTTCTCCTGCAACTTTCATGTACAGGGGACTCCAATACTTTTCTATCGCTTCTTCAATAGGATCGGGAACTTACCCACAATAGAGTATTGATTTTTCAACATATCGTTCGGACGTCTATTAAATGGAATTGGCCCGCACAACAGGCTCATGTTTCGATATAAATTTCTTGTCAACAAATTGTTTCTGATCTTGCCTATTAATAGGCATTGTTCTGTCAATAGGGTTCTATCCTGGCCTTCGAATTGTAGTTGTTTCAAATCGTTGTCTGTGGTCTGGTTTATAAACAGGAACGGTTCGCTCAATAATAGGTTGATGCTCTGATTTTCCAATTAAATTGTTTCAACACTTTGTTTCTGGTCTTTGCATATTTAATAGGAATATGGTTCGGTCAATTATAGGTTTGTTTCTGTCCTGGCCTTCCAATTGTAATAGTTTTTTTAAGTATGTTTCGTGTCTTGTTTATTAATGGAATTGGTTCACGCAATAGGTTCATGCTGTGATCTTCCAATTGGAATTGCCATTGTTTCAATGATTTGTTTCTGGTCCTGCTTATCACTAGGAATGATTCGGCCAATAGGTTTCTGTCCTGACCTTTCAAATGCGTCGTTGTGTTTTCGTTTATTACAGGAATCTGTCCTGACCTTCAGAAAAAATCGTGGCCGCAATTAATTCCGATCAACATAGACAGTACCCGAAATCAGTTGTAGCCGCAATTTCGATCAATAGACAGCACCCGAAATCGCTTGTACAGCCGCAATTACGATTAATAGACAGCACTCGAAATCAATTGTAACCGCAATTCCGATTGATAGGCAGCACCCGAAATCAATTGTGGCCGCAATTCCGACTAATAGACAGCAGCCAAAATCAATTGTGGCCGCAATTTCGATTGATAGACAGCACCCGAAACCTATCGTGGCCGCAATTCCAATTAATAGACAGCAGCCCAAATCACTTATAGCCGCAATTCCAATTAATAGACAGCATCCAAATCAATTGCGGCCGCAGTTCCAATTAATAGACAGCAGCCCAAATCAATGGTGGCCGCAATTCCAATTAATAGACAGCATCCAAATCAATTGTGGCCACAATTCCAATTAATAGACAGCACCCCCGAGCCATCGTGGTCACGACTATTAACATAGGAATTGTCCAGGGTATGATTATATATTTTGTTATGTATCTATAGGCCGTGTCTTTGCTCGTTTATAATCGCGAGTTGCCCCTTTTATTTATTAACTGTACCTCTCTAGGATGACGAACCAGCACGGACTCTGGGTGTACTGAAGATGATGTCGTTGGGTAGAAAGAACGGTTTAACGTGAAGACAACACACACACGAAGCGCTCACAATAAAATGTTTTTTTCGGTGAGGTTGGCTATAGAGACCTTCACGCGAGGATGATCCACAGAAGAAAAAAAAGCGTGCACCCCTATCATACCTCTTGTTGTTAATTTTAATAGCATGCTTGGGTCTTGGTGCGTTCGCAGCAGCACACTATAATTTAAGGCGTTTTTTTTCGTGAATTGTAATGTCAAAATACCAAGGTACCTGGTACCAGAGGTTACGAGGTGGCAGACACCTCCATTCCTCCATTGTTGTGTGGTTTGGTTTCTTTCCATGGTAACGTGGTGCCAGACTATTTGCTTTTGATTAGCTGCCCGGTCTCTCTCATTTTTTGTTTTTTGTAAAGCGTGTGAGCATTGCCGGGGGTAGGAATTTGTAGTTACTTGTTTGATATTGAAGCTCTTCTCGATCCCACCTCTCAAGACCAACGGCCAACTCGTCGCCGCGCTCCTCTTTCGGTCATCCCGACGTCACGTTTTAGTGGTTCGAGTTGCATTCCAGCTCGAACAGTCCGCCTAACAGTCCACAGAACAGGCCGTATAGAACCAGCATACGTTGGTTAGCGGCACTCTTGCCCCTTTTTGACGGGCCGTCATCAAGGACCTCTTCACACTAATACTGGTATATTTGGTCTACAGACTGCCTGGACCGGCCACGATTATATAGACCGTCAAGATTCGTGAACCGGCATCCACCGAAAAGTCGGTAGAACATAGAATGGACAGTCGAAAAGCTCGCCGAGCAGCTCACCGAACAGGCCGCTCGTTGGGTTACCGGTCTTAACTCTTCTTAATCATTTTTCCACTGTTAGAAAAGACCCCGAGCCCACAGCCCCGCACTGATTCCAAGTAGTTTTTGCCCCAAAAGTTTTACGCTGGTGGGTGGGGGCGGGTGGGTAGGGGCTGGAGGGTAGGTGGGTGGGTGGGTGCGATGCCACACAAAGGTTACGGTCTAACGTCGTCGTGGCATCCCTTTTTACCGTAAACACGAAAGAAAAGAGCACTGAGAGTCATGCCACGCTAGAGGTGCATGCAGCAGAAGTTTTTAAGCTCCTATCACGAGGAGCTCAATATCTTACCCAAGACGCGTGGCTTCGAATATATATGCTCGTTGGCACGCAACCCGACCAACGACTCTGACGCGTGCTATCATGCGATAGAGTTATTATGAAAGCTAAAATACACTCCAGCTGTGAGATCGAATATTTTGTCGAAACTCATCTTTGCAAGCTGTGTGTGATACTCCGATCGCGCGTATTACAGGTTGTGTGTCCTCATTAAGGATATAGGTCGGCGACTCCCCTAGACATTATACCATTTTTTGGCTGAAAGGCTTTCTGAACGACGGGGTTCCTATACCCAAAATCGTCGGCAAATAGGACGAATGTTGAACGATTCTCGCCGTGTGCCTAGGCCATGGATGGGATAAATCATACGGCCGTGTGGTGGCAGTTTTAGTTTTCTCCGAAACAGTTTTGGGAGAGAGGTCTTACGCTCCCACGAGTTAAGGAGCTGCTGCTACAGGAAAGAAAATGGTGTGGTGTCCTCTGTCATCGTAGCACGCGCCTTGTTTATGTGCGTTAGTCGCGAAACAAAGATGCTCGTAAAATTTATCACACCAACCGTGAGTTCCATACACCATCTGAGGAGCTCAACCGGTCAAAAACGTTTGCCCCCCCCCAAAAAAAAATCATCCCCCAACCTACCGTGGTATGACTCGTCAATCATAACTACAAACTACAGAACACTCTCCTAAGACGAGTTTCCTTCAAAGGTAATGTCTTGTTCGACAACACGTGGGAAAAGAAAGTGAAATAAATTTGAGCGCCGCGAGCGATGATGCGTCCGATGGACGACATGCTATCTCCATCAGCGGCGCAATATTTCCGAAGGCGATCAAGAGAGGCCGTTTAGTTCTGTACGGCAGCGGGGGAAGCTACCCTCAAATTTCCACTACTAGTACGGAGATAATTCTTATCGTCGTAACCCCAACCAACCCTAACTCAAGCGCTTCTACCCCCCAACCCACAGCCCAACCCAACCCAACCCAACCTTTATGACACCCGCACGATCGGCTCTGTTCGTCGCTACACCGAATCCAGAAAATATGATGTTGTTGCCGTAGCACAACTAACACATCAAACATCGCATAAAAAATTAAGACGGAACTTAAGACTGCGCAAAACTCGGTTAACCATGGGCGGCGCGAGTGGCTTGCAGCCGCTCAATACGCGACTTCCCCCAGGGTACCCCGTATTGTAGCCTTGTTCTTTAGGCGACCGACTGTTTTCTGCGTTGTGCGCCCCCCCCCCCCCCTTCCCGCATCGTTTCGAAAAAAACAAGAACATTATTAAATTATTCGTACCATCAGGCGGGGGGGGGAGGGGGGGGGGGGGGGTTGTCGTGCGTGCTATACACGGTGTTAATAGTACCAGGTCGCTCTTTGTTATCACCCGCAATAATAGTTTTGAGGACATTGATCAGTGCGGAAAAAATGACAAACTTATGCGAATAACCCTTTTTGCCCTTCGAAGAAGGCGCTCCACGATTAATCCGAGTGCACGTTGATGAGTGGATGAGGTGTGGCTGCACGTCCAGAGGGGGGGGCTAACCACTCCAAAAATGACTCCACCCACTTAATATACCACCGTGTACGGAAATTCAAGAACCTATTAAATACTATTTTTTTTATGCTATGAATAATTCCAGTACAACTCGGTTCGCTATATTTCTGCCTATCGTTTAACTAAGACGCGTCTTACGAGGGGGGTAGCACTTTGTCGTCTGAAACGGTTTCTGGATGACGAGGCTCCTTAGGGCCCGAATCAACGAGGAACTTGCCAAATCGAATTTCGATTTTTTTTTGGAATTGAATTTAATTTTCATCTGATTGTTCAACAAATGAATCACCAAGCAGGCATTCTCACGATTATCACGAAAAATCAAGTTCAACAAAGAAGTAAAAAGATACTTTCTCGGTCGAATTTAGTCGAAAATCGAAATTCAAATTGGGGAGTTTGTCTACCTAGACATGGCTTGTTCTGTGTAACCGAAGCCGGCCACGCGAATTGGTGCCATGCCGTCGGCTGATCGAGAGGCAAGAAGCCACCATTGCAAGAGGTAGGACCACCGGAGCAGCCGCAGCGCAGCTTCCGAAGGTCCTTAGCACAGCGTAGACCACCTGTGACGCTTCGAAAACAATCGAGACCGCCGCAAACCCAATTTCTCGTCGCCCTGCACCTCGAAAGTTACACGACCAACTACCACTTATGATAACTTCGCTCAGACGTTCGACCGCTATATCCCCGTCGCTGCTGCCCGTGTCGGGCCGCGGGGTGGCGCCAGACCATCTAACAGACGCCAAGAGCCATAGCCTCCAAGCCGCTGCTGGCCAAAACAATCTGCCGCTAGCCGCGGCGCTCCGGGGAGGACGCGAGCCATCGCTCGCCTCGGTCGTTGCCCACGGGTGTTCGTT
>JABAKD010000002.1:28301209-28483709 GCA_012845835.1 Undaria pinnatifida
AAGAACAACGAACGGCCTCAAAAATATGTTATTTGTTTGTGTGTTCGATCGAGTTAGCCCGCGTCTGGTTGCTTTGTTGTTGATCTTCCCATCACCACCGCAATAATAACCCAGTATGTGGTCACCGGACAGGCTAAAAATAACTCGGGACGAATGGAGTGATCATCAAGAAGAACATCGGTCCCAGAGGTATTACTTCGCGTAAATATGTATGTTCGCGCCCTTGTATTGAACGGAGTTGTTTTCTGGGAATTTTCTGATCGTGAGTCTTACGATCACACCCAAGGGGCGACGTCTATAAACTAGCCGCACCGTGGCGAAAATGCGGCTGCAATAATGGGCAGACATTATCGGACTCTCACATAGTTTCCGCGCGTACATTTTTTCCCTCCGGTAGGTCGACGCGCGTGTCGACGAAGAAGGAAGAAAATGCTGAATGGACCGTCATTCTCGCGATACGAATACAGACTGAAGGTAAAAGCAATGCAGTCGGGGGGAGGGGTGACAGGGGGGGGGGGGGGGGCAGGGGGACAGGGACAGGGGGAGGGGACAGGGGGGGGCGGCAGGGGGGGGGGGGGGGGGGGGGGGGAGGGGGGGGGGGGGGGGGTCTGCTATGTTTATTTCTTGGACCTGAGTTACGAAAAGGGAGGGAGCTGAACAAAAACACACGACAGTGACAGAATAAAAGGGAAAAATGAAACGAAAAACTGTGATTTTACGGGAGAACCCTATATGATAACCTTAACCCACTACGGTACAGGGTGTTTTTTTGAACCAGATTTACGGGGGGGTATATATTTACAGTATGCAGAACCCAAGATGGACGTATAGACGTAAAAACCGCATGCTATATGCCCTTCTGATGTTTTACAAACCATCTAAATTGGGTTCTAATTGCTGACCGAGGCTGCGATAAGGAGGGCGGGGGGAGTATCCCCGCTTTTTTTACTGCCGAAGTTATATATATATATATTTTTTTTTTTGCACACTTTCACTTTCCAGCTTCTGGACAAGCCGTGGTCACAGGTGTCATCCCTTCTCCTCCCCGGTTCTTGCCTTCAATTTTTATCGCGCATAGGGTTCAGCAATCCCACTGCTCGTCGATTGTTCATCGAATGTTGCTGACTCACGCTCTCGCGCTTTCCGCAAGTCAATTGGTCCACAAGAAAAAGTCCCAACGAATTTATACGAGTATGCACTCGGCGGGGCTCGAACTCACGAAACTGACCTATACCAGGCTCGAGGATAACCTGATACGCCACCGGGGCGACCGGACTATATAGGCCACTCGAAAGAGGGGCTTAAAAATAAACTCCGGAGTGTTCTTTCTTGTGGTTCACGTAGCACAACAACAAACAATTCCCATGGCGGTGCTTATCGTGAAATGAAAAGTTTGAAAAAAAACCCCGTCACCCCTACTCGCACGACGAGTAGCTCCGAGTCACCGTTAAAAAAATCAACAAAAAGAAACAGCCACCCCCCCCCAGCGGCAGCCATGGACTGTTTTGCCTCATATCATGATATGATGATATGTCCCTCCGTAAAAAGACTCCGCGAGAAACTCTGACAGCGCTTCTGCGCGCAAACACTCGAGGTAACGATGTCTGGGTTTGTGTCTCCGTTCAGTCCCCCACCCTCCAAGTCACTCTCGTCACTATGGGGAAAACATTGTATCATACCACATCACATCACGTTTGGACACAACTATTTTCCAATGCGAAACTGTCCGCAACCGGACGGAAGGTGCGTTGCATAGTCGGCGCGGTCGGCCCACACATGCTCTGCTCGGACCTTTTTGTGATTGGTGCTTTTTTTTGTTTATGTATGCACATGTAACTTGTCCTCAACGCTCTGATACACCCAAAAGTACATGCGCCCACCTCGCACTGTGTCTTTGGGGCTCGTGGCACGCATGTCGTGTGGTGGTGGTTTCATCTCCGTCCTAACAAATAGAAGTGGCGCCGAGACTGCACTGACCAAACTAACGTGTGAATCGTCCCGAAAAAAAGACTACCCGCCCCCCCCGCCCCCCCCCCTTCCACCCTTCATCCCCCCCCTCTCCACCCCCTCCCCCGCCACCCCCCCCACCCGCCCCCCCCCTCTCCAACCCCCCCCCCCCTCCCCGCGCGCGTACTTACCACATTACACACGGCAAGTTTATGTGCGCCTTTCCTCCTTTTACCACCGCACTGTACCAAAACATGTATCCTATTCTAATTCCAAGTAATTTGAATCCCAAACGGGAATGCTTTCCTAATCGGGTTGTAGCACTCCACCCACGTTTTGTGTAGAACTATACATATATATAGTGTAGGATGTTTTTGTAGTGCGGTGAAGGGGTTTAGGCGCCTTTGTTATATATCACCAACTCCACGTTTTAAAAAGAACAATGACACTCAGGAATAGTGCGGCAAGTTATGTTTGCCTTGCAAAGGTAAACAGCTTCAACAGCCATCATGCGATGCGCAGTTGAGGTGTAGCTATTCTCGCTTGTTGTACTGATACTATCTTATAAAATTGTCCTAACGACGTCAGCTGTGAGTTCGACGAGTTTTAGGGTCGACATTAATTATATTGTTTCATTTACCATCCACCAATGTGCAGCGTTTCCTTTCCCCGCATCTTTTCATTTTAGACACCACTTCCTTTCCCCACACCCTGTTCAGTTTAGCTGTCAATCTAACCCTAATCCTTATCGACATTCCAAGCCCAGGCCATGTTCGTGTGCAGTCCTCCGGGGGTCTTCCTCCCTTCCCCCCGCGGCTTGACGGTCCTTCAGGGCTAGTTAATACCTAACAACTCTGCGCGAAATCACTACGCCTGAGTGGTCACAGGAAGATGATCTTAATAAATTGTAAAGGGGATGGAAGATATGATTTCGTTTTTTTTTTCACGGGCCATGACCCGGTCCGCGGGTCACGGGTCAGGATGGTTTAAAAAAAACTCGCGGGTCGAGTCGTTGCATCGGGTCAGGAGGTGCTGGAAACCTGTGCACCGTAGCTTTTGAGTTAAGGAATCATTAAAGGGGGTTAATCCGTTTGACCACAGGAAATATGTCAACCAATTACCTACCCAACAACTAAGTAAGCCTTACCAACACCCCCCCCCATTGGAATGACGACATACCAGGTCGGCCATATATACGGGAGGACGGACGTATCACCGCCATCTGGTAAAGATTCAGAGGGTATTAGCCCGTTTGACCACTGGTAAAAGGATAACCGATTGCCAACCCAAACTAAGCCTTACAGCACTTTCTCGCCCCCTGGACCGGCGTCATAGCAGGTCGGCCGGATATACGGGCGGGCGAACATATCACCGCCACATATGTTAAAAGGGACTAGAGGGTATTAGTAGTACGTTTGGCCACTGGTTAAAGGTTAACCGGTTGCCTACCCAAAACTAAGCCTTACAACACTCTCTCCCCCTGGACCAGCGGGATAGCACAGATTGGCCGGACATACGGGCGGACATGCCAACATTCACGCGGTTCTATTTTCCTGGGGATGCCGAGAAAAGTATTTTTCAAGTTCGACATGGGGATTGTCGTAAAATTTTGTTGTTATTTGGCGGATGGTGAGATTCGAACCCACGAATCTCCCTAAAGCCCAAGGTCCTGGCGACGGCACCATTTATTAAGGAACTCAGAGGGCGTGATTAATACTCCGTTTCAACGCTGGTTAAAGGCTAGCCAAATAAATTGCCTACCCAAAATATTTATTAATAAGCCTCGCAGCACATGAGTCTGTTTTGTGAGCACAGCATTAGTAGTAGTAGCAGGTCCCTCCTTGCAGAGTGTCGGTTCGGTTGTTATACTTCTGCTGCCCGCTATAATAGCGCCCGGTGGGAACATATAGATAGGAACAACCACAGTAGTAGTGGCAGCACATCATGCGGAGTAGTGCCGGTTGTCGCTATAATGCAGGTAGTATTGCCACAATAATGCCGGTGGGCACTGTAAAGGGACCACTACCACCGTAGCCGACGTTGAATCTCAAACATGTTGCACACTCTGTTCGGGCGGCAGCTTGGTGGTTGTACAGCACTACGCACTGAGCTACTGAGTCACGTGACTGAGTAGCTCAGTGGGTAGTCTTGTATAACCATCAAAATATTATATGTTGTGAGTTCGATTCTCGCCGACGTCATAATATTAAGTATTTTCGAGCGTGCGCGCTGGAGACATTATGAATGGGTATGATAGTTGTGTTCCTGAGTACTACTGTACTCACGTGACCGAGTAGCTCAGTGGGCAGTGCTATACAACCAACACAGGGCTGCCATAATAGTAACAATAGTAATAATCGACGCCACAACGGGGGAGCAGATACAGAAGGGAGAGTTAAAAATCGTGCATGGATAGGTTACCTTTTTTTTCCCTTTTACTTCGTTGCTTTCTTCGTCTTTCTGTGGGGCTATTTTTGAACGATCGACGCTAATAAAGCTCAATCAAGCTGCGCTTGCACATGACATGACAAACGCAACACTACTAGCGAAAAGACAAAAAAAAACGGCCTTCATAAAGATAGCAACATAACAATATCACAATAAATGGCGATACCGCCCAAAGTACGGCGGTAGGGAGATCACTCTCGGGGGAAAACGACGCACGGTATACCCATTTTTTTGGCTGAAACGGTTTCTGAATGAATGAGAAAACTCCTTGACCCCCAAACCGCCGGAAATACGCCGTTTTTTCTTCTTTTTTTGTCGGATTCTCGCTGTATACCTGGGCTATGGTATTTTTCAATCAGGGTACGTAGCAGTTTTGATTTTTCTCCAAATCAGCTTTATTTAGGGCTAAGACATGTCTTAAGCTCCTCATATTGAGGGGTAGTATTAGAAAAAAAAAAAAAGTGGTGCACTTCTATCGTAGCACGCGTCAAACCTATCTTTGGCGGTGGCGCGGCGGGGTCACTCGCGCGAGTGACCCCCCATCCATGTGTTCTCCTTTGCGGTCTTGCAAGCTTTTGGCGTCGTCACAATGTTGCGACATGAATCCGCGCAATGGAATGGTGAGCTGCGCTGAGCCAAAGAAACACTCCCGACGCGTGCTACGCTAGAGGTAGTGAGCACTTTTGGTCTGAAATGAATGTTTTCATGTTTTCCGAATGACGGGGTTCACTTAATTAACCCAAAATCGTCGGGAAAAAAACGCCATTTTTTTGCATGATACTCGTTGTGCACTTCCTCAAGGCCATGGGGTTTGCCATCCGGTATGATAAGAACTTTTATTTGTCTCCAAATCAGATCTTCGGGAGGGACGTGTCTTAAGCTCCCAAATTGAGGAATCTCAGAAAAAAAAAGTGGTGCACCTCCATCGCAGCACGCGTCTCGTACCACTACTTCCGTCCGTGAGGTACGAGGTAACTCGTGCGATTCGCGGTAGTGATGAAAACAAGGTGGTAGTTGCAATGGGGGTAATCCCCCCCCTGCCGCTCGCTGTCCTTGGTGTAAATGAATCAGCTGAAAAAGATGACAATATATAACATGGCGCGTGCTACGATAGACGTGCTACACTACAGCACTTTTTTTCTGGGTTTTTCTCAAATTTGGGAGCTTAAGACCTCTCCAAAAAACAGATTTATTTGGAGAAAAATACGAACTAACTGTTAACACCGGATGAAAAATCCCCAATGAATGACCTAGGTACACATCGAGAATATCGTGCAAAAAAAAACGGCGTATTTCCGACGATTTGGGGTTAAGGAGTTTTCTCATTCATTCAGAAACCGTTCATTTCAGACGAAAAGTGCCACCTCTGCCTGTGTCGTAGCGCGCGTTTAATCATGGATTAGGTGAGAGCGGTGGCGCCTGGTAGTGTTCAATTTTGCATGGATTTGGACTCACTCAGCTTTGTTTTGGGGCGCGTTTATGCAATGCGTTATTATTATTACGCATTTATCGCAGTCGGTACAAGGCAAAAACGAAATACCTGGTACACACCAGTGAGTAGTAGCAAGTAGGGATCCCTCAAGAGTGTGCCGGTGTGCGCCGGTCAAGAGAACCGGCAAACGGCACCACTCCGCAAACTGCCACTTTTTATACCCCCCAAAATCCCTCCGTATACCAACTTCAAGTAAATTTGTCCCAAAAAGAGGACGCGTGCTGCGATGGAGGTGGACCCCTTTTTTGCTGGGGTTCCTCATTTAATTTTTTGGGTGCTTAAGACCTCTCCCAAAAAACTGATATGGAAAAAATAAAATACCTACACAGCGAGAATCATGCAAAAAAATGGCCTATTTCCGACGATTTTGGGTTAAGGAGCCCCGTCAACCAGAAAAAATACATCCAAAACGTGCTTCCTCTACCGTAGCATGCGTCCCCTATACTAACTTTAAGTAAATTTGTCCCCAAAAAAGGCTCCCAGGAGTGAAGGCGTTAATTCCACATGTTTCACAAGCGATTTTACCGTTTTTTTTGCGCCCACACCGGTAATAATGAGGGATACTGTTATTTACTTAGTATTTATTTTCTTGTTTTTTTTTCGTCCCTTGTATTATATGCATTTTTTCTTTCTCCTTCTCTCTCCCTACTGTGTAGTAGCAGTAGGTCGTAGCTCGGAACCGGGGTCACTTGTAAGCAGGCTCTTATCTCCCCTACCCACCACCTACCCGCCACGTACGGTATACCAGGTACTAAGCAGGCTCTTCCGCCCGCTATACCCACCACGTACGGTATATGCGCCTTCATTTTTATGGCGAGAAAACCTCATTCAGCCCTGTATTCCCTCGTCGGCTCCCATCGAACTACTGTATTCTGTTCATGAGTGTATCGACGTTGAACGGCAACCACAATAATTAGGACCTCTGTAATGATGCCCTTGTGGCCCTGGTGCAAGGGTCGCGGTGCGCTGGCTCGAAAAGGCACTTTTGTTGTTGTTGTTGTTGTTGTTGTTGTTGTTGTTGTTGTTGTTGTTGTTGTTGTTGCGTTGTTGTTGTTGTTGTTGTTGTTGTTGTTGTTGTTGTTGTTGTTGTTGTTGTTGTTGTTGTTGTTGTTGTTGTTGTCGTTGTTGTTGTTGTTGTTGTTGTTGTTGTTGTTGTTGTTGTTGTTGTTGTTGTTGTTGTTGTTGTTGTTGTTGTTGTTGTTGTTGTTGTTGTTGTTGTTCTTGTTGTTGTTGTTGTTGCTGTTGCTGTTGTTGTATTGTTTTTCTTGTCCCGTCTAATTATCTTCGCAATTTTACTTCCTCCTTTTCCCTCTCTACTGGACGTAATTCAGACCCGGGGTCACTAAGCGGTCTAAGCAGCCCCCCCCCTCCCGCCGCGCCCAACCACCACGGTACGCGCCTTCATGTTGTAGCGAGAAGGGTAACAGCAATTTCGTGAAGGTGTTGCTGCACGTTGTCCGACGACCAAACACACTTCACCAGGTAGCGGTAAGAAGAAGGTGGAATAGATCGTCGATGCTAAGCCGAAAGCAGGTAGTGGAGGGGGGTATTTCAGAGCGCTTGTACGAATACATAGTTTTCCTATTTTACCCAGTGCCTCTGGCCTGTGGCATCACATTTCCCGAAAAATAATGCGTTTGTGTCGTGAACGTTGCTTGGGTGCGCTTGCCCTGTGACCATACTGTGGTTTCGATGTGGTATGTAAGGCTTCGTCTCCTCGCCTCTCATTTCAGAAGTTCGGCGTCATCTAGGGCACAAATTGACGCCCAGATATGCAATATAACTACCTGGCATCAAGTTTTTTCTGGTGCGATCACTTGCGTGATTTTTTTTTGTGTAAGTCTTCTTATTATGATGTTTACCACCCCATCACACGCGGTATGATGAGTTGAACAGTCGATTTCTCACAATAATATTCGAAAAAAAGACCCATTCATGCTTCGTATACACGGATATTATATAGATGTGCACCAAACGTTTTCTGAGGCTCATAACCTGATGAGGATAGAGGTCTATTCCTTCGCCCATGAACCGCCTTGGAGAGCAAAACAGAGGTGCTACCCCCCCCCCCCCCCCCCGCGCGCTGAACAATCTCACGCCCTAGGTATACCACGAAAACAGATTTGACGCGTGCTACGATAGAGGTGCTCACCGCTTTTTTTCTGAGGCATTCCTCAATTTGGGAGCTTAGGACATGTCTCAACGCAAAAACTGATTTGGAGAAAAATAAAACTGTGTGCTACCGGATGAAAAATCCCATCTGGACCAGGGTATACAACGAGAGTCCTGCAAAAATAAAATTGGCCTATTTCCGACGATTTTGGGTTAAGGAGCCCCGTCATTCAGAAAACATTTTCACCAAAAAAAGGTATACCTCTAGAATCGAAGCACGTGCCATTCACAACACACGAATGAAAAATTCGCTGCGTTTTGTGGGGTTGAGGAGGGTTGAGGAGGATTAAGGAGCCTCGTCATTCAGAAAATCTTTGAGCCAAAATCTTTAAGCCAAAAAAGTGTTGTGCCGCCTCTATCGTAGCTCGCGTCCATTCTTCCACGGAAAATTGAAAAAACTACAAGGGGAGCTTCAACAGGAAATCTACGCCCGAGCTTTTTGTTTGGGGGGCTCACAAAATAGAAACCGCTCACGTAACCCCTTTGAGGCCCCATTCATACACAGACGGCAATTTGGAAATGTTGTCTCTTATTTATTCGTTCAAGCTCTACATATGCCAAGATGCAAGAATAGCTCGGGCGTATACCGCCCAAAATACAAAAAAAGCGCACTTCTCGCTTATCTCGCTCAGCGTCTATCCGCGTTCACGTCGATGTGCGGAACAGATACGGCAGGGCGAGGGGCGTTGGAGCCGCCCCCCGAAGACGGCACTCGAACGAAGCTATTTGACGGAGAATTCCAGTTCCGAGAATCGCATACTCATCCTGCAGACGTTATTTGCGTAATAAGGTCACGAAAAAAACCGTTTTGAGCCTATCTATATCAGGTTGACATTACATGCAGACCAAGCACGCTCGAAATGAGAAACATTTCAACCGGATCAAACGCAATAACATAAAAAGACGAATTGGAGCGATCTACTACTGGTATACAACACGCGTTCTTCTGGACGTATCACGTTCGTCTTGCAGCCTTTCTAATCTTCTTGTATTGCATTCTTTACAACTACTCGCAATTTCCCGTGTTTTATTCGTCCAAGCCCTGCAGACGTCAAGCAAAGAAACCGCAATTTGGCTAGTTACTTGCATAATAGGTCGCGCAAAAAAACTTGGCCCTATTAGGTCAAAGCCTACTAACTAAGCTCGCAATTATGTACGCAGTCGCAATTCGGCTGGTCATTTGCATCATGTACGTTATCTAGGAATTTTTTATTTGTTAATGAAGGGTGCCCGTCTAGAACTTTACTTCCCAAATAAAGTTGTATCCCCGCCTTCGTTCCTGGCCGTAAGGAACCTTTCGCAGATGTCGCAGTATATACGTGTACGAAAAGCATGTCATCGCTCACGCGTTATTTGTTTATTTCTTTTTGTAGGTTGTCCATCGTTGTTGTACGTTGTTGTTGGCGCGTACCCAACTAATATGGTTTTTTCATGTGCGTATTCACCCGAAGTTATACACATTCTTCACAACTTCTCCTGCAGACGTTGTTTGCGTAATAAGGTCGCGCATAAAAACGATTTTGAGCCTATATCAGGTTGACGTGCAGACCAAGCACGCTCGAAATGAGAAACACTTCAACAGCACCAAACGCAATAATATAAAACGACGAATTAGAGCGATCTACTACTGGTATTATAACACGCGCTCAAGGCCTGTAGACGTCAAGTAAATCAAACGCTCGAGAGTATACCACCGCAAATTCAAAAGTTTAGCAACTACCTACCGTTTGGAAATGATCCCAATTTTGGAAATTATCCAGACGCTGCAGACGTTAAGATACAACCGAAGTCGCAATATTACCCCCTCAAAACACAATATTTTTGCAACTTCTTCCTTGTCTCGCTCAGCATCCATCCGCGTTCACGTCGAGATTCCCAACGGATAACGAAGAGCAAGGGGCGTTGGAGCCGCCCCCCGAAGACTTTTACGTGTTTCATTCGTTCAAGCTCTGCAGACGTCAAGCAAAACAACCGCTCGAGAGTATGCCACCGCAAAATTCAAAACATTAGCAACTACCGTTTGGAAATGATGCCAATTTTGAATATCATCCAGGCGCTGCAGACGTCAAGATACAACTAAAATCTCAAGAATTCCTCCTCGACATGCAATATATTTATTATAAAAAGTGGAAATACACTCCAGCTGTGAGATCGAAGATTTCGTCGAAACTCATCTTTGCAAGCTGTGTGATACTCGGATCGCGCGTATTACGAGTTGTGTATCCTCATTAAGGATATAGGTCGGCGACTCCCCTTACAACTACAGTGTAGCTATCAGGGTCAACAGGGTGATTTAGTCAGTCTGTGCGCGGAAACTATAAAACCCTTTTCTGAGGGGGACAAAATCTGACAGCTGTGGAGGGAAATGTATCCTTTCAACTTCTCGCTTGTCTCGCTCGGCATCCGTCCGCGTTCACGTCGACGTGCGGAACGGATACGGAAGGGCGAGGGGCGTTTGAGCCGCCCCCGGAAGACGGCGCTCGAACCAAGCTATTTTACCGAGAATTCCAGTTCCGCGAATCGTATACTGAGGCCGAGACGGAAAAACCTTCTGACCGAATCCCCGCAAAAAAGAATGATCACACATGTTTGTATTCATTTATTATTCCTACGTTTGCCTTCCGACCATGTGCAGCGAGAGTGTTCGCCGTCGATCTCTCTCACGAGCATTCGCAGAAGGAAATGAAAAACAGCGGGTCATGTATACACGTAGATAGAAGAGTAGATAGGTTCTTCGCTTGGTTTTCTTCAGCGTTTCATTGGTAGGATAATGCCTTGTTTTGAAATGTTTGAGCTGACCCTTTATTTGTCTATTACAGCTTGTAGAGCCATTTTTCCTTCTTGCAACGTTTTGAAGACATCGATCCTCATTTTGTAGACTTTCGTTTTTTTCTTTCTGATCGACGTTGTTTACGTTTATGTTGCACATTGATCGCATCACGTTTTTGGTCGCTGACGCCACCGCTGCACTTGCCGGATGATAAAGAGAAAAAGCAATAATTTATGGGCATCCATGTTAGTTTTCTTTTACGTTTCTGGGAATTTATTATTTATGACTGAGCTCATGCTGCATATTGTCGGATGACCAACATAGTAACCAAAAGGATGTCGTTCTTTCACGCGTCTTCTCTTGTACTGTTGTTTCTTCGCCATTGTTTTTTGCGGTAGACACAACAAGCAGTAACATTGCCGGATGGCAAGCACGCTACCAATAATTAATACCTGGTATGTGCATCTAGGCATCAGGTACCTGGTGGATGTCTTGCCCTTTAGTCAAATACCTGTTTGTGTTAATGCATCGCATGCCCTCGCTCTTGGCAAGGTAATGCGCAGCAGTACGCACCACTTGTGATGAAGTGATGTCCTTTTCCCTTTCCCTGGCCTTTTCTTGCCCAGCCCTTCCCTCTTTGTTCTCCTTTAAAACGCCTTTATAACGCATCCGGCACTCGTTTAACACCCTTTTAACCCTCCCTTCTCGCCTGGGCAAGCCTGAAACGCTGCCTTGAGCAGCACCGTATTAACAACCTTCTTAACAACCACTTCAACGATCTCTTCGCACACCTCTTATACCCCTTTAAGATCCTCTTAAAGCCCCTTTATCGCCCTCTTAGCGCCTTTTTAATCATCCCACTAACACCCTCTCAACACTCCTATTAAGTAGCACCCTGTTAGCACCCATTTTACATCCTCTTAGCGCCCCTGTAAGACTCTCTTAGCACACCATCGGCAACCCTTTTAAAAAAGGTTTAACATCATCTTGGCATATCTCATTACCCTCTTAGAACCCTTCAAGACACATCTCTCAACACCCTCTTAGCACCCGTTGAAGACCCTCTTAGTACACTAGTGACGGCCCTTTTAAAACGCTTTCAACACCGTCTTAGCACCCGTTTAAGACCCTCTTAGCTCACCATTGACAACCCTTGGAAAATAATTTTCAACACCCTCTTCGTATCCCTTGAACACCCTCTCAGCACCCCTTTAAGACCCTCTTAGCGCACCATTGACAACCGTTTGAAAGTCCTGTTAACACCCTCTTAGCATCTCTTGAACACTCTCTTCAGCACCACTTTATTGCAACCCTTTAACGCCCTATCCTGTCTAACGCTGCAGAGGTGGCGCCGAAGTGCCTGTGAAGATCACTAGTGAAGAAGAAAGAAAACAATTTGAAAAGAGGCGCCTGAGACCAAAATGTGGAAAGGAAAGAGAGAGTGACAAAGGTGGGCGAAGTCGTCCCTCGCTGCCACGGGACAATACCCATGCAACGGGTAGACGTACTCTACGGGTTGCCATGCTAACCGACGGTCCGACCTGCAGCACTTCCCTGTAGTGTCCCCTGCAACATTTTCTGATACTCAAGGAGATCAGCTAATTATGGTAAAATGAAGTCAACGTCCCGATGTATATGAGCCGGTGAGAAGGAAAAAACTTAGTCTCGCCGCATGATGCGTTTCCCGCGTCTAGAATAAGGTGCTTAGTTTAATCATGTGATAACTGCACATCAAGGAACACGGGGACCCTAACGTGCATGTATGGACCCTAACATCCACATTTCAATACTGCCCCATTATGCAAAGTCAGTTCGCTCGTGGAATATGATATGCAGACAAAGACAAAATACATAAGAAATCTCATATTCAGGCCTGTGTATTTACAGCGGCAACGTGGGTGTTGTGGTCGTTAGGGGACATCCGGGATGCCTCTCCCCAGGGTTTCCGTTACTTTATTTTCATTTTGTGATGGTAAAACAGATACTGCTGCTTGCTCTGAAATCATCGCGCACAGCAGTGGGTGGATCAGCGGTCACAGGCGGTGGGTCCGTGGTACAAGACCGCTTCGAGGCTGCGGGTTCATTCGGCTCTGGCGGTGGATCGCTGGGTCTGGGTCACAGGCAGTGGGTCTGTCACCCTGGACTGAGGGACAGGTAGTCTACTGTTTTCTCTCGTGTCAATTCTCCTATTTAGGTGATCATCTCACAACTTGGGATTGAAAACCCGACGGACCAAATAAATCTGCAGATTTCGCGTATGGGCTGACTCGGGAATTATCGAGTACCGCGTTTGGCGTCTTCTTCGATTGTGTGGGCATCGCCGAGGGTATATCTACGGGCTCTTGTTATATCTTCGGGTGTACCTTCTTTCTTCGGTTCAGGTTCCAATATCTCGAGTATTTTTGGTTCGGGTTCTGGTATCTCGCGGTCTACGATCAGATCTACTGCACGTGGGACATTTTATCGACAAGATTATTTGAGCTATCATAGAAGAAGTGAGATGTATATATCCTTGAGGTGTCAGGTATCGGGTTCATGTATCTTCAGGCCAGGTACCAAGTGATGTTCAAGGTGGGTGTGATCACCTCTTCTGGTGGTGGAGCTATATTCGAGTACGAGTACAAGAAGGGCATTTTTTATCTACAACTTTGAGCTTTACAGTTGGATACCGTATTCGAATGAAGGAATTTTGTTCGAGGTGGATATTTTTAGAGCAAGATACCGCTGTATCTTCGTTGTCGTAGCAAAACGAGAGGTGAGACGCGAGGCTACTCTCCGTAGCATTGACAAGTATGAGCATGGACCGCTGGCAAGGGTCGGTCGGTCGGTCGGTCGTGTATTCAGGATTATGGTGGAGGTGCCGGTGATATGCCAGGGTGTGATCGTCGTCAAACGCGTATCTATTCTTCTCACCATTCTGAAGATTCAACGAGATGTGGTGACATCGGTGGAATTGGTTCCTTTTCAAAACGCAACCGCCAAAACAGATATTTCGACTACGATACACTGGCATCAACTGCGCTAAGTGGTATTTTTCTATGCGGGATAAACTTCCCCAAGGTGCCCAGGTAAAGGGCATCCGAGCATTCCTTAATTCCCTGGAGGAGACGGAATATTTGCATTTTTTTTCATTCGAGACCTTGTTCTATCTTTTGTGCGGCAGCGCATATGCATGAAATCAGGATACGCTGGTCCATATAATCTGTTTTTTATTTCTGACGAGGACTTGTTGGATTGCCTTCATATTTTGTTGCTTTTCCTGAGCGCGAGCAGGATGGTATTGCTGCGGAAGAATCGCTTTGCTCTACTGCTCATTCGGTTGCTCCTGCACTACTGATGCTGCAGGCATGGCGCGGGATCTCTGTTTTTTTACGCCATGTGCAAATTTGTGCCGGCGGAAGCTGAATCAACTGATTTTTTCATCATTGATGGCGATGTAAATGATCATGGGAAGACTGGTCCGGGCTCAGATTTTTACTCGTAGTTTTTTTTATGCGGTATCATCCAACATGTTCAGACATGCCTGCACGTCTCAATTGATCGTCAACGATGAGCTACACTCTCGACCACCCGACGGACCTACTAGTGCCTAATCAAATAATCAAGAACGCAAGAGAAACATATGTGAAGAATCATATTCAAACCTGTTGTACGCACAGCAGCAATTGATATGGACGTAATCATGTCACAAACTACGCGTGGTTTAATGACCAGCGAGAAAAACAATTCAAGAAAAGAAACGCACACCGTCTGTTGGGTACTCAACATGCCCCCTAAATTATACCTAGAGCTACAAGAAACCGAAAAAATGGAAAATTGTGGACAAGTGAAGTGCCCAGGACAGCACAATTTGCTTGCCATTCGATTTTGTGTACATGTGCGTATACGCACTCGAAAGAAACTACGAATATCGATAGTACGGTAAGAGACAACCGGTATGGTCACATCACCTAAAACTACGCGTGATGCTGTTTCGTTGATCAACGAGCTTTATCCCAGAAAAAGAAAGCGTTGCGAAGCATCTATTGTGCGATTTCTGCGCCCCCTCATTTGAATACTACAACAGAAATCGAAGAAATTCGAAATTTGCCTTATGACCTGTTACAATATGCGGGGAAACTCGGCGAGCTACTTCTCGTCGGTTTATTATATATTCAGGTTGTAGTTACCAGCTTATCACGATGTGCATCGGGGAGGGTTGCAGGGAATACCGCAAGGAATGCTACCTGGTACTAAAGGACGGACTGTCGGCCAGTTCGACAACAACATCTGCACGTTCCATGGACATTGTCCCCGTATAGATCAGGTGACGGTCAGCCCCATCTTGATCACGCTCTTCATCGTTCTCCTCTCTTCTCCTTCTCCTTCTCCGTCCTGCTTCTTTGGCGATGAGCGCCACTTTCCAAATGATCTCCTCTCCATCACAGGACGGTAATCTTCACAGACACCTCGGTGCCACCTCTGCAGCTCCTATCGCATAATCAGAGCCTCGATACGCATCCTTGCAACGAACACCCTCTTGGCACCCGTTATCACCCTCGTGGCCAATCTGAGACGTCAAAGGGAAAAGCTTGTCGAAAGCTAAGGACGACCGCGTCTTCGGCGACGTACGCGATCGAGGTGCGTGTGCACTACATTTTTTCTGAGGGTTCCTAACGTGATGATGAGCTTTTTTAGGTCTTCTAACGCAGGAACTGATTTTGATAAAATATCAAACGTGCTCCCCGATGAACTATCCCATGGCTAAGATATACAATGAACATACACATATAAAACAAATAAAAGAATTCCGACGAAAACGGGTGAAGAAGTCTCGTCATCCAGAAACCAATTTTGCCGAAAAGTTCGACTCCTGTCGTATCACGTTCCCGGCGATAAGATGCACCCCCGGCTACGCCATTCCCGCTTCTAGTCGACTTTCATTGAATTTCTTCGGTAACCAGCATATTCCACTTCTCTCGTCGGTTTTTGTCGAATTTTGGCAACGAGCTTCCCGCTGCTCGTCGGTTTTCGCCGATTTTTGGTAAACTAGCATTTTCCCACTTCTAGTCGATTTTCATATTTCGGTAGAACCAGAATTCCCTCTTCTCCTCGATTTTCATCGAATTTTGGCAACCAGCATTCCCAGTTCTCGTCGATTTTCATCGGATTTTTGGCGAGTAGTTCTAGCATTCTCGCATTCCCGCTGCTCGTCGATTTTCATCGACTTTTGGCAATTATCATTTCCACTGCTCGTCGAATTTCGTCGAATTTTGACAACTAGCATTCCCACTTCTCGCCGATTGTCATCGACTTTTTACAACTAGCGTTCGCACTGCTTGTCGATTTTCATCGAAATTTTGGCAACTTTTAGTAGCATTCCCACTTCTCGTCGATTTTAACCCGTTTTGGTAACCCGAATCCCCACTTCTCGTCGGTTATAACCGGTTTTGGCAACCCGCATTCCCGCTGCTCGTTGAGTTTCATTTTGGCAACTAGCAGGCCTACTGTTCGTCGATTTTCATCGAATTCTGGGCAACTAGTCTTCGAACTTTTCGTTGATTTTCATCGATTTTCAGCAACGAGCATTCCCGCTGCTCGGCGATTTTCATCGAATGAACTAGAATTTTTAGTGCTTTTCGATTTTCAAGGATTTTCGGCAAACTCGCATTCCCACTTCGAGTCGATTTCATCGATTTTCAGCTATTTTCATTGATTTTCATTGGTTTTCATCGATTTTCGTCGATTTTTGTCGATTTTTGTCGAATGTTGGCAACTAGCATTGCCACTTCTCATCGATTGTCATCGGTTTTAGCAACTGGCATGCCCACTGCTCGTTGATTTTCATCGAATTTTGGCAGCTAATTCAGTAATCCCACTGCTCGTTGATTTTCATCGATTTCATGCAACGGGCATTGCCACTGTTCGTGGACTTTTTCATTGAATTTTGGCAACTAGCATATCCACACCGCTCGACAATTCTTGTCGATTTTTGGCAAGTAGCACACCCCACTTCTCGTCGATTGCCGTTGGTTTCAGGCAACTACAGTAGCGTTCCAACTCTACAGTACTCATCGATTTTCATCAATTTTGCAACTGGTATTTCCACTGCTCGTCGATTTTCATCGATTTTTGGAAACCAGCATTTCCACCGCTCGTCGATTTTCATCGATTTTTGGCAACTAGCACATCCCTCTTCTCGCTCGTCGATTTTCATCGATTTTTGGCAACTAGCACATCCCACTTCTCGCCGATTATCATTGTTTTCGGGCAACTAACCTTCCCACTGCCGTGCTCACTGATTTTCATCGGTGTTTGCAACTGGCGCTTCCACTGCTCGTCGATTTTCATCGTATTTTAGCAACCAGTATTCCCACTGCTCGTCGATTTTCATCAATTTTTGACAAGCAAATAATAAGGTGCCGCGCGTGTACCACTCCGAAGAAAAAAACAATTTGACCGGGTTTCGAAGCCCGTAGCCCCCAACCTTCCAGGGCTTTTCGTTGGTTGGGTCGGGTCTATTCTCGAGGGTCGGGTTGAATCAAGATGACCCGACCCGACCGGACCGGACCTGTCCCGACCCGGCCCGACCCGACCCGACCCGACCCGACCCGACCCGACCCGACCCGACCCGACCCGACCCGACCCGACCCGACCCGACCCGACCCGACCCGACCCGACCCGACCCGACCCGACCCGACCCGACCCGACCCGACCCGACCCGACCCGACCCGACCCGACCCGACCCGACCCGACCCGACCCGACCCGACCCGACCCGACCCGACCCGACCCGACCCGACCCGACCCGACCCAACCCGTGCGATGTGAACCCCCACCGATCAGACTGGTGAGCTTCGAATAACTTCCTGGCCCAACCGGACTCGACCCGCGAGATTTGAAAGTCACCTGACCCGGCCCGACCCGACCCGTGCAAAAAAACCCATGCAAAAGTTCAACCAGCATCAGGGGGGAGGTTTCCAGCGCGGTCCTTTTCGTAAGACCGACAGCAGCATTAAAATTGACAAAGTTCTAGAAAGACGGCGGGAACATATTATAGCACACCTTGGGCCAAATAATGGTTACTATTAATAGAAATAGCTCAATATATAGGTTTTTGTGTCTGTCATGGGTCTTGGTTACTGTGGCCCTCCTTAATAGGCCGAATTGATGCTTTTTCTTGGGGGGGGGGGGAAAGGGGAGGAGGAGAGCGACTTGGCGAAAAAATTACAACATTTTACTCGTATACTTCGAAGTATAATGTATAAGGGAGTTCGTAAGGTGAAGAGGGATGCGCAGCAAGTTTCATACCGATCCAAGCCATTCAACGCACGGGTATATTACATAGACGGGGCCCTCTCCCGTTTCGTCGACATGGTACCTAGAAGGTGGGCAAAAGGCAGACATTCTGAGCACCGTTTTGGAACGTCAGCTATGTCACGAAAAATCCACAGAACGTCGAAAAATTCCAAACTGCAGCACTTGAAGACGCCTTTCTCGAACGACATGAAAACACGCCAAGCTCAAACAGAACGTGGGCGAATCCGCACGGTTTGTCATGCTAGACGTTCCAAAAGGTTATTAGAAGGCTGGCCTGGTAGAGATTACTCGCACTCGTACATAGCAGAGTCGTCTGATACATGTAACTTGCGTAACCGTCAATATTCTCCGGAGATTGCGGTGGATTTTACGTTATCTCGAAAGGGTATACATACAACACTAATAATCTCCTGGATGCGTATTCAAGGCCCTGGGACGAGGGAGAGGATGGCGCCCTTTCTCTCTCGACATTCTCTGGTACTTCCTTACCTCTGGTCCTCTGCCTTTCATAATCTACATGTGACCAAAAACATCTGCCTCTTGCCTCATGGCATCCCCCACCATCGAGTCGTCTACGTGATTGACGGGACCCCGCCCACGAGTTGTCCACTTACCCTGGTAGGCGTTTTGCCGACCTTGTACACTGTGTCGACAAAGGGTCTCGTCCCGTCCGTGTGATTTCTCACCTCCGAGGGAGACGACGCCGCTAGTGTTTGATATCTAAATGAAAAACAAATCGGTGCGGTAAGGTCCCAAAAGCTCTCAATAACGATAACGATAACGATAACGATAACGATAGCGATGATGATGACGCTAATTATAGCTATCTAATAGAATCGCGAAAAAGTTGGCAGCCCGGGAACGATAACGATAACGTGGAGGAGAAAACCGACGCGCAAAGCACACAAAGCCCATCCGCCCAGTTGTACTTTTTTTATTTCTCGGAGTCGGCCCCCGTATGGCAAAAGCGGAGACCCCCCCCCCCCCCTTGTCCCCCCCCCTGTCCCCCCCCGCCCCTTGTGGCAAGGGGAGGTAGTCCCCCACCTGGTGGCAAGGGGGGGGGGGGTCCCCACCCTGTGTCTAGGGCGGGGGGTCCCCTGTGGCGGGGGGCGGGGGGGCGTACTAATTCGTTGCTTGCCTCAGCCATTTTGCCATTGACCACGCATCCCTTCCGAGATAGAGCAGGGGGGGGGGGATTCTTGTGGCGAGGCGGGAAGTCCCTCACCTTGGGACAAAAGGGGGGAGCACGCCACGTTGTGTCAAGGGGGCGGGAGGGGGGGTCTCATCTTGTGGCAAGAGAAGAGGTCCTCCTTCTTGTCGCAAGGAGGGGGGGGGGGTTCCTCACCTTGTGGCAAAGGGAGGGGGGAGGGGGGGGGGCATCCTCTCCCCTGGCAGAAAGGGGGTTGCCTTTCCCCCCCTCTTGTGGAAGGGCGTGGGGGGTCCATCCACACGTGCATCTCTACCCGTTCAGACTTTTCATCGGAATAGTAGTTAGCTGCTTTCTTTCTGGCAAAGTGCAAACAATGAACGACTCAATCTCGTTCTTTACTGCTGTGCATGTTGTTGTCGTGTCCCACTTTCCCCGTGGGAGGCGTTCGCTTAAAAAATAAATCTTTTTTTTATCGTATCGTTCTAGCGTTTATCGAACGACACGTACGTGTCAGAAATATGATCGGATCGCCGAACTTTTTCGATCCGATTATCATACATGTCGTGTGTGTTTTTTTTCAAAGTCTAACGACATGTATATATATATATATTCATATTAACCCAAACGTTCTATACGATATCCCAAAAATAGAGATAAGACACGAAAAATAAACAATCCCTTATCAGGTGTATTATTAGAGGGGAAAAAAACTCGAAGCTAATTGAACGACGACTACGACAACACACATCGACCGCAAGAGGCAGCATAATAGACAGCCCGGGCCAAACATGGCAGGAGACGGTCAGTCAAGGGATTTATTTCAGCGGTCAACGGTGTCAAATCGATCGTTCCACACTAAAACCTAGTATTTTGGCGTCGGCAAAAAAGGCAAATTATCGGAAAATTGTTAAGGTATTAGGGGTCGTTTGGGCCAGGGGATGGCTATGAGACTACACTCGTCTCATCGCAGGGTCGGGTCCTGCCGACGACGCCATTTGTTAAGGAATTAGTGAGGGTATTAGTCTGTTTGACCACTTGCAAAAGGTTAACCAATAGCTTACCCAAACTAAGCCTTATAACAAAATTTGCCTTCCGTACAAGGGGTCAAAGTGCCCTTTCCTGACATCTTTGGCCCGGGCTGTTGGGCTATACAACATCGGGGGCGCGCTCGAACTGAAAAATAACTAGCTGCGAGACACGCACGGCGCATATAACCATCCTCATGTTTGTCCTATTGAACGCTCCTTTCCTCCTTACTAATAGACACGGCAGCCGCAGCAGTAGTGCATAAAAAATACTATTTCTAGAAGGGTTGCTAAACGGGATTCGAACCCACGACCAAAAACAAACATGGTCTTGTCGACGACGCCATTTGATAAGGAGTTTAGAGGGTATTAGTCCCCGTTTGACCACAAATTTGCAAGAGGTTAACCCATTGCCTACCCAAGACTAAGCCTTGTAACACGGCAGTTGTCCCCTTGATAGCTGGCAGAGGCGTTATTGCCTGCCCGGACGAACGGCTCCGCCCCTCCTTCTTTCAGAACGTATCCGGCGGACAGCAAGCAACTAACGCCAGAGATGCAACATCCGAGCAACCTTCCTGTGAGTGACCATTAGAGAACCAGAGGCACCCCTGCACACCAGTATTAATAGTCGGTTCCAAGGTCCATATTTTCCCTGTAGCACTACATACGAAAATCGTCGAGAAAAAACTCGGCGAGAAAAATTGATCAATGCGCTTATTTACGGACCCCGCATACACCTTGCTACTGCTCGTTGTATTATGCAGGTATGCACTCTACCGATTGATGGCCGATGTCGTAACGGCACGTCCTGCCGTCGACGCCATGTGTTGACGCATTTGGAGGGCGATTTTTAGAGGGGAATGCCGGTGCAGCAGTGGCCAAAATTCATTGAAAATCGACGAAAAGTGGGAAAGGCAGTTGCCAAAAACCGATGAAAAACGACGAACAGTAGTGGGAATGCTGCGTGTGGTTTCTGTTGTGGAGTGCTTTCCGTAGATGGATAGTCAATAGATTCTACATGAAACGATGTCATGGTTGGGGGCGAAACCAGGTGACATTAGATGTCACAGTCACATCAAGGCCATCATAGATGGGTAGGTAGTGCAAGTGACAGTGAGGGATCAGGCAGTACACTACCGACAGTCAAGGAATATGAGAGTCCTGCCGACGACTCCACTTGTCAAGGAATTAGAGGGGTGTTTCGTAGTCCGTTTGGACACTTGGCGAAAGTCTCACCAGTTCCCTACCCGAACCAAGGCTTAACAGCAACACCCCCTCGTCGTCACTGCTCTGACTCCACCTGCCCAACTCTGCTCCATTTGTCTTTTAGCGTTCTGTTAGAGAGTGATAGTGATGCGGGCTACAATGGAGGTAGCACTTTTGGCTAAAATATTTCTGAACATTACGTGGCTCCTCAACCCAAAACCGTCGGAAACGCGCCAATTTTTGTGTTTGCACGATTCTCGTTGTGTACAGGACTAGGCCATGGGACTTTTTCATCCCGTACTACAGCAGTAGCAGTTTTATTTTCCTCCAAAAGCCAGTTTTTGGGAGAGGTCTTAACAAGCTCCCAAATCGAGGGGTAGTGTTGAGAAAAAAAGTGGTTGCACCTCTATCATCGTAGCACGCGTCTAGTGTAAAACAAAAACTTGGTTTAGGCAGCGAGCCTTCGTGGAGATGAATACAAAGAAACCGGAAACGTGAGGAGAACGCTTCCCAACACCGATAACCTCTCAAATCCTCCTCGGAATGCCTTGACGTTCCTCCCTCTGTGCGATACGAAGCACGTGCCATGGGGGGCGGGGGGGCGGGGGGAGAGGGGGTCGTGTTCACATTTTGTTGTTTTGGCCTTTTACTTAGCCGCTTGGCCTTTGACCAGGCACCCCTTTTGAGACGGGGTAGCGTTTCCCTACGCTCCTACTCCGAATGGAGACGCCTCCAATATTTCTTTGGGCTCTCAGTACGCTTCTTGCATCATATACGAGTATGCAATTTTCTTTTTGCTTGTTTTAGCTCCTTCCTGTTTGCCGTCTGTGTTCTAGGATGATAGCGCCACCGTCTGTCTCCTAGCATGATAGCGATCGATTTCTCGATGCTATCTAGTAGCAGTGTGCACCGTGCGGGGGAAAGGAAACACTCCTCCTGCAAACACGACCTCGAGGAGCGCTTTAAATATGAGCTGGGCCGTAAAAGCGAAAAAAAAATGGCTGAACAAATGAGTTGCTATCAAAACAATGATTACTTTATGTATGTTATAAGTTGTCAGGCCACATACCCCTCTGGTTTTTTTCTTTTTAATACAACGACAAGCATTGCTAATTCTTGCCATCAACGTTGTATGCAAACATTAATACATCTCGACAGGGATATATCATGAGCTATTGCTATTAATATAACAGTGTTAATTTATTTAATAGCTGCTGCTGTTACTTTATGGTACCTCCGGTCTCCGACGGCCACTCGAAAATCGTGATGTTTTTTTTGTTTTGCCATTCTTTGCCACTGGAAAGTGCCACCGAATTAACTCCCCGCCTCGTAAACACACCGCGATAAAAAAATCTCTGTCCCCTCAATGGTGCTAGGGGCTGTTTAGCCGGGTGCATACTCTGAAGGTACCGGCGGGCACATTACCTGAGTGTGGTTGGGGGTACCCGGGTGCATACCCGCGTATGGCAGGGGGTAATCGGGTACATAGAGCATAGAGGCGATAGTGCGCAAACGGAGGATATTGTTTGCGGGATTCGTAGCACGTATGGGGGAGGAGCGTCTTCCACAGAGGGTGATGTTTGGGGAGCTGGTCGGGGGCAAGGGCTACTTAGGGGGGCAAGAGAAAGACTGGATGGCTCATCTGAAGGAGGATATATCGGTCTTCGGAATGAAATTCGAAGGGTGGCGAAAGTCTGCTCAGAAGGCTGGCAGATGGTTTCGACGAGTGGAGGAGGGAGCCGAGTTGTTCATGCGGAATTGGCATGAAACGGAGAGAAGCAAAGCTGCAGAGCGACGCGCAAAGGCTGCGGCAGCGCCATCCACCGTCGGCATCTCCAAGCGGCCGGGGGGAGGGGGAAGGAGGGGGGGGGGGAGGGGGGACGTCATGCCCAAGGGTTTGGCCATCATCGTCTTGAAAGTTGTGGGCCTTCCGATGGCCATCACAAGATAGCGTAGGACTGCCCTAACTTCTTCGTCATGTTGCGTTCTCTCCCCAGTGCCATTGATGATGCACTTGATACCCTCCATGAGCCCAATGCCATCTTTAGTCAGTTCCTAGGGTCTGATAGTGTGACAATTTTTTTTCTCTCTTTCTTTCCTTGCTTCCTATTCTTGTCTTCTAGCCTTTTCTTGCTTTTCTTGTCTTTTCTTTTCTTTCCTTTTTCGTTTTCTTCTTTCGCTTTCTTCTCTTTTCTTCCCTTTCCTTTCTCTTCTTATTTGTTATTTGTTTCTCTTTTCCAATTAACTTGCGTCTGTCGTGCGTATGCGTAGTGATAGATGCTACGTGTACTATATACGTGGTAGTCTTTCTTGTGTGGCAAGCGGTATAGTCGGTTTTCTAGGCGCGAGTAATGAGACGTATGCACCGGTATGGACCTGGCACATTGTAAACTGACTCCCGATTCACATCTATATGTTTCTGGTGGAGGCATGGATTGCGTCAGCTGTGATATAGACTATTCGTGTACCACCTTGGGTTGTTCGTCGTTTTTTCCCTGGGGTATTCCTCAGCTCCAGAGTGACTGAAGCCTGTCCTGTGACCACGGACTTGACTATGCGAGCTAATGTGAGAACAACAACAACAACCCGAGTATAACTGGGCGTACTACCCGAGTATAATTGGGGGTACCCGGGTACATACACGAGTATGACTGGGAGTGCCCGTGTATGTCCCCGAGAATGACTTTACCAACCAGGTTCGGCACCCGGGTACCCGAAGTATATGCCCTACCAAAGCAGATAGCGTACATACTCGGGGAGTACTCGGGTATACAACCGAGTATGAGTAGGGGTTCCCGGGTACATGTACACGAGTATGATTGGGGGTAACTGGTACATACCCGAGTATGACTTTAACAACCAGCTTCGGTACCTAGGTACCCAAATATATATGCCCTTGGGCACTAAAATCGGTATGTGTGCACGCTCTCGGGGTGTGATAACCGGGTATATACCAATACCCGAGTGTGGCTTGAGAAATCAAGTTTGGTACACGGGTACGAGCAAGGCTAAAACATATGAGGTACTCCCATTTTCGCTACCGAGAATAGACCCGCCGCACGAGCAGCTCTGCGTTGCCTCGTTCAAGAACGGACTAAACCGCACAGCTGCCGTTGACGCCTTCTACGATAGAGGGTTGCACCACTTGTTTTCCAACACTACCCCTCAATATGGGAGCTTAAGACGCTCTCCCAAAAACTGATTTGGAGGGGGAAAACAAACTGACTACATACACCGGATGAAAAACTCCATCATGACCCATGTACACAACGAGCATCTCACAATGCAAAAATTAAGAGGGCGTATTTTCCGACGATTTTGGGGTTAAGGAGCCCCGTCACATCAGAAAACATTTTTTTGACGAAAAGCGTTTGCCTCTATCGTAGCATGCGTCGATTATTTGGCGAGGCGTCGCAAACACGCGGTGGTGCACATTACGAAGAAACCGGAACTATTAATATCAATAGTGTATGCTAAGCGTTAAGATGGCGAATAGAGAGAGGTAGCTTAAGCCACACGAGTTCGATCTCTAAACGTGTGATCCCCCTCGTACTTACTGTAGCATTGGTGGTGCTATATACCGGGTAGATATCATACCCTACTACAAGTAAAGCAAATACTTGCAAAGGTGTCCAGTTCAACTCCAATGGCGACGAAAAAAAATACCCACCCCAGCCCCCTCTCCGGTTCCACCAGGGGACTATAGGGCTACGTACGACACAGGGAGTCACCAGCAGTACTCTAGCGGGGTTTCTTATTTTCCGCCGGCTCAGAGCCATTCGCGCGAGCGATTCACACCCAACTTATTTGCATCTGCGATTCCCGCGAGCGACTCACACCCGATTTCATTGCATCTGTGTACGCACCGCCGTATGATTGTTGAGCTGCCTCTGCAAAATATTTTTCGGTTTTCCTTAGGGGTATGCCGCTCCGTAAGATTGCAGACCTGCCGACCTGTGCCAACTAAATACGTTTGCCTCTACGTGTAATATATACGTGGTAGTCTTTCTTGGGTGGCAAGCGGTATAGTCGATTTCCCCAGGCGTGAGAAATGAGACGTATGCACCGGTATGGACCTAGCCTGGCAAATCGTAGACTGACTCCAAATTTCACTTTTATATGTTTCTGGTGGAGGCATGAATTGCGTCAGCCGTGATATATGCGTGTACCACCTTGGGTTGTTTGTGTTTTGTTTCCCTGTGGTATTCCTCAGCTCCAGAGTGACTGGAGCATGTATGTCCTGTGACCACGGACTTGATTATGCGAGAACAACGACAACAACAATAACGTTTGCCTCTTTACGTTTTTGGGTGGGCTTTAGTGCCACTATAGAGCCACTCGCACGGCAGTTAATATGGGGATACGGGTTCGCTGTCAGCAAAGCATATTGTTGCTACTCGTACGAGACGAACCAAAGGACACGCCAGCTAGTGCTGGATTGCGAAGGCAGTTGCGTTAAATCCACACACGACGCGTATGAAAATACGTGGAAGTGTGGTTTGAGCTGAAGCTTTACCTTTCCCCATCCGCCAGAGGATGGAAAAAAAAAAGACCTTTTGCGAGAGAGTAATGTTTGTGATATTATATAAAGAAAGATGTTGACAAACAAAACATGGAGCGTTGCGATGAAAAAAGAGCACAATGTTTACGATGACATAGAACGTGTATATGACAGAAGCCCAACGTTGCGACAAAAAAAAGAGCACAATGTTTACGCTGACAACAAACACATTGTGAACAGCAGCATGATGTTTGCGGTGGAAAAAAGGTAACAATAAAGCATTACTATGCTGCTGCCGAGTGAAAAAAATACTAAACAACAAATAATTACAACTATTAATAACTTATCATCATGCTGCGAGGAAACAAAAAAATACGCGGGCGCGGGCGGGTTGCTGCCGCCGCCGCGGCGCGATGTTTGCAAAGGTATAACCAAGCACGGAAGTAACGATATTTTATTACGGTAAACGGTGGCGCGAAAAAATACGCCGCTTTTTCTTCTTCTTTTCCGTCAGCCGGCGGTACGGCTCGCTCACCATTTTCCGTGACCACCACATAATATACGCACCGGTCTTCGAGTGACACACCGATCGCAACTTCCAACACCCCACCAAATGCAACTACAATAACAGCCTTTCGAGCGTAAACTGAACGGCTGGCGTTTTTAGCCCATGCCTCCGCTGCGGAAAACCTGCGTCCGCGATCAAACAAGTTCAACAGGCACCCCGGTCTAATCTACCACCACCCTACCGTCGGCCCTCCAAAAAAGTAAAAAAAAAACGCATAATTCGCATCATCCATCACCTTCCGCTAGCCATGCACAACGGGTTGTTTCCGCTCCCCCCCCCCTACCTCTTGTTCGGGTACACCGTCAGCCTTGCACAACACATCTGCTTTTTTTCGTCCCGCCCCCATTGCGGCGCAACCCATACCTCTTTAGTTTTGGGTACCTACACGCCTCTCATTTTTTCATCCAAGGTTGTCTACAACACGCAAAAGGTTAATATATAAAGAAAAAAAGTAAACAAGTGCCTTGGCTGTCCTTCCCCCAGTCTCCCCCAACAGGCGTGACAAAACCCTTTCCATCTCACCCCCTAGTCTACTTGCAGGCTTGCGGCGGGTTAACCGCGCGGAACGGAAACGCCCAAAGAACCGCACCGCACGCAGATGGGGGAAAACAAAACAAAACAAAAAACAAAAAAAAATATCTCTCCGGAGGCAGTTATTACAAAAAACGAAAGAAACCGCGAGAAAATATCGGAAACACAGCACCACACGAGGTAGCATGGTCAGAAGACAACACATTACCCCTAGGCGGGATGTTTCCTGCAAGGGCTTATACACCCGTGCAAGGTTTTTATCCCCTGCCACACGATAAATCCGTTGTATGCTCCAGACGCCCTCCTGCCCCCCCCCCCCCCCCCCCCTCCCCCCCTTTCTGCTAATGGCCTAGCGCACGCGTCAGCCTAATAAAGCAGACGAACATCAACAACTCGAAGGGCATCACAAGATCTACTGTAGATTTTGTTCCGTTGTGATTTTCTTCTATCGCCACTACTCGTGTATGAGGAGAGCAGCACAAGGTTTCTGCGGTACCGGCCGCCCCGCCACGGCCACAGTAGCGACTCAAAACCTTTCTGCCTACTGGCATATGCCCCCTCCCTCCCCCTCTCCCTCCCCTTTCAGACTCCTTTTTTTTCACACAACAAAGCGACCAAAAACATCAACTCCAGTACAACATGATAACAATCATGCAAAAGGTGGTCTCAATATCAAAACATGCACCACCCTAATAGCATCATCGGCCCGATTCTGTTTTTCGGGACACCAGATTCTTTTCGGCGCTTGGCGCTCCCCCACACCCCGTCCGGTACCAAACAGGGAATAAAAAACAATTCGTTCCTATCATCCACTCAGCGCATGATCGAAGTTGGACGCCTGGTGCGCGGCAGTAACCTGAAAACAAAACGAAAGGAGAGTGTACCGCCTGCTAGTCCCCTCTTCTTGACCGTAGGCATCGACGCCCAACCCTCCGCCCCCCCCCCCCCCCCCCCCCCCCTTTCCCCGGGCCCCTAGCGCTTCTCACTGACGAACAAATAACCTCAGCCCCCACACCAACCAAAACAAGAATACTCGGTGCGAGGGAAGCAAGCGATGGCAGAAGCCAAAAAAAACAAACGCGCGGGCGTGTAGTAAGTGGATAAAATAGGCGGCACTAAAGCGCTCGCTACTACTATTATTAAGTAGACTTTACTGTGGGGTGATCCACCACACCCCCTATTGCTAGGAGACAAAAGAGATAGTAACAGAGACAAGAAGCGGTCATTTTTGTCTTCTCTCATTTTTTTTCTCTTGTACAGATAAAAAAGCGACGTATTATCTTTCTCTCATCTTTTTTTTTTTCGCTTGGGACGACGGGACAACAAAAACTAAAAACAAACTGCTGACGGCAGGAAGGAAGTTAAGTACGTATATTAGGTATCATCATATCATAGATATTTTTGTTTTGCCCTTGTTTGCTCGCTTTTTTTCTCGCCCGCGATACGCAAAACAAACAAAAAAAACACTCACACACAAAAAAAAACACACGCACACACGACATGCTCGCGCTCTCTCGCCTACACGCTCTCGCCCGCACCCACTACGGCCACCTTTTTGCTGCTGCTGAATGTACGAGCTATGACACGCGCCAGGTACCTTGTGCTTTCAAGTAACGACAAATATATCTATTGCTTAATGCGGCAAAAGGTATCACCGCCCCGCCACTACTTGCTGCTGCTTTTTCACACGAGCGACAGCACTCGTCAGATACCTTGTGTTGCCAAATGACAGAGGTAGCTACTGACGCAATACGAGTAATCGCTGAACAACCGTAACGGTATCGCAAGCAAGCACAGGACGCCATTGCTCAAGATAGCCAGCAAGCACAGGGCGTCATTGCCAACAGCCACGACGTTAGCCAGCAAGCAAGCACAGGACGCGCCGCGCTGCACCACCCTCGACGACCCCTTCTGCTTTTTCCTTAGAGCATACCATTCCAGGCAGCAAGCACGGGAGGTTATCACCAACACCCGTAACGATCGCCACCGAAAGCACCGCAGGACGTCGTCGTCAGCACAACCACAACGATAGCCGGCAAGGAAGCACAGGGTGCGCACGCGCTGCGCCACCTTCGACCCCTTCTGCCTTGCCAACAGCATGCCGTACCGGCAAGCACAGCACGTCATCGGCACCAACCAGAACAACCGCCAGAAAAAGACGAAGGACGTCACCGCCGACAACCGTTTGGCGACAGTAGGAAAACAAGCACAGGACACGCCATGCTGTACCACCCGTGGGCATCATCTTGGCCTAGAGCATGCCATACCACCATACCAGTCAAACAAGAACGATAGCCACGACGCAAGCAAGCAGGACGCACCTCGCTATACCACCCTCGGCCTCTTATTTTGCATAGGGCATGACGTACCAGGCAGCAACCGTAGCGATTGCCAACTCAACCATATCGGCCGCCAGCAAAAAAAAACAAGACGTGATCGCCATGAACCATAACGAAAGCCAGCAAGCAAGACGCACCGCACCGCAGCGGACCGCGCCGCGCCACCCTCGGCGTCTTTTTTCTTTTTGCCTAGAGCATGCCATACCAGTCGTCGAAAACCGACAACATATCGATTTCATCAGAATTAAAGTCAGCCTCCTGCGGCTGGGCTACCGCCGCCGCCGCGTAGTCATTGCTCTGGGGTCCCCGCCAGACCGCGTTGGGGACCGGTGCCTGGGCCGGTGCGCAGACCGGTTCGGGTTCGCTCCAGATGGGCTCACCCATGTCCTGGCCTGCTGAAGGTGCGTACGGCGCATACCTGAGGACAATCGGAGGAGGTAGCGCTCAGTTGTTGATTGACTTAGAGAGGGTGGGGGGTGGGGGAGGTTCAACCACCATATCGTGCTATGCATGGCCGTAGTTCGTAGTACCATATTGGGAAGAGAGGGGGGACGTACTCATTTGTTGTTTGCCATAGTCATTTGACAATTGACCACGCATTTCTTTCGAGACGGAGCACCGTTCCTACTCCTAATGGAGACACCTTCAACATTTGGGCGCTCACTACGCTTCTTCCATATACTACATAGAAACTGTTCGCTTATTCTATCCCCGTCTTGTTTCGCCATCTGCGGTCACCATCTATCTCCTAGGATAAAGATCGTTTTGTACCTACTCTCTGGTCGACCAAACTCTTCCGTTTCACGTATGGCTAATTCCCTCATCCCCTCCTCTAACGCATCCCGCTCCTCCTTGTATATTTCACGTTCTCCTACTATGTGAGTCCTTTTCTCTATTGTTGTGCCACACAGGCACATATTTGTAGCCACGTCCTCCTCCTCCCGACTACTGGCTATAGGGGGGGGGAAGCGGGTGTACTCGATATAGTGGGGGGGGGGGGTTTCAGAGGTACGGGGAATGGTGAAGAATTGAGCGAGGGGGAGGAGCATGTTTATTTGGTGCTTGCCGTAAGTCAGTTGACCATTTGACCATTGAGCACGCATCCCTTTCGAGACGGACCGCCGTCCCTATTCCTAATTGAGAACCTCCAACATCTGGGCTCTTATTTCGTTTTGTCCGTGTTCATTCATTTTTTTCGCTTAAGTGGAGGGTCGAACGGTACGGGGAAAATGGCGGGGTGGGGGCGTGGAAGCGAGGGAAAGGCAGCTGCATCGTGAGCATAAAACACGGACAAGACGGAGTTATGTGAAAGGGGGGCGATTTTTTGAAGTGATATCAGGTTCTACTCTGGACGGAAGAATAAGGACCGTTTACGTCGTCTAAGTTAAGACTGTGTTCTTGGAGGGTGGCAAACGTGACACGAAACAACCAACGGGGGTGCATGTTAACACAGTTTATTAATCGGGACACAGGGTGAGTCTTACAATAACTTTTACATAAAGTCGTCGGTCGACTTCCTCAAGAACGTTACTCGTAGCCTGGTTTTCTTTTCGGTCCTTGTTTTTTTCAACAGTATAAGCGAGGCCCGGCCCGTGAATAACTGTATGGTGTTTAGTACCGAATTGGCCCATAAAAGCACGCAGAATTCGAATAGTTCCAAGCGTGGTTGACGTTTTTTTTTTCCAAAATGTTGTAATAGCCGGATTTTTTCCGGACGACTTCAATATAGGTCGGCCTGGTGTTGGGGTTGGGGTTAGGTTTTGTCGGGATATGGTTAGCTTTACGGTACGGGGAAAAAGGCGGGGTGGGGGCGTGGAAGCGAGGGCAAGGCAGCTGCATCGTGAGCATAAAACACGGACAAGACGGAGTTATGTAAAAGGGGGGCGATTTTTTGAAGTGATATCAGGTACTACTCTGGACGGAAGAATAAGGACCGTTTACGTCGTCTAAGTTAAGACTGTGTTATTGGAGGGTGGCAAACGTGACACGAAACAACCAACGGGGGTGCATGTTAACACAGTTTATGAATCGGGACACAGGGTGAGTCTGACAATAACTTTTACATAAAGTCGTCGGTCGACTTCCTCAAGAACGTTACTCGTAGCCTGGTTTTCTTTTCGGTCCTTGTTTTTTTCAACAGTATAAGCGAGGCCCGGCCCGTGAATAACTGTATGGTATTTAGTACCGAATTGGCCCATAAAAGCACGCAGAATTCGAATAGTTCCAAGCGTGGTTGACGTTTTTGTTTTCCAAAATGTTGTAATAGCCGGATTTTTTCCGGACGACTTCAATATAGGTCGGCCTGGTGTTGGGGTTGGGGTTAGGTTTTGTCGGGATATGGTTAGCTTTCACCAGGTATGTCGTTTGATCCAAAGTACCTTCTCACAACACTGGAACCACACGCCGTATACACGGTTTTTCCTTTTTTCCATACTGTGTCCTACATGTATATTTACACGACCTCCGCATAGATGGGCGGCTCATTTTCTTGCCAGCTTGTCCGCATTATACATGGGTTCAACACAAGCTTCAAGCTGACCTTCGTCGGGATGTCTTATTCCTTACAACATATCAATATGACTTTTTTTTCTTTTCAGAGCTTCTTTTGTTGCCAGGTTTTCTTGCACGATGTATACGACTACTTTTGCAGGTCTGAACATGGTGTTCCATTCGTAATTTGATTATTTGAATGACGCGGTTACATCGATGTTGCCGCTGTTCATACACAGGTCTAAACATGGCGCACCGTTTGTGTTTATTCCGTTGATTATTTAGCTACTGATTTCTCATCAAGGGGGCGTATTGGAACATGGATTCTGCAGTCCACTAGTACCTAGTTGATTCTTAGTCATTGTAAAGACTACATTGCCGATATGAATAGTCCTATTACGGAGGACCAGAGTTGACGCGGGAAGAGAGGGCTGGAGTCTTCTCGCGATATAAATAAAGGCACGTAAGTACCGTGGGGGAGGGGGGAGAAGAGCCTGGTTAGTGACTCTGGATTTTAGTTACGTCTAGGGCGGGAAAAGAGACAAAAAAAAACATAATGCGAAAACAATAGATGGGATAGATGGGATGAGCACAAAAGAAAAGAGAGAAAGAGTAATCAAAACCTACGATACACACAAAAACGTACATAGTCCTCTGTTTTTACCGACCAGATTTGGCCCTCATTACTGCCGACAAGTTCCCCCGTAAAAGACCTTGTTCAGCGAACATCCATCCATCGTATACACCATGCATACGATATGGCCTAAACACTTACTCGTTTGAATGTGTTGCGCTCCACGAGTTCGTTGGCCCGCACGGCCACTTAACCGCATTGGCACTGGATTTCAACCTTATCCCCGCTGCAAACTCTGTCTTATACTATTTCTGAGCGTTTTGCCCCCAAAAACGTGGGCAGAGTCCTGAAAAGGTTCTAACGGGGGCGCGCGTTACCGCCTACAACCGCTTCCCCAAAACTCTGCCCATCACGCAGCCTGCACTCACCGCCAAATTAAATATCGTTTGCTTCGGCAGCATTCCGAGCACTTCTACATATCGTCTCTCCCTCTTACATTGAGGGTAATGAAGGAATTGAAACTAGTATGGACCCATTTAGATTCACCCCTCCACCTATATACTTCCAATCCTGGTATATATATATATATCAATTATGTACAGCGGGGTGTCCGGTTTAAGATCGCCCATATTAGGAGAAAACGAACGTAAGCACGGTATAATCCGCTTGTCACGGCTTGTGAAGCCTATATACTAAATCCTATATTTTGCTGAATCTCAGATACGAGCGGGACGGAGACAAGAGAGGTAACGCTGGCCTGTTCCAATGGGCTCTTAAATCGGGTGCCCTGTTGTATTGGTAACTCGTTCGAAACAAATTGGGGTTCTTGTTATCAAGAAAAAACATGGATTTTGACCTAAAAAACGGGGCTCATAGAGTCGGGTGCGTCTCTCCCTCGAAACGTAGAAGTCAACGAGGGTGTTGAAATTTGTGCGAATTTCCCCCCGCTATCCCTCGAGAGGCAAGAATATATCATACCAGACTGCGTTTTCGCAGAACAGTTAAATCCTCTTGCTCTGGCGTCCTCGTCTCGACAAATACAAAATAAAATCACAGCCATTTCCTTGAGGCACACGCCGCGACACTCGTACGCACAGCCCAGTCCGTCTACGAGTACAAACGTTTTTGAGTTAAAAGTTTGTGCTTGTTTTTTTTGTTGCCGAGGTTATTCTTATTTCGGGAATGTAACGAGTATCAACGTTGAAGCTCATTCAGCACATTGTCGGACGGCAAACACAACAATACTAATATTACTACATGACACGACATGTAAATTGAAAGTACATCCATATTTATGGAGTAATGTACTTGGAAGTGTATTATTATTTTTATTCATCTGCCAGAGCATTTATACCAAAAGAAACGTCAGTCTTATCCTGCTTGTGCGCACTCCATATCGAAAATAAAATTGTCCAGCTTTGCTTAAGGCATGCGATGTATCACACTCATACGCACCCGCTCGCTGCTGCTGGTGCTCCAGCGCCTGCCGAAGAAGAGGAGAATGCGGCGCCCACGTCAGCCGGCGCCGGCGCCGTTGGCATGTTGTTCGCAAATCCAGACCCCATGCCAAAGAAGAACGGGGGTGGGCTTCCGCGGGGGGAAGACGCGTGAAGCTGCTGCTGCTCTTGTTGTTGTTGTTGTTGTTGTTGTTGTTGTTGTTGTTGTTGTTGTTGTTGTTGTTGTTGTTGTTGTTGTTGTTGTTGTTGTTGTTGTTGTTGTTGTTGTTGTTGCTGTTGTTGTTGCTGTTGTTGTTGCTGTTGTTGTTGCTGCTGGTGTTGTTGATGCTGCTGCTGTTGCTGCTGCGCCGGAGCCGCGTCGTCCCTGGGCTGGGCGCTCGCTCCGTTAGAAGACGGGTGCGGGGGTGGGGGCGAAGGATCCAAGTTGTCGTCGCCACCGTGCTGGCTGTCCACGTATGGCTATTAAATACGAAAGTACGATGCGGCGCACGCGGGGGATGGGCGAGAGGGGAGGGTCAGGGTCACGTGTTAGTTAGGGCTTGGCGCTGATTGCTGCTTGTCGAACGAAGTGGCTCCCGTGCAAGGAGTTAGATGTTAGTTATTGGCTCTTCTGTCTGTTGCACGAAGAGGTTCCAGCAAACTGGCCGGTAGTTGTTTGTTGTTGGAGCTTCCGTTGGGTCTAGGCAGAATTTCCGCAACCTGGGGTTCGAAGCTAAAATGCTGTGGCGCTATCTGCCTCTCTGGGTAGAGGTGAAGCGATTCCCCCGCGAAAGGCGTAAGACAAAAACAAAATCTATGAAAAAATATTTCAAATGACGTCAGCTGTGAGCTCGACCAGTTGAGTGGCCGACAATCAGCTTCGCAAGCCGCACGCATCATGCTTCGGTCTCGCGGTTTTCACATGTTCACTGCCAGGTACCTAATTAAGACGAAGTAGTGTGTGTGTGGCACACCGATGTCATTTTGTTGGACTTACGCTGCAGCTTGTCGTATGACAAACGAAATATTTAGCAAACGGTGTCGCGCATGGGCAACAGGGCCGTGCAGACGGCGACGGGGGGCAGCATCAGAAGTCAGTCACCCCGCCGGGGAAAAGGCAAGCATGGTTGAGAGTGGGGGGGGCGATGGCACCAACCGTCACAGCAGTTAGTGCGCAACACGAGCAGTCCGGCGGATATTGTTTGTCCTTTCATGCACACCACAATTTACGAAGCGATTCGCGCCGCGAACATAATCCATCCACCCGTTTAGAGCTGCAAGACATTTTTATCTCTCACTGACATTCTACGTTGTTGGTTCCCTATAACTGCGGGCGCAGACAGGTCGTTTTTGTCTTACTTTAGCTAATCAAAGCGTTTACTAGGTACGCTGCGGACACATCCTACATAACAATACCCGTTTCGACCTGCATTTTTTTTCATGTTTCACTCAGACTTATTATACCTATTGCAGTTTCCCCCCCAACGAACGAGCGTGGGTGCAAGCGTGGGTGAAAGCGTGGGTGTAAGCAAGGCAAGCAAGGCAAGCAAGGCAAGCAAGGCAAGCAAGGCAAGCAAGGCAAGCAAGGCAAGCAAGGCAAGCAAGGCAAGCAAGGCAAGCAAGGCAAGCAAGGCAAGCAAGGCAAGCAAGGCAAGCAAGGCAAGCAAGGCAAGCAAGGCAAGCAAGGCAAGCAAGGCAAGCGAGGCAAGCAAGGCAAGCAAGACGAGCAAGGCAAGCAAGGCAAGCAAGGCAAGCAAAGCAAGCAAAGCAAGCAAAGCAAGCAAAGCAAGCAAGGCGAGCAAGGCGAGCAAGGCAAGCAAGGCAAGCAGGACACAGGCCCGCAATTCACGCTGCGGAGATATATACCCCCTTGAAAAATGCAACGGCAAGTTTTCTTTTTTAGCTTCATTTTTTTAATCCTCCCGGCGGATGGGGAATAATAACGCTTAAGCTGCAAAAACGTGTAATACATTTCATAGTAGTTCCGTGGTTTGTTTCCCCTCCCCCCAAAAAATTTGGGTGCCGACAGGACCGCCGAGCGCAATAAACGCACGGCGAGCTACGCGAGCGAGCGGTGGTATAATCGTACCTCAGCAAGAAATCGTCCCCGCTAAAGATAGAAATTCATTGATCGTTTGAGTTGTTATTAATAACTGTATAGAGCTTTCGGACTGGTCCCTAATTTTTCAAGCCTCGAGTTAGGGCTCTCGGAATTAAGCCGGAGTTAAGCGGGCGTTTCTCATTCTCCAGTTCTCCAGTAGAAAGCGAAATTGGAATTGGGGTAGGTTATACTCCTCGGAATGGAGATTCATTTTTCAGATTTTTGAATTGAGGCTCTCGGAATTAAGCGGCGTTTCTCATTCCCGATCTTGCAGATGAGAACAAAATTTGAAGTGGTTCGTGTAGGTTATACTGCGGCCCTCAAGCGCCTGTACACCTGCGAGGACAGGCACTGCGGTGATCATGATGGATCAGCTGCCTCTACCTCTGAGGCGCGCAAACACCAACACTACGAAACTCGTCCGGGAAATGCGTCCATCGGCGAAAGGAGCCACAACAACTTGCCGCGTCAGCGGTGGAAGGCTTTGGGTGTCTCGGGGGTAGAGGGCAGAAAATTCATCGACCAGCTGGCACCCAGTGTCTTGGAGGGCAGGGGATGGTGGATCGATGGCAAGGAAGGGAGTGGTGAAAAAAAGACAGCTTCTGCAAAATCGTATCTGTGACCACACAGGTCACCCCTTCGAGGATGTCGCGCTTCAAACTCCAGATTAGGGACCGCGAGGAAGCAAGGAGCAGGGGGGACCGGGGGCGGAGATGACTGATCCACACCGATGGCGTGGGGATGAAGCGCTTGGGTGCGGCTTAGGGATATTTTAATGCTCGAGTATAATGTAGAGGACGAAGGGCACGGTCGGGGGCGTACCCCCGTTTTTCACTGAGAGACTCGAGCCACGCGCACGATTGACTCCGTAACTCACTGACAAAAGTCCTTTACGCGATTATCTACGCTTGGCGCGCCATGGCTATTGTAACTATTGCATTACGGATTAATGTCGCGAAATTGAAGAACGAAAACGAAAACAAGATTAACCCCTTTACAACTGGAAACCCGTTTCGGGGACAAAATTACTTGGATTTAGTGTAGGGAGGGGTTCGGGGGCTCTAACGGGGTTAAGACCGCAAAGGAACAAGGGGGTCGGTCACTAGCGCGAGCGACTCCGGGCAACTGCAAAAAAAAAAAAGGCCCAGAAAAACAAAACAAAAAAAATCATACATAACCCTTATGGTACCGTAGCATTGGTCAAAGAGCACGTATTAAGAAGGAGGGAGCAAACGCAAAAAAATGGAGCACCACTGCTGTAGGAAAAAAGACTTTACAAGAGAGCAGTAGGCATAGGAGGAAGGTAGGCTTCAAACAGTATAATGTAAATAACACGCGTGCTACGATAGAGGTATACCTTTTTTTGGCGAAAATGTTTTCTAAATGACGGGAGCTCCTCAACCCAAAATCGTCGGAAAACACGCCCCGTTAATTTATTTTATGCAATGATTCTCGTTGTGTACTTACTACGTAAGTTACTACGTAAGTTACTACGTAAGTTACTACGTAAGTTACTACGTAAGGCCATGGGGTTTTCGCCCGGTACCTAGGAGCAGTTTTTTTTAAAAATCTTTCTTGTCTCGAATTCAGTGTCCTTGGGTGAAGGAGAGGTTTTTAAAGCTCCCAAATCGAGGGGTGGTAATACAAAAAAAGTGGTGCACCTCTATCGTAGCACGCGTCATATAAAAAACGTATTAAGAAGGAGGGGGAGCAAACGCAGCAAAAAATGGAGCACTACTAAGTATTTGCGGACCAAGCTAAAGAAGTAAGGAGGCGCACATAGGAGAGAGGTATAGACTTTGAGCGTATGTTTTGATCTTGTTTCCGAGGTTTTCTTCTTCGGGGAATGCTATGAGCGGTCAACATTGCAACTCATATATACTGCGCATTGTCGAATGGCAAGCACCATCATTTAATACGCTACTGGGACTGGAGCCTTATTTTTCAGGTTACGAATTAAGACTCTCGGGAATTAAGCGGCGATTCTCATTCTCCAGTCCCACAGTAGACAACGAAATTGGAATTGGGGTGTAGGATAAACTACCAGTGTCATTTCTTAGATTGTGAGTGAAGACTCTTGGGAGTTAAGCAGCGAAAACGCTCCTCATTCTCAGCTCCTGCAGTGGAAAACGAAAATGGAATTGGTGTAGGATGCACTACACGACTGAAAAAAAAAACATCACACGCTCATTGGAAAATTTCACAGGACTGGGAGACTGAGAAAAAACGCCGCCCAAATTTATGAGATTCTGAATTCAAAATGTGAAAAAATAACAGATACCGCCACACGTTTATCGCGAATTTTATTTTTCAACTGCACAGGACTGGTCATTTTGACAACCACCGTCCAAATTCATGAGATTCTCAGTTAAAAATGTGAAAAAATAAGAGACACCGCCACACGTTTATCGCGAATTTTATTTTTCAACTGCACAGGACTGGTCATTTTGAGAACCACCGCCCAAATTTATGAGATTCTGAATTCAAAATATAAAAAATTAAAAAAATGCCGCCACACGTTTATCGCGAGTTTTTATTCTCATTTTTCAACCGCACAGGACTGGACATTTTGAGAATCACCGCCCATATTTATGAGATTCCGAATCACAAAAATCTGAAAAATCAAGCTCCAGTACGAAGCTCACCAGTATGAATTAACTGCACTCCTGAAACATAACGTGGGGACAAAGCACTAGGAGTTTTACAGACTAGGATGATTTTAGGAGTTGGAAATGGGTTAGTCAGGGCTGTTCGCGGATCGGGTCACCTCTCGCGGGTCGGACCGGGTAAGGGGTCAGACTGAATACGTCCTGACTCCACCCGTGAGATTTAGAACACCTCCCCACCCGACCCGTCCCAGCCCACTGACATTCTGATATCCTTCCGATTCAACACGCGGACCGGGTCATAACCCGTGAAAAGCTCTGGATTCAATGAATCAATACTCAATATATACGGGAATGCTACGGAATGATTATGGTTATTATGAATATTTCTATCATCATGGTTTCGCCCTCCGACAATATAGCGAGATGCCGTTCCGATATAAATCGAGTATCCGTCCATGAAGTAAGCAGGAGTGGTAGACTTTGACTTTCCTGCTGCACAATTGTCGGACAGCAAACATAATAACAACAATAACAACACCTGAAGTAACAATAACAATAACAATAACAATAGCAATAACAAAAACAAAAACAACAATAACAACAACAATAACAATAACAACAACAATAACAACAACAACAATAACAATAACGATACTTACAGCATTAGCACTAACAACAACGATAACAATAACGATACTTGTAGCAATAGCAATAGCACTAACAACAACGATAACAATAACAATAACAACAACAACAACAACAATAACAACAACAACAACAACAACAACAACACTAACAATAACAATAACGATACTTACAGCATTAGCACTAACAACAACGATAACAATAACGATACTTGTAGCAATAGCAATAGCACTAACAACAACGATAACAATAACAATAACAACAACAACAACAACAATAACAACAACAACAACAATAACAATAACAATAACACTAACAATAACAATAACGATACTTACAGCATTAGCACTAACAACAACGATAACAATAACGATACTTGTAGCAATAGCAATAGCACTAACAACGACAACAACAACAGCAACAACAACAACAACAACAACAACAACAACAACAACAACAACAAAATAATACAACATAAATAATATTACTTCGAAGTTTGTGATGTTCAGATTGTAATATTCAATACTAGATATAAATCGCGCGATTGATGTAGTACGCAGCTTGCAAATACGAGTATCGACCCTAAATTCGTCGAACTCACAGCTGACGTCGTTACAGAAATTTTATAATATAATAATACTACTCAGGGCATTTTCACGGGTCGGGTCACTGGTCGCGGGTTGATCGAGTTAGGGTTACCCGACCCGATCCGTGAGTAATCCCGTAGGGATTGCACTTTTTGCGCCAAACGTTCCTGATAATGCTAATGTTGATGCTGATGTTAGTGTCAACGTTACAGTTGAACTCCTGAAGCGCGGAACCATCGGTTCAAGTTTGATAATTTTACGAGTGTGAACTTCCAAGTACTTATTGTAGGGCTGCGATCCTGTACGTACGAGCGCGCAGAAAGGTTGGTCGGGACTTGTGCGCGATGATGAACGAAAATGTTTTCGGTTTTGTGAAGCCATGTTTCGCGTGTGATAGATACAACCCTGGGACTCCTCATGATAGGAAGGGCTCTCTCAACACCTCAGAACTGTTTAGAACTGTCGACCTGCACCTCCAGCGTGCGACGGGTGAGAGATTTCGGGCACCTCCCCAGCCGACCCGACCTGATCCGCGAGTTTCTATGAAACCATCCTGACCCGACCCGAAGGCCGGATCTAGACCCGGGTGAAAGTCCCTTATCAACACCAGGTTAAAATGCCTTGAATAAGGCCGGGTCTAGACCCGGGTGAAAGTCCCTTATCAACACCAGGTTAAAATGCCTTGAATAAGGCCGGGTCTAGACCCGGGTGAAAGTCCCTTATCAACACCAGGTTAAAATGCCTTGAATAAGGCCGGATCTAGACCCCGGGTGAACGTCCCTTATCAACACCAGGTTGAAATGCCTTGAATAGAGTTTCCGAGGGCCCACAGAACCTCTCTCCTGAAAGTCAAACAGAGCGTTCGAATCTCTTGACTGTACCCACTGTCCACACTAATTCCACCTAACTCTACGCTTTGGCTCAAGCCAATTTTCCCCAAGTATTTCCTTACCTTCACCCTCTCTTAAGTCGGGGGGGCGAGGGGGGGGGACCCAGTGTAACACCCACGCTGTTAATGTTACTACCGGCACATGCAAGGGGTACAGACGAATGCATGCTACAATATATAGAGGTGAGAGAGTAAGGGCATACCTCTTTTTGGCTGTAGTGTTTCCTGAACGGCGAGGCGTTCCTTGGCCCCCAAATCGTCGGAGACCTTCATTCCTTTTTATTTTACGAATTTGTTTCAACACCTAGGCCATGGGATTGTTCAAAAAATTGAGTCCGTGTGTAGCCGTTCTGCGGTAGCTCCCCGCCCTCCCTTTTCTTTCAACGAGATCGCCGGTTTTTAGACCAGCTCCCGGCGGTATCTCCTGAAATACGATGCCCTCCTTGCCCCCCCCCCCCTGACGTTATAGTTCGACCGTCCTTTGTTGCAAACAAGACAGGATGTGATGACTTTGTTTTTCGTAAGAGAGCATCCTTCCTCGTGTCGAGCAGCCATGAAACGTTCGTTCTAAAGAAAAAAAGATCGAATCGATTTTTTTTGGGGGGGTGGGGGCGGGGGGGGATATCGTAGAATCAGTCCATCTAGCACTCTTGGTTCCCCCCCCGCCCCAAAAAAGTTTTTACCTCAGAAGGCATCAATATCCTCTGGAATAAAAGCGAACATTTAACAGTAGATATACCTGATACCAGGTGCCACGAAGGACCAAAGCTACACCGTGCGGTAGGGGGAGATATGTATTTTTTGAACTTTTTTTTTATTTGCAGTGTGTGGCTCGCGGGGTCACTCGCGCGAGTGATCCCCCCCCCCCCTTTCCTTGTGCCGCCATAGGCATGCTGTTTTAATTTTGAGATATGTTCACATATCCTTAATGGTGGATTGGTTAGCTACGTTGCGCCAAAGACTAACCGCCATTGGAACAACGTGTTTTGGACAGCGAGGTTCAGAGTCGCTCGTGCCACTGGCTCAGACCCCAGGTATTAGACGCGTGCTACGATAATAGAGGTGCCCCCACTATTTTTCTGATACTGCTCCTCAATTTTGAAGCTTAAGACCTCTCCACAAAAACTGATTTGGAGAGAAAAATAAAGCTGCGCGGCTAGATACCGTCCGATGAAAAATCCCGTGATGGGCTTAGGTATACACAACGAGCAAAAAAAAAATGGCGTTTTTCCACGACGATTTTGGGTTAAAGGAGCCCCGTCACATTCATAAACCATTTTTATACCGAACGTGCTACCCATATAGAGCGTAGCATGCGTCCGTAGTGAAAATGGAGGGTGCCCAGTACCTAACCCTTGCTCTGGGGCATGCTTCCGAGACAACTCTACGTTTTTTCTGGGTCTCGTCGTCACTATTGAGTGGAGCTCTCTCTCTGCACGTATGCTGTAATATTTATTTTATAACTAATTTTCAAGGACGTCAGCCGTGAGTTCGACCAATTTATGGTCAATACTCATATTTATTCGCACACACTCGAGATGAGTAACCCCTTTTTTCCTTTTTTTTTTTTTGTAAGCAATTTGTAAAGCGAAAACCGATTAACAAAACCCACACGGCCTAAGACACACACACACAAAAATAAAGACTTTCGACGCATGTACGGTAGAGGGGTGAACTACTTTTCGTCTGAAAAAATGGTTTCTGAATATCGGGTCTCTTCAACCAAAAAATAGTGGGAAATATATATATATATATTTTGCATGATTTTCGTTGTTTACGTGGAGGCCCTGCGATTTTTCATCCGGTGTAGCAGTTATACTTTTCTCCCAAATTGAATCAGTTTTTTGGGAGAGTGTGCTTAAGCTCCCAAATTGAGGGGTAGTATTAGAAAAAAAGCGGTGCACCTCTATCGTACAACGCGTCTATTGCGTGCCACAAACGATGCAGTGTTAGGGGTGTCCCCATACAAGGCGGTCTGAGTAAGGCGGTATCCCCATACAAGGCGGTCTGAGTAAGGCGGTATCCTCATACAAGGCGGTCTGAGTAGGACGGTATCCCCATACAAGGCGGTCTGAGTAAGGCGGTATCCCCGTACAAGGCGATCTGAGTAAGGCGGAATCCCCATACAAGGCGGTCTGAGTAAGGCGGTATCCCCATACAAGGCGGTCTGAGCAAGGCGGTATCCCCATACAAGGCGGTAAAAGCCGATTGGCGAAGTTCACGACTGCGGAATTGTATTAGTATCCCGGAACGAAGTGAGGCGGGGGTCCCCAACAAGGCGGTCATATTGACGCTGTGGCACACACCTCTGCCTTCCTAGGGAGGTCATGCTGTGAAGAACATTCCAACAGTCAGTAAGTGCAACCTTTGCGTTCTAACCTGCACTATGATTGTGCTTGTCATTCGACATGCGAGCTTTATAACGTTGACCGCTCGTATCATGACCGAGAAGAGGAAAACCTCAGAAACAAAAAAGGAACACCTGCTCCACAAAGTCCGAGCACCTTCTAAAGATGCATGCCTAAAATCTTGGCTTGAGCTTTCATCTACAGTGTACGTACAACAACTCCATTCTTCGTTGTCCGACGTTGCTCCCTCATTTTCGACACGCGGTTCACTCTCTTATCCTTTTCAACATTCTTAAATCCCAAGCCGCACCCAAGCTCGATCCCCACGCCCACCGCAACACGCGCGCCTTAGCCACAAATACATTAGAATCTGAAACATCAATGGCGCGTGCTATATGACATGATAGCCTAGGGGTAGCACTTTTTGGGCAAAAATACGTTATGAACTACGGGGGGGGTCCCTTAACCCCAAATCGTCGATATACGCCATTTTTTTCTTTGTTTTTTGGCAGTATTTTATATTTATTTTTGTACCAGGTATACCTAGCCCACGATGGATACGAGTATGATGATCATGACGTCGGGGGTGCACCTTCAGTTTTTCTTCAATTGCGCTTTTTATGTGAGGTACAAGTACTTAGGGTTAAGGTTAACAACCGGAAACCCTTTTACGGGGACAGATTTACTTGAACTTAGTATGTGGGGAGGGATTTTGGGGCTCTACTAAATGGGTTTCAACGAAAAGACGCGTTCTACGACAGAGGGGTGCACCGCTCTTTTTTTCTAGTACTACCCCTCAATTCGGGAGCTCCAAGAACCTCTCGGCACAAAAACTGATTTTGGAGAAAAATAAAACCTCTACGAAGCCCGGATGAAACATCCCACCGCCCTTGGGTACATGACGAGAATCGAGACAAGAAGAAAAAAATGGCAAATTTCCGACCATTTTGGTTTGAGGAGCCCCGTCACATTCAGAAAACAAAATAGCAAAAAAAGGTATACCCCTCTATTGCAGCACGCGTCGCCTTGTTACAACAGGAAACCCTTTTATGGGGACAGATTTACTTGAAGCTAGTACAGGGAGGGATTTTGGGGTTCTATAATAATGGGGTTAAGGTCGAGAACCTTGCAGGCAAAAAGCGGTGCACCCTACATACCGCAGCATGTATGTGGGCCCCTCTAAGTGGTGGGATATGGAGACGGGGGTATATATTGGCATTTTTTCTAGTCTTGGTCCCTCTTTTTTGTTCATTTTATTTTTGCACACATCTACTTTCTAGCTCGTGGAAAAGCCGCGTGGTCACAGGTGTCGTCCCTTTCCCCCCCCCCGGTTCTTGCCTTCAATTTTCATTGCGCATAGGATTCAGCAATCCCCCTGCTCGTCGATTTTTTTCATCGAGTGTTAATGTGAACAAAACACAAACAGTGGATTATTAGTATGAACAAAACACGAACAGCTAACGTATTTAAAAAAAAACGGTTTTGACAAAATTAGCCGCCAACCACCTACTAGACGTACGTGGTGCGTTGTCGACGAATCGGCGTACAATCGACCCTTGACGCCCTTGTGTAAAATACTTGCGACAAAATTAACTGACAACTACTGACGTGGAAAAATGACAAAATTGTTAGAACACACGATGGGTTGTAATATTTTGTCTACTACCCGGCCGGGATAGATAATCATGATATATCATACGAACATACCTCGTACGTTCAACGAATATGTTAGCAAGTAAAACGTAATGTAATGATGTTGCGGGGCGGGGGGGGGGGGGGGGGGGGCGGAGGGGATTAAAAAAGAAATCTACATCTGACGGAGACGATGTCCACATAATCCTCGAGTCACGGCCCGTCCTTAGTGCAGTGTCGTATAAAATACACCAGACGACAGACATACGCGCATGAGCATGGGACCCGAGACCCACAGCGATCGCTGGATAGTGCGGCAGTCTGTTTACACGACAGGTCCTGGCAAGTGATTTTCACCGCACTATATTAGGCGCCATTGGTATTTTCACCGCACTATACTGGGCCCCTTTGGTATTTTCACCGGCATACACTGGGTCCCATTGGTATTTTCACGCCACTAGAATACTGCTGTGCGCCATTGTTATTTTCACCGCACTATACTGGGCCTCATTGTTATTTTCACCGCACTATACTGGGCCCCATTGGTATTTTCACCGCACTATGCTGGGCCCCATTGGTATTTTCACCGCACTATACTGGGCCCCGTTGGCGTTTTCACCGCACTACACTGGGCCCCGTGCTGGCTATTATATACTTCCCCTGTCCCATACCAAAAAAGTCCGTCGAGTTTGTGCATAGGTACAGGACCTTACTCGTAGCCATCTCCGATTTTGTTTTGTTCTTGTCTCGCAACTAATTCGACACGGTTTTTAGGGGGTTGAACCTCCATATTTTGCTGAAATGTCGCAACAAGCACGCCGCCACAAAGAGCGCGAGTCCCAAACAAAGGCAAGTACACCCCCGTTCGAAAAAAAAAGGCTATATACCACAGGTATTTCGATCTCAACATCACTCTCCTTGAGCTAAACAAGAAAAAACGAGAAAAAAAAAGAACACCACAGGTGAACAGCTTTTGCAAACAAAAGCACAAAAAAAAGCATCCCCTACGTAGCACCCGTTCCAAAACAAACAGGCCATCAACACTCTCCGTAAACAGGGGGGGGGGGGGGGGGGGGGGGGTTGCCCGAACGTTTATCGTAAAACAAAAACAATCAAGTAAAGCACGCGGGTCCCGTTCTAAACAAGTCAGGCCGTAATCTCGACTAGTAATGTCACCCTCCTTCAGCGAAAAACAAACAAAATCACCCGGCAAAAAGCACACTACTTTCGATGAGTAGCCCAAATCTTGACTGTCAAACGCCCATACATATATATGCCACCCTCCTCTTGTACCAAAAACAAAGTCCCAAGAAAATGCGTGGCGGCGGCCCACCGGAAGGTCTGCTCCCCAACAGCGTATCAGCGTGGCGAGAGTCGAGCCCATCGTATTCGTGATGTGAAGGGGGGGGGGGGGGGGGGGGGGGGGGAGGGGGTTGTTTGGCGTAAAACGCTTAATTCTCGACCAATTACCGAATGAAGACGAGAAAAAAAAAAGAAGCATTCCTAAAAAAATGGGGGAACGTTCAACTTAAGGTTGCTACTGTTGAACCTTAAAAAGTCGGAACCGATTTTGTTTCGCCCCTTTTCTTCACATGGGCAAAATTGATCTCCATTTCGTGCGATTTTATCGGGGTGATCTCAACCATTCTGTATGTATGTGAGAACCAAGGTTAGAGTATCATGGATGGCGTCATCTGCTGCTGCTTGCTGCTACCAATCCTTGGTTGCGGGGCTGGCTGCCTGTTGCGTTTTCGCTTTTCAGCTTTCAAAAAATTATTCTATTCGTAACAACATCAGCTGAGAGTTCGAAAAATCCAGAGTCGATTCGTACGTACTCATCTTTGCAAGCTGCGTAATACACCGATCGCCCGCGGGCGTTTCTTGTTTTTTGCCTGGTCTGGCAGAAAGTTTTTCATTCAGGGTCGTGCCGTCCAGTTTCCATGATTCTTCTTCGCAATCTTGCTTTTCATTTCCTTTTGGTCTTTTCTTATTCATCCTTTTTCCATTTCCTTTTCTTTTCGAGTGCAAATGGTGTGGTATCTGGTGCGCTGGCTTGCATATTTTTGTTTTCCCCCCCGCCCGTCTCACTGCATTTCCTATTGGCATTGCATGGGCCAAACCTTGCTGTACATACGACGTATATATTATAAAAAATGAAAAAACACTCCAGCTGTGAGATTAAAAGATTTTGTCGAAACTCATCTTTGCAAGCTGTGTGTGATACTCCGATCGCGCGTATTACGGGTTGTGTGTCCTCATTTAGGATATAGGTCGGCGACTCCCCTTGCAACTACAGTGTAGCTATCAGGGTCAACAGGGCGATGTTAGTCAGTCTGTGCGCGGAAACTTTAAAACCCGTTTCTGAAGGACAAAATCTGAAAGCTGTGGAAGGAAATGCATCCGTTTATCAAGTGAATCCTGTAAGTCGAATATCCGGTGAGGGGAGGGCGGAGTTTTGAAGGACGTGGGGGCCTGGTTTTGATCAAAAGGGAGCGGGGTTGGAGGGGGGGGGGAGGGGGGGGGACGGGCGGGCAATTTGTGCGTGGAAGCTATAAATCCTTCAAGGGGATAAATCTGACGTTTTTAGGAAAAAAAAAAAAATGCACCAGTTTATCATGGGGGGGGGGTTGGGGCGGGGGTGGGGCATATATATATATGTATATTATAAAAATTAAATTGTATATATCCCCGACGTATAGATATATCCTTGATGACGACACACACACAGCAATACGGGCGATGGGGGTATCTCACACAGCTTGAACAAAGATGAGTTTCGACGAACTCATCGATCTCACAGCTGGAGTGTATAATATTTACCAGGTACATGTATGTAAGGACATGCTATTGCTGTTTTAACAATGCGCTGATATAAAAGCCGGTCGCCCCGGTGACGTATCAGGTTATCCTCGAGCCTGGTATAGGTCAGTTTCGTGAGTTCGAATCCCCCCGAGTGCACACTCGTTTAAATTCGTGAGGACTTTTTCTTGTGCACAAACTGACTTGCGAAAAGCGCGAGAGCGTGAGTTAGCAACACTCGATGAAAAATAGACGAGCAGTGGGATTGCTGAACCTTCGTATGCGCGATAAGAATCGAAGGCAAGAACCGGGGGAGAAGCAGGGGCGACACCTGTGAGCATCGCTTGTCCAGAAGCTGGAAAGTACACGTGTGGATAAAAAAATAAAAAATACATACGTATAGTCGTGTAATACAGCAGTAGTACGGGGGTTAGTTGCAATTAATCAAGTTATAGCAAGAGAGCGACGCGTCAATTTATCCCCGGGGCATTCTCAACGTTTTCGGGCTTCACCAGCGTTTTTTCTCTTCATTTTTTTTTTTTTTTTTGGGGGGGGGGGGGGAGTTCTCATGTGGAAGGGGGCGTTCTCAACAGAAATTGCGGGAGTACAGGGGCACCAATTGGTCGATTATTTTGGGGTTGGTGCGAGTTGGTTCAGTTACTTCTACCCCGTGTTTAGCCAGCAGCGATACATATACTCGTATACTGTGAAAATAAAAATCACTCCAGCTGTGAGATCGAATATTTTGTCGAAACTCATCTCATATACTATAACAAATAGGGGGGGGGGGGGGGGGGCGCTGTGAAAACTAGAACTGATCTATTAATACGGCTCGAAGACATTTTTTTTTTTTTTTCTTATATATCCTCCGGCGGATGGGGAAAAATAACGGAAGCTTTAGCTCACAACACTTCCACGTATTTTCATACGCGTCGTGTGTCGATTTAACAAGAATTATTTTTGATGTCAGTGGGCGACCCGCATACAATTACTGCTAGTAATTCAAGAAATTCATTATTTTCTACCGTCGAAGCAGAGGGCATGCGTTGGGACAGAGGAAGCGTGTTCATTAGCAAAACGTGTTACGATGATGTTTGGGGGGAAGGGGGGGGGGGGGGGGGGGGTTAAACCGTTTTCTACATCCGAGGAAGGCGATGTCCATATCATAATACAGTATTCCCCAGCTCCAGAGTGACTGGAGCCTGTCCTGTGACCACGGACTTGATCATGCGAGTTAATGTGAGAATAACAACAACCACAGCAGTCGTTGGCCCTTGTTGGTATTAACATTCTGTGCGGTCACTTACCAGACGATAATTCCCGCACTAAAAGGAGACCCCCAACTATGGTGTCCCAGCAGGACACAAGGCGGGGTCATGGCCAACGATTTTCACCGTGTTGGCTATAGACTATTCATCAATACTGAACAAAAAATATATGCACATATACACACTAGAGCAGCATGATAAGGCACGTGGCTTTGAACAGTGGTCTAGCGGGCATGCAACTGATACTGAACAACCAACCCCCGGCACTATAAGATATCGCACTGAAGCGGGACGATGGCCGCGCTACTCACGGCCGCACTAAAGAGGTGCCATGACCGCACTAAAGTGGGAGCGTGGCCGCACTCGAGCAGTGCCATGACCGCACTAAAGTGGGACCATGAACGCACTAAAGCGGTGCCATGACCGCACTAAAGTGGGACCATGACCGCACTAACGTAGGGCCATGACAGCACGCAAGTGGGACCATGACCGCACTAACGCGGGAAAATGGTTGTACGCATGCACCCATGATCATATACGTCCGCACCTCTTGGGGAAAGGACAGGCCCTTGCTTTTCCGCTTGAAGAATTTTTGAGCGTGCGTCCTAATCTGGGTAACGGTGCGCGATGGCACGAACAGCTCTTTGATGGCGAACCAGTCCTTCCCGTGCTGATCGAGGCCTTTCAGAAAATGTTCGTGCTCATCTTTTGACCACCTCCCTTTCACTGGTTTCAGTCTTTGCGATCTCTGGCTCGCGCTGTGAAACGGAAAAACGGAGAGGCAGCGGAGCGGAGCGGGGAGGGGGGGGTGTGGGGGGGGTCGTACTCGTTCCTTACTTGCCACAGTCATGCGGCCACGCCACCCTTTCGAGACCGAGCGTCGCAGCAAGGACAATAAACGGAGTAGTGATGTAATATAAAGCTCAAGAGGGAAGCATAAATAGAAGGGAGTTACTCGTAGTAGACACGTTTCGTGCATAAATGTCCTTTTGGTTTCCGGCGTTTTCTTCTTTAGGAAATGTTATCAGTACGTATGTACACGTATCAACGTTTGAACTCACCGTACGGGAGGGATGGCAAGCCCAAAAATAGCAGTAAGACACCGCCAAGCGGGGAGGGGAGAGGGGGGGGGGGCTGGGTGCGATACACGCATCACAAGAACACGAAACGCCACGGAAAACAATAGACACTATCATATACTTAGTATATTATAAAACTATCATATATATGCCTTTAAATAAAAGCATGAGAAACCATGCGCGTGTGATACATTCCAACGCGCGTGCCGTCTCGAGAAGCCCGCGACTCTTTCGCAGGCAGCGGACGATATCTGAGTTAAATGAACACACGACGCGTATGAAAATACGTGGAAGTGTGGTGAGCTAAAGCTTTATTTTTCCCCATCCGCCGGAGGATGAAAACAAAAAAAAAAAAGATATCCTGTTCGACGACAATAATATATGCTATTAATAGGGTTAGGAAACTCCACGGGGGACGATTTTGAAAGTATTGATTTTCTCCTAATACCTAGGGAGGCGTGATGGCAGCGGAGGAAGCTAGGGGGCAAATACCACGACCAAACGGTGTTTTTGGGGGAAGCCTTTTCGTCAAGCTTGGTCCATAGACGCGTCGCCTGGCGTTTGCCCTCCTCCCTTTAAAATTGCCTAAAAAATCCAGCTTTTGAAAGTAGTGGGAGGGGCGTGCTCTTTTTCGCGCGTTGACGGTACAGCAGCGGCTTCCTCAATAAGGCGATATCTTTATGTAAGGCGGTATCCCTATATAAGGCGGTACCCCGATACAAGGCTGTCAAAATCGCTTGGCGCTACTGGGGAATTGCACTCATGACTTGGACCGAACTAAAAGCGGCTTCTCCCCCTATAAGGCGGTCGTATTGCTATGCCACACCACCGCCGTACCGGGCGATCCCTACTACTGCTATATATAAATATGCCGTCTGGTTTTGTACCACAACGATGGGTGCTCTGTAGGTACCGTGCTATTACTAGTACTACATGATACACAAGCCTTGAGGATAGACTGAGACGACGCGAGTCGACGCGGGAAGAGAGGGGTGAAGTCTTGTCGAGATAAAAATGACGCCACGTACGTACCGTGGTGGGGAGGGGGGAGAAGAAGAGCCTGCTTTGTGACCGTGGAGATCTGAGTTATGTCTATACTTCAAAGTATGGGAGGGAGGGAGGGAGGGAGGGGGAACAAGAGAGACGGAGAAAAAGGTGCAAAGTCTCTCATAGAATGGAGATGAAGCAAATAAAAAAAATACATAGACTATAGTCTACATATAAAAATAACGGAGTGGACACATTATTTGAAGCATATTTCTACGGTACATATCGTACCTCTGGGGCATTCTGACATATATCGCTAAAACCTCTTCTATTCACACTATTTCCTGCGCATGTTAAATCTGGGTTACTTCGACGTTGAAGCTCATCATCATGCTGGGTATGCACATTTCCAAGATGGCAAAGGCAGTGATATACTACCATACTAATCGTACCTGGTGTAAGACGACGTGAGGAGATTGCTGTATCCCATGTCGCCGTCGTCTAGGCACCAGAAAAAGAAGCTTGTGCGCTCAAACCGAAAGGCGGACGCTCCAGATGGGACTAAACAAATTGGATACCCCTACGACATGGAGCAGCCTCAACGCCAACGCCCACAGAAAAAAGTATCCGCACTGAGCGGATAACTCCCCGCCGGCTACGGGCACCAGAGAGACTGCACACACGGCGGTGTCGGAGGGAATATTCCAAAATAAACGACTCTTTAATATAATCTGGTCAAAAATTGCGAACATATGACAAATTGCCGATTACAACAAATTACTTTCTTTTCGTTCGGATAGCAGTTACTGAGTATAGTTTAGCAACTGCTGTGCTGCAGTTAGCCCAGCCGGATTTCATGATTTCACTACTTGATTTTTACCCCAGCAGGTACATCATGGTATGTCATGTGTACCTATGACTTGTCGGAAAGGGGTAGCAGCAGCTGCTGGGGGCGGGATGGGGGGGGTGCAGGCAGTCGGATTTCATGATTTTACAAAATCATTTGACACCTAATGTATGAGTTTTCGAACTCCCTCAACAGCATATCTGGTCGCGCGCGCGCGAGCTTTTAGAGGGGTGGGCTGTCCTCTTTTACGGGGCAAATCTAGGATGTACTTCCTGGTGGGGCCAAGATACGGGGGCGTAGACCCAACCCAACCCAACCCAACGAATGCGGTAGCCGCACCCCGCCCCCCCCCCCAAAAAAAAAAAAACGCATTTGCATTTGCATTCGCACGCGCACTCTCGCATTCGCATTCGCATTCGCGTTCGCATTCGCACTCGCACTCGCATTCGCATTCGCGTTCGCATTCGCATTCACATTCGCACTCGCACTCGCACTCGCACTCACATTCGCAATCGCATCCTCCTTTTTTTTTCTTCATCCCAATTTACTATCCTCGCACTACTGCAACTCTCGAACCCAGTGTAAAAAACTCAGATCCGGGGCCACACAGCGGGCCCTCCTCCCTCCTCTCCCCAATTTACCCACGGTACTTGTGGACCTTCATTTTCATCGCGAGAAGAACCAAGCATTTCCTTTCCCTCGTCGACTCGCGTCGAATTGGACACACATTGAGCGCCACAAAAAAAAAATCGAGAAAGTTTCGACAGCAGTGTAGAAGACTTCTACAAGCAAACCAAACGCAGACACCCCACACTCCTTTTTAGTCAAGGATATTCAACACCAAAAGCTCCAAAATCCCCTATCCCCTGGGGACAATGATCTTCGCCAGGCCCCCATTGAAAGCCCTTCGCCCCTTTGACTGTTCTCAGGCTGCCTGCCTGGGTTCTATGCAGGGTGAAGTGTAACATTTTTTTGCGGGGCTATGATGGGGTAAAAATGCGCCGCAATTGTCGATGCCGCGCTGTCTCCTCGAGTTATTACTACTCCGGAGTATTATTAATATTCGTACGAGTAGCGTAGTGTTAAGTAAGGTGATTTGTAAATAGTTCACCCCCCGCCGTATCCGAAGTGTGATAGTGTTGCGGATACTTTACTACGAAAGTAACAACCAGATGTATTGCTAAATTTCGAGCTTGCCATTCCACGGCGCGTAGCTTGGTTGTCCCACGGCAAGCAATGAGGAAGACACAGACAATTTAGTCCAACCATGGAGATATAGCGGAAAGCGCGAGAGTGTGAGTTAGCAGAACACACTCGATTTGAAAAATCGACGAGCAGTGGGATTGCTGAGCCCTATGCGCGATGAAAATTGAAGGCAAGAACCGGGGGGAAAGAACGGATGACACTTGTGATCACGGCTTGTCCAGAAGCTGGCAAGTAAAAGTGTGAGAAAAAAACAAAAACAAAAAAATAAAAATAGAGACAACACACACTATACAGGTTCCACAGCTGTTAGGTTGACTGATTAACATCACCCTGTTGATCCTGGTACAAGCTACACTGTAGTTCCAAGGGGAGTCGCCAACCTATATCCTTCAGGACACACACCCAGCAACACGCACGATGGGAGTATCACACACAGCTTGCCAAATATTAGTTTCGACGAAATATTCGATCTCACAGCTGGAGAGTGTATTGCTCTTTTTATAATATAGACAGAACGCTACATACAAAGTAAACGATGATCAAAAAGTTGATGTCTCCATATTTTTCCTCAAGGAGTAGACTAGGTTTTTAACAAGATGAGCTACGTTAATAATGTAGTTTTAATTAATGTAATCTTCGCTGCTATTATTATTGGTATTTTTACTAGATATACACACTGAGACGATCGACGTTGCTACCATTCTAACCAACGCTTGGGTCAAAATGCACGATAAGTGTTACGAGGACCTGTAATACAAAAATGTCATCTTGTACAGCAGTATCAAGTTCTTAGTGACAATATTCGCTAGAAGAAACGGGCGATCGATGTACCTGTGTATAGTATGCAGCTTGCAAAGATGAGTATCGCGGGACCCTAATTTCGTCGAACTCACACAGCTAGCTGACGTTGTTGGAATAATTTTATAAAGTACCATTGTTTTGAAATATATAGATACCCGCGGTGGTAATATTGACCAAATATGACAGGAGACAGTCAGTCAAGAAAAAACGTCCATCAGTTAGTCAAGGGTGTCAAACCGACCATTCCAGACTACAACCTAGTATTTTTCCGTCAGTCAAGGTAAATTATATGAGAATTTCCGTCATTGCCGTCGGTCAAGGCGTCAGAGTGCCGTCTCCTGACATCTTCGGTATCGACCCGACAATGTGCCACGTGGGGGTCTCCATCACAACAAACGAGGAAAACACGAAAATCGTGTCATTACACGGAAAAAACGTAGTTGTACATTATAGTCTATACGATACCCGAAAAGTTGATGCACAAATAAAGTTGTAGAACCCGTGGTACTACGTACTTCTGCTACTATTGCTACTGCCAACTGCTACTACTGCGCTATGTTACTGCTACTACTGCTGCTACTGCTGCTTAGTCAGGTGAATTGCCGTATGCGACTCAGGGCTAGTGTTGGGATTATAAGGTTGCAGACTAAAGGCCCACGAATAAAGTAGTGTGTGTGTGTGTGTGTGTGTTCTTCACATTAAACCGTTCTTCTACTCGTCGACATCCAGCACACCCAGTGTCCGTACTGATTCTTCACCCTAGAAAGATCAGCTCTGTGGTCACAAGCCACGACACAGAGATAATGCATCGTAATGCATTCGACAACGCAATGTCATGCCCTAGTACTGGGTACGACAGGCACAACATACATACGTCAGCAACAGAAATACATTGGAAGAGAGAAATACGAAATAAACAAAAACAAAAACAAAAACAAAAAACAAAAACAAAAACAAAACCAAAAAACAAAAACAAAAACAAAACCAAAAAAAAAAAAAAAAAAAAAAAAAAAAACAAATAAAAACAAAGATAAAAATAAAACAAAAAAATGAGTAGTAAGCAGCAGTAGCAGCAGTACAACTGCTGCTTGTACTACTACTACTACTACTACTACTACTACTACTACTACTACTACTACTACTACTACTACTACTACTACTACTACTACTACTATACTACTATACTACTACTACTACTACTACTACTACTACTACTACTACTACTACTACTACTACTACTACTACTACTACTACTACTACTACTACTACTACTACTACTACTACTACTACTACTACTACTACTACTACTACTACTACTACTACTACTACTACTACTACTACTACTACTACTACTACTACTACTACTACTACTACTACTACTACTACTACTACTACTACTACTACTACTACTGCTGCTGCTGCTGCTGCTGCTGCTGCTGCTGCTGCTGCTGCTGCTGCTGCTGCTGCTGCTGCTGCTGCTGCTGCTGCTGCTGCTGCTGCTGCTGCTGCTATCTTTGACACCCGACATTAATGCAGCGAGAGCGTGACACGTCTCAATCGAAAAAAAATACGACAAGGTAAACATCAGTATCAATATTTAATAGTGCAACATACGATTGGTATTGTTAGCATTTGTTGTTACCGATACCCTATAAAATAGTACTGCTGTACTGCTGTAGTCAGAACATCCACGGCAACCCCTGAAAACTCTACTAAGTAGACTAATACACTGCTACTCACAAACTACATTTGCCTCACGACCACAAACAACGATCAACACTACATACAGCAGTATGTATATTGCCGGGGGGCCCAAGTAGTAGCTTTGATAAACTTGAGAGTGCTGTACTGAGTGAAGGTATGCAGGTCGTTCATGGTCGTTAGACCGCACACGGCGGCACGGCACACGTTTATACAACCCTAACCCTGTTGCTGCTCTCACATTAACTCGCATTAATTAAGTCCGTGGTCATAGACCGGCTCCGGTCACTCTGGAGTGGAGGAATACCCCAGGGAGGGGAAAAAAAAACACAAGCAAAACCAAACGTGGTACACGCGTATATCATACATATAGCCGACGCATTTCATGCCTCCGCCCCACAGCCCAGAAAAATGTTAAACGAGCGAAATCGGGAGCGTCAGCCTACGATGTGACAGGTCCAACCCATACGAAATACCGGTCGAAGTTTTTCCACCTGATGACATCAAAAGTGTGGTAAAATGGTTGGAAATGTCACATAATGCAAATGTGTATCAATGGGGGGGTGGGGGTGAAAGTCTAAAGCGAGGCGAATGAAGTGAAAGCGACGTTCTGAACAACAAGGCGTGGCAACATGCGGTGTGGGTATCTTCTCTTCTTGCCCCTGCTGTGCTGTAGCGCTCCCATCATCATCGCGCGTGCGTTCAGCGTTCTCTCGGATCTCTGGAGACCTGCTGAAACTAGTCTGTGTATAGTAGTACGCAGTGTTGAACGTTTTTCCTGCGCACGCAACGACTTTTTTCATGCAAAAAAAATGTTGCTGGTCGACTCGCGCTCTCTCCGCCCGCACGTTCGGCGACAGAACAAGGCCTCCCTCCCGCGCAGAGCAAAAAAGAAAAAATATGGTTTGAAACAAAAAAACTTCGTACGTGCGCGAAATATACCGCGCCGGCGGGTCAAGTCGATTTTTTCGGGGTCCACCCCCCCGCATAATGGGGTACATAACAATGCATTGGTCCAGCCGAGGTTCGAACGCCCACACGCAACCGCAAGCACGGGTGACAGCAGTCTGACGCGTGTTACGATGCGTGTTCAGAATAAGGTCCCGCCACCATTTTTTCTTCATTTGTTTTTCGGGGGTTCCTGATTTGAGGAGGACGTCAGACCTCTTCGAAAACTGGGTTTAGGGTTTGGATAGTAAGAACTAAAATCTCCGACCCGGGGACGAACAAAAATCGCATTGGCCACGAGTTGGGCATAGTGGTACGAGAACTATCGAAAGACAAAACTCGAAATTCCGACACGGGTGTGGTTGGGGTCAAGGAGCGCCCTCTGTCGTTCAGAAACCGTTTCAGCCGAAAATTGCTTCTCGCGCCTCTGTTGTATCACGCGTCGTCTATTCCCTGATGTGTACTGACATAATAGACCCGCATTCCTCAACCCCGCTCCTTCCTTCTGCCTTTCCGGTCCCTCCCTTGGTTATGACTCAGATGCGGGGTCAGATGTGCACTCCTTCCCCCTCCCCACTGCTGCGGCGGTGCTACCTTCATTCTTGCCACCAGAAGCGTGCAGCGTTTCCGTTTCCTTCACGCGTCGACTCGCGTCGAATTGTGATCACATCCGCTACAGCTACTACAATACAGCACAAGCCGCGCCTGCTGTGTTTCTGAGGGGAGTCGCCGACCTTTTTACCCTTTGCTGGTCGCCCCGATGGCGTATCAGGCTATCGTCGAGCCTGGTATTGGTCAGTTTCGTGATTTCGAATCCCTCCGAGAGCGCGCGCACTTGTCGTATAAATTCGTGGGGAGTTTTTATTGCGCACAACTTGACTTGCGGAAAGCGCGAGAGCGTGAATTAGCAACACACTCGATGAAAATCGACGAGCAGTGGGATTGCTGAGGACCCTAGATAGATGCGCGAAAAAAAGCGAAGAGGCAAGAACCGGGGGGGAGAAGGGACGACACCTGTGACCACGGCTTGTCCACAAGACCTGGAAAGTAGATGGGTGCTGCGTGTAAAAAAAGAAAAGAACAACAACAATCCTTAATGAGGACACACACCCAGTAATATGCGCGATGGGAGTATCGCACACGGCTTGCGAAGATAATCTCACCTTCTTGGTTGAACCTTTCGTATAGGGTTCAGTCGAAGAAGGCCGGCAAGTCCAAGGTGTTGACTAAACCGGAGGGGCGAGGTTAACACAAAGTCTGCGTTCTGCAGAGATGGACGAAAACTGGTTCGTACACAAACGAAAGTGTATGGAGCTCAAGCTTTTATTACCCGGATCTCCAGGAGGATCTAAAAAAATAATTAAATAAATAGACTAAATAAATAAATAAGTTTTTCGACGAAATCTTTTTTCCATCTCACTGTGTACTCTGTTTCACAGTCTGTGACCACAAAATAGTGAGTTGCATCTCTCTAGGTTGAAGAATCGGCACGGACTCTGGGTGTACTAATAATGTCGTAGGGGAGAAACAACGTTGGTTTAATGTGAAGGCAACACACACGCTCGAGCTGGTTTCAGCGACACGGATTTCCAGACGTGTTGCATCTCTTCTCGCAACAAAGCGCACACGCTCACGCTGCTGTTTTTTTCAGAGTTTGAGAGTGAAACTTGGCACAGTCCGGGTTTGTCCGTCCCGGCACGACAGGAAAGGAAAAAAAAAGAAAAGTGACAGGGCCTATTTAATTTTTTTTTTTTCGCTTCTACCGTAAAATGTAGCTGTTTCATTTTCTTTGATGTTTTCGGTAGTCCTTTAACCCCGAAGTATCACGTTATTTGTGAAGACCAAACAAAAAAAAGCCCCTCTTCTAATCTTTTGGTTATTCATGCTGTTATGATGCAACATGGAAAAAAAAACTTCTGGTCAATCTCACAGAGCTGAAAGTGTGTACTTTTCATTTGTTGTATATAATGAATCAGAACAACCGTGTGTCATGGTGTGCTGGCTTTCATCCTCTTCTTTTTACCCGCGGGTTTCACTCGCGTTTGATCTATTACACATCTGGCAAAAACCACTGCTGTACTTGTTTTTTATTTTTCATCCTCCAGCGGGTGGGGCAATTTGAAGCTCAAGCTCACACCACACTTCCACGTATTTTCATACACGAACGTTGTCGTGTGTCGATTTAGCTCAATCGCCTTCGCAATCCAGCGCTAGCTGGCGTGCCCTTCTCGGATCCCACTACTCTTTTTTTTCTCTTTTTCCGTCACGCTTCTACTTTCCAGCTTCTGGACAGGCCGCGGTCACCCAGGTGTCGTCCCTTCTCCCCCCCCGGTTCTTGCCTTCAATTTTTATCGCGCATACGTAGGGTTCAGCAATCCCACTGCTCGTCAATTTTTCATCGACTGTTGCTAACTCACGCTCTCGCGCTTTCCGCAAGTCAATTTGGGCACAAGAAAAAGCCCCCCACGAATTTATACGACTACCATGCATGCGGTGCGGCTCGAACTCACGAAACTGACCTATAGCAGGCTCGAGGATAACCTGATACGCCACGAGGGCGACCGGGTTCACTATAGCGATAGCTGAGCTGTCCCTATCGGCGGTCCTCGTTACTACTTCGGCTAAACACTTGACTGCACATATTTGCGGCACGGACGGACACTGGCTGGTCGAGCGCTGGATGTAGATGGGTTGAAACACCAGGTTCACGTCAACAACACACACACCATGTACAAAGTTTCGTTTTCCAAAACTCCCAACAATCCAGCTCGTTACGAAGCTAACGCGACTCTTGTGAAAGGATATTTTCCCCAACGGGTTTCCAAAGCGCTCAAACTCAAAATAAAGCGCTAGGGGAGGTTCGTGTAGGCGTTTTTTTTCGGTCTTGTACAGCTCGCACAACACAACAAGTACCCGCGCGGGTATTACGTACGTCTTCTCCTTGTTGGTACTAGTAACATAATGCCTTCATGTCTAGCGTCGAATTATTTCTCGTTTTGATCGATTTATGGCCTGCAAAAGACTATATTATACGGATTTTACTGTATATACCGCAAAAATTTTCATGCAACAACGCCTGCCTAAATAACATAAACACCTCCTATATCTCGCGAACTACAGCAGCCCCCCCTCCAAAATTAGCTTCACCGATGTGATCACCGATGTGTTCACATCCTTGACGCTGTCACGACGCGCACATGTTTATATATTTCGCGATTTTCAGTGTACCCGTCGTTTTTACAGCTCTAAGATGGAAACTTGGGTTTTTCGCTGGAACAAGCTCGTATTCATATAAAATACATGAGCGATTCATGCAAGCCAACTTTTTCACGCAAACACCTCCATTCAGGGAAGGGCGGGGGGGGGGTCGAACTCCGCCAAATCTAGCAAATGGTAGATATCATAGTGTTTGAACGAGCTTTTTACCACTAAACCACCGGGAAAACGCCGTTAGCAACCATTACGTGGATCTGTTTCGTTCTATCCCCCTTAGAACCCCAAATCCCTTCCTTACACTAATTTCGAGTAACTTGTTCCCGAAACGGGTTTCAACTTGTAAACGCGTTATAACCCCTCTTTTGACACTAGAGAGGATGCGTGCTACGGCAGAGGCGCGCACCCCTTTTTTTTTTCTGAGGCGTCCCTCAATTTTGGGTGCTTGTAAGACTTTTCCCAAAAGCCGATTTGGAGCAAAATAAGGATCGCCACCAGGTAAAAGGGTCCCATGGCCTAGGTACCCAACGACAATCACGAGAAAAACCACCTGTTTCCGCCGATTGTGGGTTAAACCCCTTTAGAGCCCCGAAATCCCTCCCCATACTACCATCAAGAAAAAAATGTCCCCAAAAAGGGTTTCCAGTAGTGAAGGCGTTAAGGAGTCCCGTCACCAAGAAAACAAGAGACAATGAAAGGTAAACCTCTACCGTAGTAGCACGCGTCAGAGGGAAATATTGGCGACGCTGCGAAAGCAACTGAGTTACATCGACACACGACGCGTATGAAAATACGCGGAAGTGTGGTGAGCTAAAGCTTTATTTTTCCCCATCCGCCGGAGGATAAAAAAAAAAAAAAAAAAAAAAAAAAAAAAAAAAAAAATTGGCGACGAAAATTGACGCTCATGGCACCGGCCACACTGCCGTTGACCCCACGCAAACGTCTAGAGGGCGCAGGTGCTAGTTTTGCCCTGGAAGGTTCTTTACATGCGAGGAGCTCTACACGCCTCCCACCCGAAAACTGATTCAAGAAGAAAAAAACGAATTGATTTTGAGAAGAAAAATAGAAGTGATTTGGCGAAAAAAGTAAACGTGCTACATATGTGTATATAATACGTGCACCCACCGAAAAACTGATTTTGACCAAAAAAATAACTGATTTTGAGAAAAATTAACTTTTTTCGAGAAAAATTCAACGTGCAATATATTATGTATTAAAAAACGTAGAGGATGAACAAGCCCATGGCCTCGTGTAGGTATTCCAAAGGACAAAAATCGTAATTTTTTTCTTCCTTTGTAAAACTTCGGGGCGATTTTGGGTAAAAGGAGCCTCGCCGTTCAGAAATCGATTGGGCTCAAAATCGCTGCCTCCATCCGTAGGACGCGTCCAACCGGCGACGCCGCTAGCAGCTATTCAGCGGATCTAATTTGTTAACCGCTTTTGAGACTCGCGACAGAAAGGTTGACGACTATAAAAACTGATGTCCGAACACGGCAACAAACGCAAAGACTCGTACGGGACGGGCGCCTGCGAAGGACACACTCTTATGTGCAGTAGACTGATTCTACGACGCACCTCCCCGTCAAAACCAGCGATTTCCTTTTTTTAGCGAACGTTTCATGGCTGCTCGGCACGAGGAAGGATGCTATAAAAAACACACCTTCACATGCTCTCATGTTTGTACGCAGGACTGTCGAACGATGACGTCGGGGTGAAAAGGGGCACAGTTAGTATTTGAGGAGATACGGCCGGGAGCTGTTTTCAAAACCGGCGATTTCGTTGAAGAAAAATCAAGGGGGGGGGGGGGGGTGCTGCCGTTAAACTCCTCAGTCAGTGGAGGTGCACGGGTTTTTTTTTCCGACACGCTCCTAACCACTTGTTGAGAACGTCTTAACACAAACAAAAAAACTGTCTTAATTTCTCCATTTGGGACCTTTTTTTCCAAAAACGGATTCGAAGAAAAAATCATAAAACTGCTACAGCCAGTACCGGAGATGAAAAAAAAAAAACAAGGGGCCTAGGGTATACAACGGGAAACAGGCAAAAAAAAAATGGGCCATTTTTTTTTTTTTCCCGACGATTTTGGGTCAAGGAGTGCACCGTCATTCGGAAAACATTTTTTTCAGACCGAAACGCGATAAGGGACATCCGCCCCCCGCGGGGGGATGTGGGTAGAGGGTGTGTTGACCAATTGTAATGGAGGTATATGGTCAATTTGATTTGAGTCTCACTCTTTTCAACCGTTTCAAAACCCCAAGTCACACAAAAACACAATAAATTGTAGGGTGCGGACCACTGCTGTGCGCAAGTTCCGCAGTCTACGTAGATTCGAACTTGTACAAAAGGACCACTGCTGTGCGCAAGTTCCGCAGTCTACATAGATTCGAACTTGTACAAAATAGTCGCCATCATAAATGAGTCCCCCCTCCCCCCCCCCCCGCCCCGCCCCCTCCCCCCCCCCCCCCCCCCCCCCCCCGCTCTTTAGGGGTTTCATTTCGTCCTAGAAGCGAGCCCCTTTTGAAACTTCAGCGGGAAAAACTGCCGAACTAAAACGACCATTGCGGCATCGGTCACGAGAAGGACAAGGCGGGGCTGCTGGATAGCCAGGTTAACCTGGAGTCGTTCGACGGTATCCCCCCCCCAGCTTTTCCAAAGTTAACGAAATCGCCGGTTTTGAAACCAGCTCTCGGCCGTATCTTCTCAAATACAGCGCCCCTTGCCGCCCCTCGTACGTCATCGTTCGATAGACCTTTTTGCAAACATGATAACTGTATGAGGATGTTTTTTCCATAGCACCCTTCCTCGCGTCGACCAGCCATCAAACGTTCGTTAAACCAAATCGTCGTTTTTTTTTTTGACGGGGGGGGGGTAGATATATCGTAGAATCAGGCGCTGGACTGTGCAAACAGATTTAGCGTCCTAGCCACCGTACACAAGGACTTGTCGCACCACACCCTGGGCGTGCTTCTGCGTGCCCATGCTGCCGGATTGGGCGACGGCGCCTGGCAAGACCACACATACTCGGTTTGCGTAATTTATGCACCTACGGGGCCTCCAGCAGGGTCAACAACACGGCTCTCCGCAACAGTACAAGTAGCATATTGCGGTAACGGTCTCCCCATAAGGCGGCGGTGTGCCAGAGCAGCATGACCGCCTTATCGCGGGAAGCCGCCGCCTTGTTCATTCCGGGTTACGAGTGCAATCCCTTCCCCCAGTCGCGCCAGGTGATCGGTGTCTTGACGTATTGGTGTCCCGTTTCACAACCATGCCAGTCGACTCTAACGCTAACCCTGACCCATACGAAATATGCCCGCTGATGGCTTCACTGGGGCAAAATGGTTACAAGGTCAAAGAATGTGTATCACTGCTGGGTGATTGTGACCGCCTTGTGTATTATAGTGGGATGTACCGCCTTAATGCTTCAGCCGTCTCCGTCAGCGCGTAGTAGTATCATATGCGTACGGCCGCCCTGTGACACTTGTCGCGTTACTGGAGCCCCACAACGACGAAAAATCATCACCAAAAATAACCAAGAACCCCCCGCGTGATATTATTAGTTTCGTATCTGATCGATGCCGCAAGAACGCGACTTGGTTTCGTCAAGTCCTTCCATCTCAAGTCCAACAGGGTTTCAAGAGCCAAAAACGTCAGGAGACGGTTCAGGGGAAAACGTCTAGCGGTCAGTGAAGGTTGTCAAACTGCTGTATCGTTCCACAACAAAAACCTAGTAGTTTCCCGTCAAGTCAAGGTGAATCATTGTAAAACTGCCGTCATTGGAGTCGGTCAAGGGCTGAAAGGTGCCGTCTCTAGATGCACTAAAACCTACCAGGTAATCATCAAGTCCCAAACGGTTTCAAGAGCCAAAAACGTCAGGAGACGGTTCAGGGGAAAATGTCTAGCGGTCAGTGAAGGTTGTCAAACTGCTGTATCGTTCCACAACAAAAACCTAGTAGTTTCCCGTCAAGTCAACGTGAATCATTGTAAAACTGCCGTCATTGGAGTCGGTCAAGGGCTGAAAGGTGCCGTCTCTAGATGCACTAAAACCTACCAGGTAATCATCAAGTCCCAAACGGTTTCAAGAGCCAAAAACGTCAGGAGACGGTTCAGTCAAGGGAACATATCCAGCAGGCGATCAAGGTTGTCAAGCTGATCGTTCCACACTAAAACCTAGTTTTCCGTCAGTCAAGGTGAATCATTGTAAAACTGCCGTCATTGCCGTCGGTCAAGGGCTGAAAGTGCCGTCTCCAGATGCACTAAAACCTACCATGGTAGTAATTTAGTCCCAAACGGTTTCAAGAGCCAAAAACGTCAGGAGACGGTTCAGGGGAAAATGTCTAGCGGTCAGTGAAGGTTGTCAAACTGCTGTATCGTTCCACAACAAAAACCTAGTAGTTTCCCGTCAAGTCAACGTGAATCATTGTAAAACTGCCGTCATTGGAGTCGGTCAAGGGCTGAAAGGTGCCGTCTCTAGATGCACTAAAACCTACCAGGTAATCATCAAGTCCCAAACGGTTTCAAGAGCCAAAAACGTCAGGAGACGGTTCAGTCAAGGGAACATATCCAGCAGGCGATCAAGGTTGTCAAGCTGATCGTTCCACACTAAAACCTAGTTTTCCGTCAGTCAAGGTGAATCATTGTAAAACTGCCGTCATTGCCGTCGGTCAAGGGCCGAAAGTGCCGTCTCCAGATGCACTAAAACCTACCATGGTAGTAATTTAGTCCCAAACGGTTTCAAGAGCCAAAAACGTCAGGAGACGGTTCAGGGGAAAATGTCTAGCGGTCAGTGAAGGTTGTCAAACTGCTGTATCGTTCCACAACAAAAACCTAGTAGTTTCCCGTCAAGTCAAGGTGAATCATTGTAAAACTGCCGTCATTGGAGTCGGTCAAGGGCTGAAAGGTGCCGTCTCTAGATGCACTAAAACCTACCAGGTAATCATCAAGTCCCAAACGGTTTCAAGAGCCAAAAACGTCAGGAGACGGTTCAGTCAAGGGAACATATCCAGCAGGCGATCAAGGTTGTCAAGCTGATCGTTCCACACTAAAACCTAGTTTTCCGTCAGTCAAGGTGAATCATTGTAAAACTGCCGTCATTGCCGTCGGTCAAGGGCTGAAAGGTGCCGTCTCCAGATGCACTAAAACCTACCATGGTAGTAATTTAGTCCCAAACGGTTTCAAGAGCCAAAAACGTCAGGAGACGGTTCAGGGGAAAATGTCTAGCGGTCAGTGAAGGTTGTCAAACTGCTGTATCGTTCCACAACAAAAACCTAGTAGTTTCCCGTCAAGTCAACGTGAATCATTGTAAAACTGCCGTCATTGGAGTCGGTCAAGGGCTGAAAGGTGCCGTCTCTAGATGCACTAAAACCTACCAGGTAATCATCAAGTCCCAAACGGTTTCAAGAGCCAAAAACGTCAGGAGACGGTTCAGTCAAGGGAACATATCCAGCAGGCGGTCAAGGTTGTCAAGCTGATCGTTCCACACTAAAACCTAGTTTTCCGTCAGTCAATGTGAATCATTGTAAAACTGCCGTCATTTCCGTCGGTCAAGGGCTGAAAGTGCCGTCTCCAGATGCACTAAAACCTACCATAGTCCCAAACGGTTTCAAGAGCCAAAAACGTCAGGAGACGGTTCAGGGGAAAATGTCTAGCGGTCAGTGAAGGTTGTCAAACTGCTGTATCGTTCCCCCAACAAAAACCTAGTAGTTTCCCGTCAAGTCAAGGTGAATCATTGTAAAACTGCCGTCATTGCCGTCGGTCAAGGGCTGAAAGGTGCCGTCTCTAGATGCACTAAAACCTACCAGGTAATCATTGAGTCCCAAACGGTTTCAAGAGCCAAAAACGTCAGGAGACGGTTCAGTCAAGGGAAAATGTCTAGCGGTCAGTCAAGGTTGTCAAACTGCTGTATCGTTCCACAACTGAAACCTAGTAGTTTCCCGTCAAGTCAAGGTGAATCATTGTAAAACTGCCGTCATTGCCGTCGGTCAAGGGCTGAAAGGTGCCGTCTCCAGATGCACTAAAACCTACCATGGTAGTAATTTAGTCCCAAACGGTTTCAGGAGCCAAAAACGTCAGGAGACGGTTCAGTCAAGGGAAAATGTCTAGCGGTCAGTGAAGGTTGTCAAACTGCTGTATCGTTCTACAACTAAAACCTAGTAGTTTCCCGTCAGGTCAAGGCGAATCAATAGGAAACTGCCGTCATTGGAGTCAGTCAAGGGCTGAAGGTGCCGTCTCCAAATGCACTAAAACCTACCAGGTAATCATTGAGTCCCAAACGGTTTCAAAAGCCGAAAAACGTCAGGAGACGGTTCAGTCAAGGGAAAATGTCTAGTGGTCAGTCAAGGTTGTCAAACTGCTGTATCGTTCTACAACTAAAACCTAATAGTTTCCCGTCAAGTCAAGGCGAATCATTATAAAACTGCCGTCATTGGAGTCGGTCAAGGGCTGAAAGGTGCCGTCTCCAGATGCACTAAAACCTACCAGGTAATCATTGAGTCCCAAACGGTTTCAAGAGCCAAAAACGTCAGGAGGCGGTTCAGTCAAGGGTAAATGTCTAGCGGTCAGTCAAGGTTGTCAAACTGCTGTATCGTTTCACAACTAAAACCTAGTAGTTTCCCGTCAAGTCAAGGCGAATCATTAGAAAACTGCCGTCATTGGAGTCGGTCAAGGGCTGAAGGTGCCGTCTCCAGATGCACCAAAACACTTGACGTCCATTGGTAGTAATTTGGCGCCAGTCAAGGTAAATCAGCTTAAAAAAGTGACGGGTGAGGTACGATGATAGAGGTGCACCACCTTTTTTCTATAACACTACCCCTCAATTTGGGAACTTATTAAGACCTCTCACACCCAAAAGTTGAGTTTGGAGAAAAATAAATCTGCCACGTACCCCGGATGAAAAACGCCATGGCCTGGGTTTACAACGAGAATATCATCTCACAGGCAAAAGAAAAATGGCCTACGTTTTTCCGACGATTCGGGGATAAGGAGCGCCTCGTCGTTCAGAAACCCTTTTGAGACATACAAGAGGTATACCTTAGTACGTCTATCTCGTAGCATAGCATTCGTCGAATTGCCAGGTCATGGCCGTCGGCTGAGGCCTGCAATTGCCGTGTTTGCTGACGTCTGGGCTTCTGGTGGGCTTTTGGGCTCATCACGAGGGGTGCTCTCAAATCGGGGCGCCCTCTCTGCTGCACCATCATATAATGAGATGCTGATACGAACACGTGTGCTGTCGGATGTCTCGATACGTTGTACCAGGTATTTTATACATATATTCCCTTCACAGCTGTCCGATTTTGTCCCCCTCAGAAACGAGTTTTATAGTTTCCGCGCACAGACTGACTAAAATCACCCTGTTGACCCTGATAGCTACACTGTAGTTGTAAGGGGAGTCGCCGACCTATATCTTTAATGAGGACACACAACTCGTAATGCGCGCGATCGGAGTATCACACACAGCTTGCAAAGATGAGTTTCGACGAAATCTTCGATCTCACAGCTGGAGTGTATTTTCATTTTTTATAATATATATACGAGAGGGCTTGAAATGACCACCGTGTCTAGCTGATTTTTACGAGGACATGCTCAGTTTGCAGTGGGTCACCGTCGTTCAAAAGATACCTGGTATGTCCGACTGGTCACGACGGAGTAGGGGGTTTCTTGAGGCCGGCCCAGCACGTATATACGTTGGACACATGTTTTTTCATCCCTGCAGCCTGGTCGGTCTGTTTGCTTCTCGGGTGGCCTACGCGCGCTGCAAAATCGTCGTAATTTTTCCCCGCGTACAGTAATGTTTTCCCTCCCCCTCAGTTGTGCTCCCCGCTCAACTTGCGGGAATTTTGAGCCTCGGCGTCCTTCTGTGGACAAGCCGTCTCTTGGCGCAGGCGATGCCCCCCCTTCCTCATACTCATCGCGCGCAAAAGTAGGTATCACATAAGGCAATGTCCACTCAGCATCCCCCGTCCTCGCTCGTCGAGTTTCATCGAACGTCACCAACCCGGGCTGTCACGCTTTTCGCGACGGGACAAGACTCGGAAAAAAAACGCCTTGCGCAATGCAATCAACGAGTACTCGTAGGGCGACAGCAGTGGCGCTGCCGCCTAAACGGGGGTCGGTGGCGGCTCTAGTGCTCCCAAGCCTAACCCTAACCCCAAAGAAGCAGGGTAAAAGTGGCCCCGCCGCCTATATGGCGTCGCCGGCGGAAGTAGTATGCGTATTATGCACTGGTATACACCCCCCAATAAGGCGACATCCCGGTATAAGGCGGTACCCCGGTATAAGGCGGTATCCCGGAATAAGGTGGTATCCCGGTATTAGGTGGTATCCCCGCATAAGACGGTGTCCCGATATAAGGCGGTATCCCGGAATAAGGCGGTATCCCGGTATAAAAGGCGGTATCCCGGTATAAGGCGGTATCCCGGTAAAAGGCGGTATCCCGGTATTAGGTAGTATCCCGGTAAAAGGCGGTGTCCCGGTATAAGGCGGTATCCGAGTATAAGGCGGTAGCCCGGTATAAGGCGGCATCCCGGTATAAGGCGGTATCCCGGTATAAGGCGGTATTCCGGTCTAAGGCGGTATCCCGGTATATGGCGGTATCCCGGTATATGGCGGTATCCCGGTATATGGCGGTATCCCGGTATAAGGCGGTATCCCGGTGTATGGCGGTATCCCGGTATATGGCGGTATCCCGGTATGAGGTGTGTATCTCGGTAAAATGAAAAAAATGCACTCATAACCTGGATATGAATAATACGGCATAAGGCGGTCACATTGCTCTCTGGCGCCTTACCGGGGGACCCCTAAAAGTACGGAAAATACTGACGCGCGTGCAAGGATAGAGGTGCGCGGCGTGCGCCACTTTTTTTCTGAGGCTTCCTTCAATTCGGGGAGCTCAAGACCTCTCCCAAAAAATCGTTTTTCAAGAGGAGAAAACCCAAACCGCTACTAACGGGATGAACAGACATATGGCCCATAGACCTGTGGTACAGAACAAGAATCATGCAAAAGAAAAAAAAATGGCTAAAAAATTTCCGGCCATTTTGGGTTAATTAAGGAGCCGCGTCAAGAACCTTGGTCAAAAAACTTTTCAGGCGAAACGTGCTACCTCTCTATCGTAGCAGGCGTGAACCATTGGATATTGGGGGTGAGCGAACGGTACCTTAGGGGGGGGCGGGGGCGGGGGAAACCCTCCACTCTCACCGCGCTGTCGGGTTTGAGCCCCTTGCCGCCCGCGCGACGAGTGTGGCTCCGCATGATACCTCTCTCTGACATCCTCGTACAAAAAAGACTGGCCTTTCTCTGTGACACATGATAACGAAAAAATGTTGATCTTTTTTTGCCGAAGCGTAGCTCACCATTCCCCACTGCGGGTTCATATCGCTCGTTGTAAAGTGCGCGAAAGCTCCATAGATCGCAAAGGGACAGGGGACAGGGGGGGTCACTCGCGAGACTGACCCCGCGAGATACTGCAAAAAAGCGGCCCCAAAAGTGACCCCCCCCCCTGTGTACCGTGCACCCTGGGTCTAACCCCTCTGCAGACTTTAGTCTGAGTCTGAAGAGGGAAACGCTGACGTCGACGGCATCGGCCACTGCAGGATCTGCCAGTCGAGAAACTTGGTCGAAAAAGTTTACACACCTGTTTTTTGAACCCATCGCACATCGCTCATCCAACCGCTAAACACACACTCACACCCATACCAGGTACCACACAGCAGTATCATACAACAGCGCCGACGCTGGCTTGGCTATCACTGCTGTCGCTTCTCGCCGGAAGTCAGTGTGGCGCACTCCTAGCTCCGCTTGCCAGCAGCGTGTATCATACGACGGCAGCAGCGCGTGTTATCGATGTCATTTTGCCAACAACGGCGCTACGCCTGCTGCAGCTTTGGCGGCTCTCGGCTGAGTGCAACGCCACGAACGTAGCTTTGGCGGCTATCTCGGCTAAGCCAAATGCCACCAACCCGCTTGGACGAAGGTTCGTCGCGCGCGAGGCACGCGTTGCTCGCGAAGAATGCGCGGAGCACAGAGCTGCCAACCGATCTCCGTCTGCCATACAGCAGTACTCCCGCACACCAACCTCCATTAGGAAGAGCACAAAAACTGTAAAATCGACTCGACTGACGATAAGAAGACCAGAAGAATCCAGTCGAAAAAAAGTACAGTCGAAAAGGGCCATTTTCGACTGACTGGTCGAATTCGACTGCGTAAGAAATGGCCTTAATTTACCTAGATAAACCGTCTGAATCTCGTCCTTTTATCTTAATTTTGTCTTTTGCGATATTGTGATCGTTTTCATTCCGATGCCTATGATACAGGGCCATATGGGTTTTTGGGGAATCAAGTTTCGCTTTTTATTCTTCCCTTCGTACAAGACGATGTAGCCATATTTTTTTTAGCTCGGAGGGAGGCACAGAGCTCCTCGAGCGAAGAGCCCCAGAAAAAAATAAAAAAAAGAAAGAAAGAATGAAAGAAACAAGTTTCGGCACCGTTACCGCAAAAGCACAGGATGCGCCACGTGTACGATTCGGTTTTCGGCACACTTACGGTATTTTCTTCCCACTGAGGAGGCGTCGGGCTGGCAAATTCCTCCGCCCCAGATTTTTATTTTTGGAGCCTCGTCTGTCACTACAGCGCGCCCGCCCCCCAGATTTTTATTTTTGGACCCCCCCTTCGTCACTATCACGGCGCATCCGTCCCCCGGGGACTTTTATTTTTGGAGTCTCGTTCGTCGCTACCTGGTATTACGGCGCCACGTTTTTTTTCGGGATTCCTCGTTTGTGGAGCTTGAGACCTCTCCCAAAAACAGTTTCGGAGAACAAAACAAAACAAAACGCCTGGGGCTGCAGACGGTTAACCGACTACCCACATTACAAAAACTTTTCAACATTCCCCCTCCCCCCCCCCCCCCCCCCCCCCCCCCCGGGAGCGGCGGGGTGTTCGTTCAAGGCGTTTTTATCGGGATGTTTTCGGAAAAAACGTTCATCTCGGCCACCCTGCCGAAATAAAAGCGCACGGGGTCGGGGTCTAGGGCGCGCCAAACCCACACTCGACTCCAACTTCTGGGAACCGATGGAGGTTACTACTGCGGGTTTGTCACGTTCTTGATATTAACCCCTTTACAACTGGAAACCCGTTTTTGGGGACAAAATTACTTGGATTCAGTATAGGGAGGGGTTCGGGGGCTCTAAAGGGGTTAACGAACAGAAGAATTCACTCGTTCCCTTTGTAAGTTTTACTTACCGTAAGGTAAGACGGCTGGAGGATCAAAGCCACGATTAGAAAAGAAGAAAAAAAAAAAACGCGAACTGACCACGACGCCATTTACTTGTTACCGTTTTCGAGCTGCTATAACCAAGGTACCACCACCCTTCTCGAAGATGCGTCCACCCCAACCATAGCAATCCGATGCGGGTCGACGAGAGAAGGAAAAGGGCTCAGGGTCTTCTCGCGAGAAAAAACGAAGGCCCGTATTATAATGTAGTAATCAACTAGTCTCCTAGGGTACAATATAAGCCCCGTTTTACAGTGGCTTGCAGTTAGGACAGGTGCTTATACTCAAGACCCAGGTTGTGAAGGAGGCGGGGGGGGGGGAGGGGGGGAGGGGGACAGCCTGCTTAACGCCTTTACCACTGGAAACCCTTTTTGGGGACAAATTTACTTGAAGTTAGTATAGGGAGGGATTTGGGGGCCCTAAAAGGGGTTAACGCCCCTGGATCTGAGTTACGTGTAGTCTAGGGGGGGGATATAAAGAGAAGGAGAAAGAGTCGTTCTACCATAGCTCTCTCAATATTTCTTGAACGAAATCCCCGGTTTTGAAACCGGTTCCCGGCCGTATCTCCTCAAATACGGCGGCCCTTGCCATCCCGACGGTCATCGTTTCGATAGTTTTTTTGCAATAAGAAAATATGTGAAGGTTACGTGTTCATACCAAGTGCTCTTCCTCGGGCGGAGAAGTCGTGAAACCTTCGTTCAAGAAAATCGCTGGATTGGGGGGGGGCTATCGTAGAATCAGTCGAAAGTGCGAAGATACTAGACGGGGATCAGCAAAAAACACAAGAAAAAAAAAACGGGGGGGGGGGGGGGAACCACCCCCCCGGTGATAAAAAAAGGACGACGGAATCGAAAGGCTAATTGTAGCTCCGTAGCACTGGGGTATCGTTAGATACCTCTCCATCCCCCCGGGTCGGTAGACCTTCTAACCCAGGATAAAAGAAAAAAAATCGTCCGGGGTCCGTCCGCACACAAACAGCTTTCGGAGGGCAACATTGCTAAAGCAACACTAGGCGGCCACCACAATCACCGAGGACAGAACGCGAACCCTTTGTCGCCCTGGCGACGCCTGCTGCCCCGACACAGCCTGCTGACGCTCCTCTAACCACGAGTGGAGCCGGCCGCAATCGCCCCCCCCCCCCCCCCCCCCGTCCTCAAGCCAGCACTGCTCCTCCAGCACCTCAAGCTCCGACAGAATCGCAAGTGCCACGCTAACCACAGCATCGTGTGCTGCGCCAGCCACAGCAGGGCTTGAGGTACTAGTAACAGCGTCTGTGGTCCCAGCACTGCCCATCGCGCCTAAGGCTGTCACCCCCCCCTGCCTCTTTCAGATCCAGTTATATGCAAACAGCACGCACGGGTATATCTGCGCGCCGATATCACACTTTTGTTATCACCGCGACGAGGACCGATGGCGGTTTTTCGAGGCTACGAGCACGGAGCTGTTGCCAGGAAGCTCGACAGATCGGGCTGCACTGCTGATGATATTAAGGATAGCTACCATGCTGCCCAGCTGTAGCCGGTTCTCTAAACGAAGTCGCTGATTGGTGCATAGTCGCCTGCAGCGAATACGTGGGCCTAGGCCACAGCAGCATAAAGGTTCCGCGGCGCTACAAACGGTGCCGCGTTAATGTATATGGGGCAGACACCTACCCTTTCGTACGCGGAGATGAAGTCGGGGGACATAATTAATCAAGATGGATATTGACCACTCAATTGGTCGAAATCAAACATCTGACATATATTTGAAATATTTTAATCAAGAATTCAGGACAGAATCTCAGGAAGACACGTGACGAACGTCGGGGGGGGGGGGGGTGGCACAGGTCGTCGTCGGATTTTAGTGTTGGTTCATCAGGGTGCGCCCTTGTTCTTGTCTTGTGTGTTTTTGAAGCTCAGACAACCGAGCTCCCCGCACACTCTGTCACTCCTCCTCCCCATCCTGTCTTGTACGACAAAACCGGTAGTTCAAGCCAACTGGCCTTTTCCAGTTTCCAAAACGTTTGATGGGATCAAAACTATGCTAAAATACTACATGGAAACGGACGAATGTCGCACTCTAACCCAACGTAAACCAACCCGTGGACCGACAAAACACAACAAAAAAAGTTTTGAACAACAAACAAGAAGAAAAAGAAAATGGTATATAAAAATACTTACACACCATATCTGAAAAAAAAAACGTGTGTTTCTTGACTTTTTTTTTCTTGTTGTTTTTGCTATTTTTCTGCAGGTTGGGTCGGCCTTGGATTGTTGCGTTCGACGGTTTCAATACTATTTTGTTTTTATGTTTTCCTGTACCCGAACTCCTGCCCCGCGACCAAAGTCGGTACATCTCGCAAACAACCCTCTGTTTCGGTCCCTTTATAAAGGGACTTTGAAAAAAAGGGACTTTGAAAGTCCCTTTATAAAGGATGGACGAAAGGATGGAAAGGCGTCGAAAAAAAGGAGACGTTTTCTAAGCATCCACCACACCAAGCAAAGCAAAGCACTCCGAGCTGTCGGGGTAGAGGGTGGGTCGGCGTGGACGCGTCGCATTACGACAAAGAGTCGGGGTTCCGTTTTATCAGGCAGATATATATGTTTACTGCCGGGAGAGGTGCGCTCTAAATACAGCTGTCGCTCGGAGTTGACGAGAGCTAGTCCATTTTCGCCCCCGGCCGTGGATCACTTCGTCGGTTTGACCTTGTTGTCGCGCTTGGCCGCAAGCTCTTGCGTCGCTTGCTTCATCACAGCTCTTCCAGGTAGCACTTTTATGCGGCGCGAAAAAACTTTTTCCGAAGGGAGACGTGTTCGATAGAGGTGCACACCATGCTTTTTTTTTGCTCTGAAGTTCCTCAATTTGGTGGAGCTCAAGACATGTCTTGGCCCCGAAAAAATCGATAAAATTTGGGAGGAAAAAAAAAAAAAATAACTGGTACACGACCAGATGAAACATCCCATGGTCTAAAAAAAGTTTTATATATCGACGACTTTGGGTTGAAGAAGCCATTTTTTTTCGACGAAAAGTGCTATCTATCTATATACCTCTGCATATCGTAGAATACGTCCAAAATCGTCGGAACGCATGATGCATGTGGGGTCTGTAAATCGGGTTGAACGTTCCGTGCACACACTATATTCATTTTTACACTATTGAAATACGTCAGTTTTGGGCGACACTCAAGGTACAGAGCCCCTCAAGCAGTCACCCTCAGGAGGCAAAAATGGCGTGTCTCGCTACCCGTCAAGCACGTGTCACTGCACCGGGACGGATCCCGACGACGATAGAGGAAGCGCTCTATTGGGCGAGAAAAAAAATCTGACTAGTAACAGAGGGCTCTTCAATCCAGGAAGTGCCTATCAATTTAGTACCGTTGGAGCACCGTTAGCGTGTCGCAGTTTTATTGTGTGACAAATTCTGGTATGCGGGGTGATGATCATTGTTAAGTAACTATTGTTGATATTGCCCTCCGACAATCATATCACAACAGATGTCGCTTCGATATCTGAATCGAATATTCTTCCGTAAAAGACAAAGCAGCAGCATTCTCTCTTGGCATACTTACAGGTCAGGGGGGAAAACCTTGTTCACCTCACAAGGTGCACTTTTCTATTTTGGACTCCGAAAAAAAAATCGGTTTCCGGGGATTTATTACATCTTCCTCCAAGCGGGGCATAGCTCGAAATAACTATTATCAAGTATAATTTAGGTGCGCATTTACCGCCCATAATATTATTAGTAGCACGCGTCACTGCAACAAGGAGCTGTGCCAGCACGTGCGCGCAGCATGGCTTGCAGTAAGATTAGAGCTCCTTGTACATTTTTCATTACAAAAATGCCGGACGCTCCAGGCCGTTGTTTAGAGACAGTATTTTGTTGCGCGCGCTCTTCCGGTAAGTCGACAAAATATATCCAGTCGTTCTACGGTAGCCCCCCCAACTTTCCTTTAACGAGAAATCGCCGGTTTCAAAACCAACGCTCTCCCGGTCGTATCTCACGAAATACGATGACCCTCGACACCACACCATCCCCGACGTCGTCGATCGATAGGCCTTTGCACACAAGAAAACATATAGATACTTTGGTCTTTCAATTGTATCCTTCCTTGTGTCGAGCAGCCATGAAACGTTCGTTAAACAAAATCGCTGGTTTTTGGGGGGGGGTAGATCGTAGAATCAGTCTATCGAGCTCTCTTTTTCTCGGTCGTTTATCAGTTGCTACAAATTCGTTTCCAGACGGGAATTAATACGCTCTCTGGAGCAGACGCCCACGCAGCAACCAGTCGGCTCACCCCGACTGACGAGCTTGCTTCCCGTGGGTTGTCAAGTCTGACGTGGCTTAGAAGCCACGCCCACACGCTGACATCCTACCAACAGGTTATGCGCCTCGATGTACGTCAAGGCTAGCAGAGGTGCGCGAGGCGTCACGGGATCATCGAGAGAACGACTGCGGCCCGGGCTGTTGCGTGCGCTGTGAGCCTATCGGTGCAGACGCTATGTTCATCGTCATCTAGGGCCGCTGTTGCGAAAAAAAACACCTAAAAACGACGATAAAATCTACTTCTACGGAGTTAATATACCATGATCGTGGACATCAGGAGCTGTTTACGGTGTCATCACGACTAAGCCAGCAACCCACAACACCAACGTATGTACACTTCTGCACTCTGTAGGAGAGCCCTGGGCCAGCATTTGTCGCTGCATACACCCGACTGGACTGTTAGATGAACCCCAATCGACAACAAAGGGGTAAGACAGTGTGACACTATATGCGTCGTAGTCGCTGACGTTCCCAAGCATGTATATGTCGTTACACATGTTACGGTTCATGTAACCGGATGCATGTGCCTACACATCAGTAGGAAACCCGAAGGTGCGCCCGCGGGTGACCGCAGACGCCACAACATGCCACGGCCATCGTCATGTGGAGCTGCTGCTGCGGGTTATAACTGCTGTACATACCTGGTTCACTTGAGGTGGCGTCCTGATAAGTGAATACTGGTGTAAAACTCGAGATATCACTTGTCCAGCACGAAACGGTCTGGTTCGAAACTACTGCTGCCGCTGCTGCTGTTGGAGAAAAGACGGCTGACTGTAAAATCCGGCGCTCGATTGCCCGAGGGCCCTTCGAATCTCGACTGCTGCGGGTATATCTCGCTGAGAGTGCTATTAATAGATACTTTGTGAGAGGAAGAACTCTTCCGAAATATGGGAGATTTTCAACCTGGTTGCCAGCGCCTCACGGCAGTCTCACCATGTCGCCTTGAAGTGAGCATCGAGCCTTCAGCGGTATAATACGAATCCCGATCATTTCGAGGAACACTGGACGAAAAAACCTCCTCCACGCGCGCGCAGCATCTCCCATCCAGATATATATCTTCCACTTATGGCGCGAGGACTAGCCAGTCCACCAACCAGCATCACCCGTTAGGAGCGACCACTGCACGACACGACAAGTATTTCTCGAACAACTTCAGGCAGAAAACACATCACCGAGAGAATCAATCCGGGTCTCGATGCTATTTTCTCCAAAGTACCAGGTACTTACTTCATTTCATAGCGAAACCGGCGGCTTTGCTGGTTACGAAACACGCCAGACTGTGCGCCGGGCCGAACCCGCGGGAACATATAAAAAACAAACAGAAAAAGAGCTGGGGAGCGTTCCTCAAGTGCCTGAAATATCACCAACGAGAGACGGTCCCTGCCACACCGCAGGCGGCACTCGCGTGACCACGATCGTGACCCCGGGGCAAGATCACAACAGCTACATCCACGAGCTCACGCGGCGGCGCACCCCTACTGGTCTGGACGGAGGAGTCAATCACGGCTATGCATTTCACGGACACCATCCTCCAAGGCCTGAACGAGGAGAGCACAGGGACCAGGGGCGTCAAGCCGATGACCGAGAAGGCCCCAGAGTTCGATCGCCGGAAGATTCGATCTGTCCTACGCTAGCGACCCTAACGGGCTGTCCCACAACGAAACGGGCAGTATCATCGGACGTAGCGCGATTATCGCAGCACCAACAGTAACGTCAGCACCTGACCTCAAGAGCACCATCTGCCATAATTGCGGAAAGGCAGGTCACAGCAAGGACGATCACGTCGTAAAGGGCATCTAGCTAACGGGTGAGGCAAGACGCCCGCTGGAAATAGCAAAGAGAGGCTTGATTAGGAGGTGGCGAGCTGGGAAGGAGCGGTGTTCGGTGCATAGGATGACCAAGCACAGCAAAGCCGAGCGTTACGTGCAAGGAGTTCCGCGTTTACAGACGGGTTGTACGCATACGGCGGTGCGGTGAGCGCCCAAACTCAAGTCTGTTTAAAAAGTTCGTTGACGACTTCGACAGTGGGGGTTCACGTTCTAGCTGGAGAAAATACTAGAGGAACCGCCCGGGCATCATCGCCACCAGAAGACGCTACATCAACGCGCGGCCGCCAAAAAGACGTTTCACGGGGTCGCTGCGAACATAATCGCGTCGGAAATCTAGAAGTGCATCGTTTTTTCGGAATCACGACGGCAGGACTGACTTATTCTACGATAGCTCCCCTCAAAACCAGCGATTTTCTTTAACGAACGTTTCGTGGCTGCTCGACAAGAGGAAGGATGCAATTGAAAACAAAGTATCCATATATTTTCTTGTGCGCAAAGGCCTATCGATCGATGACGTCGGGGTGTCGAGGGTCATCGTATTTCAGGAGATACGACCGGGAGCTGGTTTTGAAACCGGTGATTTCGTTAAAGAAAAGTTGGGGGGGCTACCGTAGAACGACTCGACTATCGAAGCTTCCGTAGTCGCCGCAGCAACAACAGCAACGCGGGGTCGCCGACACTTCTTTCGAGATCATATAACATAATCCATCTATATTGCCGGAAAAGAACGTCCTCTGGAATCGCCGCAACATCATCGATCATTCGGCCGGCTGATACACCGCTTCTGGGGTCGCTGAGCATCATTGTCGTTTGGGACTGGGCGAGCGTCCATTTCTGAGGTCGCTGCACACCGTCATCGTCTAGATCGCCAGGAGGACGTTTGCACCGCCTGAGGTCACACCAGCTCTCGGTTATACGGCAAGTGTTGTGTTCGTATAATATCAATAGCGCAACACCACACGCTCAAACGCAGATGCTCAATAGGTTATGAGACTGGTGTTGAGGATAGTTATCTTGCTACATACCCCAGCAGCTACTCGCTGATCAGTGACATAGCCACCGGTAACAAGATGGCCACAGCAGCAACTCCTACTGGGTCGGATAGGTGGACTAATAATCCAGAACGACCGTAATGATCACCACAACGAGTTCAGCTTGTTTGTGCACTGATTCGAAAAACGCTTCGTGATGTGGGGCCTCAATCGCCAAGTCACACGCCTTTGTCACCAGCAATATTGCTAGCTTCCGTGTCAAGCGCGGCGGCGATGTGCGTCAGTTAGACGAATCTTCTACACTACCGCGAAATGTCGTTTACTCAACTTTGCGCCAGATGCGAATCTTGTGCCCACTCGGTCGGATCAGTAATAATCAAAACCGATACAAACGAGCACCACAAAGTATAGACTATCTTCCTTCTGTACTGAGGCAACAAGCGCATGCTGAGCGCTGATCCACCAAACCGCACAGCTTCGTTCACGGCCAATGTCCAGCTTCTGTGTCAAGCGCGATGGTGGGGATGTGCGACGGTTTCTTTACCTCGCATAACAACACGACATAACAATTCAAAAAGCAATCAAACGAGCGTCACGACCGAGTACTGGTACACGCGAGTGACTCACAGCTACAGAGCACGCTCTGAGAAAGTGTGCTCTTTATTATCAATATACTTTAATCGTCAACAGTCTGTAGCTTACACCCAGCCGACGATTAGACAGCCGACACGTCGAAATACTTAAGGTGTGTAGTCAAGTCCAACCCCATACCGATACACTCCAACGCACAATTTGATATTATGATTCTTGAGTTAAACGTACAGGAAGTTTAGTTTCGACTGCTGCTCTCGCTGTTAGTAATGGGCGTGACGACGAAAGGTTCCGAGCAGGAATCGATTTTGTGCTGCATTTTTTAAGGGGGGAGCCCCAAGCATCAACAGTAAAGTGCTCCAAAACCACGAAGCAACCACGAAACAAGGAACCAAAAGCACCATTGTGTGTACCGCCTCGACTGTGTGGCAAGGCAGCCCGGTTGTGTCTATACCTCATGTGGGGCTGCACAGCAGCCAGAGTACGTGAACGCCTAGTTTCCGAGACACATTTCCACCTCGTGTGATTGAATTTTCGTAGCAAATATAATTACTAGTTGAAAAGCAAATTGACCACACTGAACAGTAAACGGCAGTCATAGGTACCTGGTATGTACGAAGTTTCAAGTAGAAAGCAGAATCAAGTATACACACCAGGTACGAAGTATAAATAGTAGTACATAGGCAGCCGAGATTTGAAACCCAGCGCAACCGCAGGCAAGGTGTGGGTTCGGTCTACCCATTGGACGATACATCTATACCAGGTATACAAGAGGACAAGTACTCCTAGTACAGAATATAGTCAAACATGGAAGCAAGAGATACATATATCAACTACACCAAAGCCATGCTGCATGTCATCACGCTCGTCGTACAATATCATATACAGACAGAGTAGTGGAGTCTCTCCATAGTGCCGGTTGCCCGCTATACTGCACGTGAAACCGTTTGGCACATGCAAGAAACCCAGTAGAGGCAGTGTAGGAATAGTGCCGGTTGCCACTATAGTGCCGTTGTTTCCAGTACTATTGCGGCAACTGGCACTATTGGGACGTAACTACTATCTGTACAACACGAAAAAATATTTTTATCAAAGAAGAGTTAAAAAAAGTAGGAATGCGAGACGGTGGACGAGACATGGCTACACGCGCGTGTCCTTCTCGCTGACACCGTGCGTACATACCAGGTATATACTTTTTAAAAAGGGTTTTATAGTTTCCGCGCACAGATTGAGTTGCCCCCGCCCCGCCCCCACCCCCCTTCCCCCTCCTTTTCAAACCCACCAACCCTCCGCCTCCAGCCCCTACGCGCTGACAAATTCCGCGCTCCCCTCACCGGTTATACGGCTTACAGGACACACTTGATAAAACTGATGTATTTCCTTCCACAGCTGTCAGATTTTGCCCGCTTCAAATACGGGTTTTATGAACACGAGATCGTTTTTCCTAAAGCGCGACTAACTGCAAATCGTTTTTCAGGTTTGCTTCAGCGCCTATACCAAATGAAACGATTGACATACACGATATCCAGGATGCACTTGATAAACTGATGCATTTCTTTACACCGCTGCCAGACTGCCAGATTTTGTCCCCCTCAAAAAAGCGTGTTATAGTTTCCGGCGCGCACAGACTGATTAACATCTCACCCTGTTGACCCAGGTACAAGCTACACTGCTGTAGTTCCCAGGAGAGTCGCCGACCTATATCCTATCCCCCCGACTGCATACTCGTATAAATTCGTGAGGACTTTTTCTTGTGCACAAATTGACTTGCGGAAAGCGCGAGGGCGTGAGTTAGCAACAACACTCGATGAATAATCGACGAGCAGTGGGATTGCTGAACCCTATGCGCGATGAAAATTGAAGGCAAGAACCGGGGGGGAAAAGGGGCAACACCTGTGACCTAGGCTTGTCCATAAGCTGGAAAGTAGAAGCGTGACGGAAAAAGAAAAACTTAATGAGGACACACCCCGTAATACGCGCGATTGAATTATCACACACGGCTTGGATATACGACGTGTTTCGACAAAATCGTCGATCTCACAGACGTGGAGTGATTTTTTGTTTCAATAATATAGTCTATAATATAGATGCATCTCGAGCATTTCTTTACATAAGAGACGAGAGAAGAAAAGGGCTGAGGTCTTGTGGCGATAAAATTTCAGGCATGTGCCGCCGTGGTGTGTGTGCGTGTGGGGGGAGAATATCTTGCTTAAGTGACCCTGGGTCTGAGTTATGAAAGGGAGGGAGAAAGCAAAAAAAGTGCGAAGAGATAACAAAAGGTACGACCAAGAAATTTTGATGACAACATATATCTTTTACAGCGCGCAGTATGGGCCGGCCGACAAAAGGCACACTGCTAATCTGAGCAAGGGAGCTTGCATGTAGGCCTCTTGTATATACGAAGCGTGACGTCATCCTTAAACCCGACTTTCGAAATATGCGCACACGTTTCAGGGGAAAAAAACGCGTAGAATTAGCGCAGAAAAATATTTGTATCTCTAGCAGTAGGAGGTTTAGGTAACCTTGAACTAAATAAAAGGTATCATATACTTCGTACAAGAATACCAGTATATTTTTGAGGGGTCTATTTATATACTCGAGTAATACATATTTGAGTGTATTTCAACCTTTTACGATAATATTATTGTTGTGCTCGCCATCCGACAATGTGGCAGTGTTATATGAGCTTCAACGTTCATCGCTCAGAAGATCCCCCTGAACAAGAAAACCTCGGAATCAAATGGAAGCCTTGTGCAGATTTCTTTGGTAGGACTTTAGTGTAAGCGCTCGACGCTGATACTGCTCTCAAGAGGTCGAATTTTTTTGGGGATTTTTCAACCCCCTCCAGAAGCAAAAAAGGAGGCACAAGGTGCCGAAGTGTCCGTCTTACGAGAGCGGTTCTTGGAAGAATGCAGTTCACCCTTCATGTGCTACCATACTCGCCGAACACCTCACGGCCCTTCGCGCTTGGTGCAAGCAACGTCTGCCTGGTTGGTGAAAAGCCGACGACGTGCTCCGTCCCGGCATAGTAGTAGAGATCGAGGGTCTATCGTCATACGACTGCGGCCATGCACAAACTGAGTACCAGTACACCCCCGCCTCCCCCTCTCAAGGGCCCCTAAACCCCTCCCGACACTAATTCCAAATATGCTCGTGCCCAAAAATTGGCTTCCAGTTTCAAAGAGGTTAGTCTAATCCTTAACCCCTTTACAACTGGAAACCCGTTTTGGGGGACAAAATTACTTGGATTTAATATAAGGAGGGGTTCGGGGGCTCTAAAGCGGTTAACGCCCTGGAAAAAGCAAGACATTTTCATTACTAAGCGGTTGCTTGTTCTTGCTATATGTGGCCCCACAATAATGTGTGACACGTGTGCAGATATATAGCGCACAGAGCCTGGTATAGGTCAGTTTCGTGCGTTCGGGTCCCCCCCGAGTTCATTGCATGATTGAATAAAAATTCGTTCGTAGGGACATTTTCTTGTGCAGAAATTGACTTGCGGAAAGCGCGAGAGCTTGTGAGTTAGCAACACTCGATGAAAAATCGACCATCAGTGGGATTGCTGAACCCTACGTATGCGCGACAAAAGTTGAAAGCAGCAAAGAGAACCGGGGGGGGGGGGAGGGACGACACCTGTGAGACCACGGCTTGTCCAGAAGCTGGGGAAAGTAGACAAGTGCGAAAAAAGAACAAGAAACACACACAGACATATACACAGCTGACCAACACGGCAGTTTGGTTTGTCCTGTAGCAGGATTATCCTGTTGACCATCCGACAATGTGCGGCAGGAGTAAACCTGTTAGCACCGCACTCCCGACATGGGCGCAAAGCACTTGGAGTTAGACTACGAGAAAAATAAAGATATGGAAATGGGTTAAGCGTCGATCACTCACACGCATCCCCTACCATGTAGTTTTTGTTTTCGCCTCTTTTTTCTGTAGCGGTTTATAACTGATCGACGAGCTAAAGCTTAGGCTGCACGTTGCACGTGGTACACCGGAAAAAACACGTCAAAGCCACAGGTCCCCTACTGAATCAACATTCCTACCCATACCCTAGGAAGCCCCTCGGTAAAGTGTCGGCACTTCAGCCCGCCCATACCCAATGAAGCGAGTAACGTACACGATATCCAGGATACACTTTGTCCTCTGTGCGTCCGGCCGCTCTTGCGGATCCATATACCCTCCACAGGGGTTTCAGGGGGTTGCATAGCTTGCCCCGGGGAGCTTTGTTCTCGTAATCCGCTGTATTTTTTTTCTTCGCTCGTGCCCCATGTCGAGCACAAATGGGAACGAGTGACCTCGGCACTGCCCCCCCGCCATATATTTTTATGTGCTGTCTTTGTCGAGCGTCACACCACTCTATCCAGTCTATGATTGTGGTGTGACCCCGAACACTCACCCCACCAAGGTCGTGGTGCTCGTGACACCCCTCACAACGACATGGCTATACGCCCCCTTAATCTTGGCGTCGTCATCAGGACACCTATCTTCCACTGGGCATCGCTAGGTTCCCTGCCGGACCAATACGCCCATTCCATGTGTAGGAAAACCCTTAGCAACGTGTCGGCGTACCTCTGGGCGTCCTACACATCACTAGGCACGTTGGTTCAGCAGGGGACCTCGCCCCCCCCCCCCCCCGCAACTACTCCCACACCCATGATACTTAAGTACTTGGGATCTACGATACATCATGGTAGTTAATTTATGCTATTTATGTATACGATGTACTAGGCTAACCGCCTAGGAAGTCCTGCAGACAGACAAGGCGTTAAACCTGAATTTGCAGGTACTAGGGCTGTGAACTGGCCGACCGCATAAGTCGCCAACGCGTAGTGAGTACGATGAAGCCAAAAGACCGGAACATTTTGCATCCGGCGGTGCCTTCAGCGAGGTTTTTCCAAAGTTTCCCTCAGCGAGTCCTCCGGGGACGGCTTCCCCCCCCCCCCCCCCGCGCGGGTGGGGGGGGATTGCGAGCCTTGATCAAAATCAGTTATATTGCGGAGATCCATTGTTGGCAGGATGAATTATCAAACAACAAAGGGGGGCGAGAAAAAGCACCAGAGAGGCCTTGTGCAAAAGCGCTTGTTGGCTACAGTTTATTTCGTTGGCTGGTCTTGCCAAGTATGCAGAGCCTCGATCGAACACAGCAGTTGTAGCGCAGGAGAGCTCGCCCCTGTAAAGTTGCGATGCTTCCCTTTTTTTTTATTTGTGAAATTTCATCCTGTTAACACTGGATCTCCGTAAATCGTCGGCTGGCTTTGCCGCCAAGATGGCAACTCTCTCGTCAAGTCCAGCCAGCAGCTCACAACCTTAGCGATCACAGACACGCGGGCTGCTACGGGGTGGTGGTAGCACAACAGGTGCACCCTATTTTTCCGAGAGTGCACTACTGTTATTCAGGAGGAGGGTCCATGCCGGACCGTACGCGACGGCGGTATGTAATTAGACGTGCACAATTTTTTTTTTTCTGAGGCCCGTCGCGTGTTCACGAGGAGCCCCCATTCTTCACCCCATGAAAAAGCACTGTTTTTTTTTTAGAAGAAAATCGACAGATAGATGCTCCCCGATGAACACACTGGAACCCCCCTGCCCCCCCGAAAATTTCGAAAATTTCCACGATTTCGACGATTTTGGGTGATCCTCTGGCGGATGGGGAAAAATAAAGCTTTAGCTCACCACACTTCCGCGTATTTTCATACGCGTCGTGTGTCGATTTAACTCAGTTGCTTTCGCAGCCCAACGCTAGCTGGCGCACCCTTCGAGTCCCATTGTAGGTATAGCGTAAGCTGTCCCTATCATTGGTCCTCGTTACAACCCCGGCAGCGCAAGCTAAGAGCCCCGTGAGATAGAGAAAAGGTTTGGACTGAAAATTGCCACCTCCATTGTAGATCGTAGACGCACGCGCTACTCGATACAAGGTGCGCACCCCGCAATATTGTTCAGGCCCTGGGGGTGGTTCCTCAATTCGGGAGCTCAGGGCCTCTTTTCCAATAAAAACGACTTTTTTTGGATAGGGAAGAAATATAACTGCGATACAAGTACCGTGGATGAAAAATCACGTGGCCTCTCTCTAGGTACTCCACGAGAATCAGATGCCAAAAAAATGAAGAAAAGAAGAAGAAAAAAAAACGGCGTATTTTCCCGACCATTTTGGGTTGAGGAGCTCCCTCGCATTAAGAAAACCATTTTTTTTCTCAGACCAAAAGTGCTTGCTTGCTATCCTCCGGCGGATGGGGGAAAATAAAGCTTTAGCTTACCACACTTCCACGTATTTTCGTACGCGTCGTGTGTCGATTCAACTCAGTTGCTTTCGCAGCCCAACGCTAGCTGGCGCACCCTTCGGGTCCCATTGTAGGTATAGTGTAATCTGTCCCTACCACCAGTGGTCTTCGTTACGACCCCGGCAGCGCAAGCTTGCTTGCTAGACCTCTACCGTTTCACGCGTGTTTGCTTTGAACGCTTCACCGAGCCCCAACCACGACGGATTTCGATGACAGCCGGTACCAAAGCGGAGCCCGATGAGCTAGCCCGACGAGCTAAGCCCGTGGCGTAGGTCTACAACTTCGATAACATTTCTGCATATTTGTTGTTGCCAAATGCTCTCACACAAGCTAAGCTTGAAGAAAAAAAAGCGAGGGGGAAAAATAAATGGGGGGGGAGGGGGGCAGGCATCGGGCAGGCGACACTTGTGGCCACGGCTTGTTCAGGAGGCCGTTGGGGCTGAAAGCCTCCCACGAGTTAACCCCTTTAGAGCCCTCCCTATACTAAATCCAAGTAATTTGTCCCCAAAAACGGGTTTCCAGTTGTAAAGGGGTTAAGCTGAAAAGAAAATGTAACGGGTTACAGAGGCAGGGAAAAGAAAGCGCCAAGTATCATGGGCGATGTAACCGGAATACAAAAATAGTCGGGTAGGCGATGAAACCCTATTACAATAATTAATACCTGGTACCAGGTATATACAAGTGTATAAATAACGCAAGCGAGATCTCCAACACGCACGCAAGACGATGCCACAAATGTAGTCAGTGCTACTGATCTTAACCCCTTTAGAGCCCCCGAACCCCTCTCTATACTACAGCCAAGTAATTCTGTCCCCAAAAACGGGTTTACAGTTGTAAAGGGGTTAAGTAATCAATATGATACAGACAGTAATGTTAATACCTTTGGCAGTATATTTGCCACCCGCCAATGTGCAGCGTTCTCTTCAACGTCGATCGCTCATATGTGCAGCACATAAAACATCCAAACACCCCAAAAATACAAGTACACATATCAGGTACAACGACCAAGGGAAGCCCACCGAAAAATGGAAACCTATGCACGACGTCAATAATCTATCTCCAATTTTTGAAAAATACGTTTATTCGTCGGGGTGTGTATAAAGTGTATTTTTTTTAATTTTTTCAAATATATATATAAATATATACGTTGCCCTCTTTGTCCAATTATGTCAGGAAACAGAACTTTCAGCCCTTGTTGACAGGCGCCAAACCACTACCTTTTAGTGTGTATCGATCGGCTTGACGTCCTTGACTGTTCGACGTTGACCGTCTCCCGACATTATTCGCTTTTGCCTACTTTTCGGGCTTGGTATATGGTGCTACCTGGTGCACTGACGTGTCATCGGGGGGGGGGGAATTTGTCAATTTTTTTTATATTTTCTATTTCTTGGTCGTTATGTTCAACTTGACCCCGGAACAGGGTTTATTCGAAAAAACCGCAAACTACAGACAACGCGTCAGATATATACGAGGCAGCGAATAAAGGCGACAACGTCAGTAGTTAGTTTTAGCTGTGAGATCGAGGATTTTTCTGTAAAAGCAAACGTATGGCGTGAGCTGTGAGTTCTTCCGCGATATGTATGTGTCAGATTTTGTCTCCTGCAAAAGCGGGTTTTGTAGTTTCCGCGCACAGATTAGTTAACATCGCCCTGTTGACCCTGGTACAAGGTACACTGTAGTTCTAAGGGGAGTCGTCGACCTGTATCCTTCATGAGGACTCACATCCAGTAGTACGGTCGATCGGAGTATCAGACACAGCTTGCAAAGATGAGTTTCGACGAAATATTCGATCTCAGCTGGGAGTGTTGTATATATGAAGTCTGGGTCTGGCCATCATCGTCTCGAAGTTTATGGGCCTCCCACTGGCCGTCACAAGATAGCGTAAAACCGCCCTGACTTCTTTGCCATGTTGCGTTCTCTCCCCAGTGACATTGATGATGAACTTGATACCCTCTATGAGCATCGCCCCGGTGGCGTATCAGGTTATCAGGTCAGGTTGTCCTCGAGCCTGGTATACGTCATTTCGTGAGTTCGAGCCGAGTGCATACTCGTACAAATTCGTAGGGACTTTTTCTTGTGCACAAATTGACTTGCGGAAAGCGCGAGAGCGTGAGTTAGCAACACTCGATGAATAATCGACGAGCAGTGGGATTGCTGAACCCTACGCGCGACAAAAACTTAAAGGCAAGAACCGGGGGGGGAAAAGGGACGACACCTGCGACCACGGCTTGTCCAGAAGCTAGAAAGCAGAAGTGTGTGAAATACAGAAGGGGCAAAAACAATGAGCCCAACGTCGTCTTTAGTCAGTTCCTAGGGTCTGCTAGTATGACATTTTTGTCTCTTTTTCTTTCCTTGCTTTCTCTTCATGTCTTGACTTTTCTTGCTTCTCTTGTCTTTTCTTTCCTTTTTCGCTTTTTCGCTTTCTTGTCTTTTCTTTCTTTTCCTTCATCCTCTTTTCTTCACTTCGTTTCTTTTTTCAATTGACTTGCGTCTGTCGTGCGTATGCGTAGTGATAGGTACTACGTGCAATATATACGTGGGAGCCTTTCTTGGGGGGCAAGCGGTATAGTCGGTTTTTCCAGGCGCGAGTAATGAGACTTAAGACCAAGTATGGACCTGGCGATTCGTAGGATGACTTCCGATTTCTTCACTTTTGTGTGTTTCTGGTGGAGGCATGAATTGCGTCAGCTGTGATATATGCTTGTGCCACCTTTGGTTTGTGTTTTTCCCTGGGGTATTCCTCAGCTCCAGAGTGACTGGAGCCTGTCCTGTGACCACGGACTTGGTCACGAGAGTTAATGTGAGAACAACAACACATACATCCCGTCCTGTGACCACGGACTTGATTATTCGAGTTAATGTGAGAACAACAACAACAACAACAACAACGACAACCACAACAACAACAACAGCATATATACAGGTCGACACACACCCAACTTTGCAAGCTTGTCCGTACAGTACCATGAAACACACACTGATGTCACAAAAACATGGGAGTTATTTTTCTTTTTCCCCTTCATCCCTTTCACTACCTACCTGGTATTACTCTCGCGCTCCCTCCTGGGAAGTATTAATAGTACCTTCAGATCCGGGGTTACATTATAGCGCGGGCCCTCCTCTCCTCCCCTCTCCCCTCCCCTCCCCACTGCGGCGGTATCATACGTGCCTTTGTTTTTATCGCGAGAGGAACTCTTCTGGGAAACAGTTTCTTCCCTCGTCGACTCGCTTCACGAACTGTGCCTATACCCACACGCTGCCGTTACAGGCGTTCTCAGTAGTTGATCCTGGGCGCACCGTTTTTTTCTTGGCCTCTTCAACTTGATGAAGAGCTCCAGAGCTCCACGTACCCCACCTGACCCTAAAACTTTCTCATGTTTGACCAAAACGAGAATGGAAGACTGATTCTACGATAGACCCCTTCCCCCCCCCCTCAACCAGCGATCTTCTTTGAACGAAACATTTCATGGCTGCTCAGCGACACGAGAGGAAGGATGTGCTGACAAAAAAGAGAAAAGAAAAAAAAAAAAATGATATATTTCCTTGGTTGCCAAGGTATATCGAACGATGACGTCGGGGGTTTCGAGAGGGGCAAGAGGGGGGCACCGTATTTCAGGCAGGTACGACCGGGAGCTGGTTTTAAAAAACCCGCGACTTCGTTCAAGTAAAGTTGGGGAGGGGGGCTACCGCCGTAGCGCGACTCGAAATTCAGTCAACAAATTCCGTGGCCTATCAAGTAGATGCACGAACAAATCATACTGCACCCTCAAAATAAGAATGAAATTTGGACCATTTCTGTATTTTATTAAATGGGTTAACCCCTTTTTTTCAGCTGGAAACCCGTTTTTGGGGACAAAATTACGTGGATTTAGTTCACGGAGGGGTTCGGGGGCTCTCAAGGGGTTAAGGAGCTCCGTGTAATTCAGAAAACGGTGCGGCCCCAAAAAGTGCTAACCCTTTTCGCAGTACCGTACCGTGTGTCATGATATACGTCGGTCGCACGTTTTTTTTAAAAGCGTTTCCCACGTCAAATATGAAGGGCGGCCCGACTCCCCCGAATGACTGCCAGAGTCAACAGGTCGATATTACTATATATACTGCGGGGGCGATTCCCAAAAGGAGGTATAATAGTACGAAGGCGAAGAAAGTGCGCAGAGAGTGGTACAGGCGGAGACCTTTTCTGAAAAAGCGTTTTCCACGTCAAGGATAAAGGGCCGCGACTCCCCCGAATGCTGCCAGAGTCAACTGGACGATATTACTATGTGCTGCAGGGACGATTCCCAAAAGGTCTCCGTCTACATACCAAAACCACTCTGCGCACTTTCTTCGTCTTCTTACTACCCCTCCCCAATAGTTGCAAATAGTGTGGTGTGTCGGCTTGCATATTTTTTGCCCCGCGTGTTCATCGCGGTCTTATTACCTTCTCCAACCCCCCCCCCCCCCCCCCCAGTAGTTGCAAATAGTGTGGTGTGCCGGCTTGCATTTTGTTTGCCCCGCGCGCTCATCGCGGTTGGCATTGCATGGCCAGATCACCCTCTACTGCTGTATTATCAATGTGTATCTCTCTCTCGTGGTTTGTAACCACAGGGCTCGTCTCCTCAGGAAGCATTCAGCACACGGGACACTATTAATAGTGTTTGAGTGCTGGATGTAGGCGGGTGGAAAATATCAATTCAACGTGAACAACACACACACAACAACCGCGCAACTATTAAAAATCGCGTCGATAGGGAGAACGCTTAATGTTGCCATTAAAAAAACTGCCAGAAGATCTTTCCAAGAGCTGTGTGTTGTGATACTTCGATATATCCCACGTTTTACGGGGCGTGTCTCTGTCCGCACGAAGGACAACTAGTCGGTGACCCCCCTCAGTAAGTGCTAGCCGCTTCATAGTACGTACCAGCGTAAACATGGGTGGTGATTTCTGCTGACGCTGACACCAAGGGTGGTCTTACAAGGGAGAAGTGCAACAGAAATGATTTGAGACCAACAACACATGCCACATGCGGATTATCTTTATATCATTACCCGTTCACAGAGGGATCAAAAAAAGAAAGAGTTGACAACAACAGTAGATATCAACAACAAAAAAAACATTTATTTGGCACCTGTTGAAGATTTTGGTTCACAGTTTTGTCACGGCACAACTAGAGTTACTTTTGGCGTTCCACGGCCACCAATCACAGCGCGTGTGAGCATCTTGTTGCGTGCGGGTTGTGTAGGACAGAACGCGCACAAGCGAACGAGCGAGCTAGGGGTACCCACCTGCAGATACAGATGCCAATCCACACCATGCATACACAATCAGTTAGAGTTTAACCTCTCTTTTTGAACCTTTTCTGGATTCTAGGGGAAAAACATTACTTATCCATGCAAATAAATGACTGATCCCAGGGCATAGACAGGCCACACGAAGCAGCGCAGGCTGCTGGGTATCGCCAAGTGCCCCCCAAACACGAGTAAAACACGAGGACACATGCATGTACCAAACGCGCACAGCTTCGAGCACTCGCCATACTGCTGCGCCATCACACTATTAATCGGCCGCTTGAAAGACAGCACTCTTTTTTGCTGGTTTGGTCGACATACACACTACATACCAGCCCTCTCCCACAAACAAGACCCCTACTCTGTAGGCACAAGAAACTCGTTATCACCGAAGCCGAAATAGACTACCGCCGGCCCTCTCATAACAAGAGCTCCGCAAGAAACTCGCATCACCATGAGCCTAAAAATTACGGTAACAGCTGCGAGAACAGACCAGGCTACTGTAGGGGGAGGGGTCACTTTTGTGGCCGCTTTTTTTCTCGCATTGTGGCTCGGGATCACCCGCGCGAGTGACGCCGCTGTGTCCTTCCTTTAGTAGCGGTCTTAGGCTTCCTTTCTGTTTTCATTTTTTTTGCGATGTGATCCTGCAATCTTGAAGAGGATAAGCTACGCGGCACGAAATACTTCGAAGTATATCCCTTACTAATAATGACTCTCATTTCATTTGTCCGTGCGAGGTCCCAGCTGAATCACTCGTGCGAGTGGCTCAAACCCAGCATTGAGAAAAAAGGTGGGGGGGGGGGGAGAGGGGGGGGGGGTATAATAATGTGACATCCCCCCCCCCCCCCCCCCCACCGTAGTCATGGCCGGAAATGAGAAATCCGACAGCCGTTACGCTGAAGTTAGCGTTGGACACACGCCCTTTTCTGAAACTAACTGGAACCTAGCCCACGTACCATGCCCATGTGCAAGAGCCATCCCACGGGGGGAGGGATTGCCGTGGTCGGTCCCCACGTTTCTGACCGGTTGTGGGGGTCTTCACGCGTGGAACTATCCGGGAATCGCCGGTCATCATGACAACCTTGGTACGGGTGAATCTATCAGACTAGTCGTAGCGCACAGAAGCGCTGGTCAGGTATTTTGCGCGGACTTGGATTTTTTGGTTGTCTCTTCTCTCTCAAAAGTCATGTTTCGGACCTCGGTGTTGATTATATTGAGCTCCTCGCGTTGGGAGCTTTTTGGGCAGAGCAACTTGTCTGCTGCACACCCCTATCAATAGCTTGAAACGTCTCACAGCCGATATTACCTGTCATGTTTCGGAGCAGGTGTCGATGACATTGAGCTCCTCTCGTTAGGACCTGAGCAGAGCAACTTCTCCGCCGCACACCCCTATCAACAGCTTGAACCGTCTCCCAGCCAATATTACCTCGGTTTCTTTGCCACAGAGGGCCGGTGTTATCTGTGTCCGAGGACGCGTGCCACGATGGTAGAGGCATAACTTTTCGTCTATAAAAAAAAGAAAGTTGCTGAATGACGGGGGCACCTTAACCCCTTTAGAGCCCCCGAACCCCTCCCTATGCTAATCCCAGTAATTTTGTCCCCCAAAAATGGGTTTCCAGTTGTAAAGGGGTTATAACCCGAAATCGTCGGAAATCGGCCTTTTTTTATTTTTTTCTTCATGATTCTCGTGTTGTGTCCCTGAGGCCATGGGATTGTTCATCCAGCGGCACTAAGGACGCGCCAGCTAGCGCTGGGATGCGAACGCAACTGAGTTAAATCGACACACGACGCGTATGAAAATACGTGGAAGTGTGGTGAGCTCGAGCTTTCTTTTTTCTTTTCATTTTTTGACCCCCATCCGCCGGAGGATGAAGGAGGAAAAAAAAAAAAAAAAAGTTTTGGTGTTCGCTCCTTCTCTGTGTCCGGAGAGGTCTTGACGCCTTAAACTGGAAACCCGTTTTGGGGACAATTTTACTGGAAGACAGTATAGAAAGGGATTTTGGGTCTCCAAAGGGGTTAAGCTCCCAAATTCGAGGAACCTCAGAGAAAAAAAGGTTGAGTACACACCTCTATTGTGGCACGAGTCTGAGCCCCTCTTCGTGTTAGGAGCTCGAAAAAATCTATGAATTTGTTGCACTCCTAGCGTGGAACGCCCCATAGCCAACAATATATCGGCTCCTTGTCACAGAGGGCCGGTGGCTGTGTCTTGTGGGGTGTCGTGTTCTCTTTTTCTCGTGCGGATCCTCCCAAGAACTGCGCCAACGGTGTAGGGAACAAACAGCTCGTACACAAAAGTGGGAGGGCTTCGAGGCTAAAAAGGGTTGAAATGAGTTCATCTGCAAGCCCACCCCCCCCCGCCCCCGTCTCCGCGCGGTTTCCTACTCGAAGTCAAGAGCTGAGGCCATTTTTTGAAACAGGAAAAAAACAGTTAACCATTTGACTTGTATCCATTTCAGAAACAAACGAGATTCCACAAAAGCTTCAAGTAGTACGCCCCAAAAAACAAAAAAAGTGGACGCCGGCAGTTCCCGAGGGGCAGAGGTAACCCCTTTAGAGCCCCCGAACCCTCCCTATACCAAATTCAAGTAATTTCGTCCCCCAAAACGGGTTTCCAGTTGTAAAGGGGTTAAGGACTCGGGGGTCCGAAAAACCGCAAACCTGTTCACGATTGAGAAAAAAGGAAGAAGGGGGGGGGGAGGGGCGAGGAATTTGCCAGCTGATATTTTCAAGGAGGGACGTTCTTCCGATTTTTGGTTGAGAATTGAGGTGCAGAGGGTTTTTCCGAAAGTAAGATGGTCTGGTGAGTGACAGTCTCGCGTCATGGTTGCGGCAGGAAAACGGTTTAAGGCCCTCGAAAATGAAGTTTTTTCGAAAGAATATAAAATTTCGGCTCTTCAAGTATGAGGGTAGTTCTTCCGACTTTACCTTTTTTGGGAGCCCGATACACCAACCTTAAAAAGAGGCAAAAAGCACTACCCTTCAAATTAAGAAGAGCACGCGCAACAATATGACATTTTTATATCATGCCATATATATACAACCTTTATAATATATACAAGCTACCATTATCACCATGCTGCCTGCTCGTATGCCGTAGATCTCCATCCTCTCCGGTGTACTCCGGACAGGCACGTTCCATGGCAGCCGCAGCCGCAGCAGCAGCAGCAGCCCGGGCTGGCTCGTGGTATGCTGTATTTGCCGCTTTTTCCAACAGTCCCCCCCCCCGTCCGAAGTCCTAAAGGCCAGAGGGGTCAAGTTATAAAACCCTTCAACAACTGGGAAAAAGTCTCAGTCCAATTCCTAGTAGTAGTTTTATCCAAAAAGGCGGCTACAGTTCTAAAGGGGGGTGCTTGACAATCGAACCGCAGCAAGTCGACAATCGATTTACAGGTTTCCAACAACATCATGCCTTTTTGTGATGGTCTCGCGCACGCGGAGTGAAAATGACAAAACTTACGGGCCCATAAAATATGATTGACGACAACAAAAAGGGTCCATTTTTCTTCCCCGGCAAAATAGCCGTCTATTACGGGGGACCATAGTAAATAGGACCAAATATTGTTAGTCAAAATGGGAAAATATATTGGTTTTTGTATTTACCGTAGGTCCTATTTACTATGGTCCCCCGTAATAGCTGCAAAACACAAGACCAATAAGGCATCCCTGCCACCAACGCTGCCGTATCCCACACGAATTCCGAGTGTTTTGTCCCATAAAACGAGGTCGCAGCTTTGGACACGAATTGCTCATTCCGGGTGTGTTGCCCCCCCAAAAGCGCGGTTGCTAATTGGTTAGGGCCTATCCATAGTTTTCGGGGGGCGTTCCAGAATTGTGGGCGCGTGGAATCCGGGTTTACCTTTTCTTCACCCCATAAATTGTTGCATCATCGCGCCAGCCAGGAATGGCCCCTCACCCAGTTGATATATCTCAACTCTCTCAGGAGCTGCAGGGGTCAAGGCTACCTACCATACAATAGGGGGGGGGGGGGCGCCGCCATTTTTATTCAGAGAAGCAGCGCAACAAACGAGCACATGGCAGTGTATGATATCTCGCACAACCAAAACGTGCACGCAGCGCGAAAGCGCTCCTCTGTGTCAAAGCACGTTTGGCTGTGGAACTGACCCTCGACATCCACCCTATGTGTCGTATATTGCTCCCAACGAAGACTCGCAACTGTATGTAAACTCGTGGAGGATACACGGCCACGGCACTCACAAGAGTGATATGATGATGGCCCTCAACCGCTTCAGTAACAGAGGACAGAGTGCTCTCGACCCTACCGTTGCTGGTAAGCCTTGCCCCAGGTCTTCAGCCGAACGGTGTTTGTGGGGTATTGCTAATTTTTGGGGTACTCCGGCGTTCTGACAAGAAATAAAGACCAAAACCAAGCTCACTAAGTATACCAGGTACACACCAAGAGACGGCAATTGAATGGTTACCTCCCACAAACTGCCGACGACCGCCGGTTTTTCAAGGTAGCGCTCCTCTCACAAGACCACGTGCGTGTACACTCAAGTGCACAAAGGCTATGCGCCCGGTTTCGCGACACTCGGCGGGGTGTTGGTGCGTCAAGAAGTTAGAAGCACACACCCACTTCATTCCGCTGTGAGATCGGGGATTTCGTCGAAAAATCTCGTCTATGCGAGCTGCGTATGATAATTTCCGACCTCACGCGCGATGGGGGTGCCTGTCCTCAAGTGAAGGATATAGGCCGGTGACCCCTCTTAGTGCTAGCTAGCTAGTACGGTTACGCCAGGGTCTGCGTACAAGGGCGAGATTTAGGGGGGTCTCGGCCAATGTTGTATGACATGTAGTAGATAACCCCCCACACTTTTCTCTCACATTTTTCTTGTTCGATGGATATTACGGATGATAAAACGCACTTCCAGCGAAGAAGAAGCGCCATCATCACGCCTGTTTGCGGCAGTGCCGACTGATGATAGAGGGATCGCTAGAGAAAATCGGAGAGGTTCGGGCTAAACCGTCAAAAAGGCCCGCGGATTGTGCATTAAAGAAATACCACCACAACCACACTGAGCTATATGCGTTCAGCGCTGAGCTGACTGCTATGAGCTCAGTGGTTACGGTCGTGCGTCTCTAGTGTGATCTCGATCTCATGACGGCTTGTGAGTAACTCTTCCTTGCCCCCCAGATCGTTTCAGACATGTGCCTGCTTTTTTGGTTGTTGCTTTTTGGTTGTGTCTCCGTCTCTCCGTTCGTCCTTCGGCTACACAAACAAAAAAGATACCCTTTTGACCTACAGCAGAGCCAGACAGCTCTACCAAACCAAATTGCTGCCGAGAAGCAACTCCATGTACTAATTGCAGTACTTCATCCCCCCCCAAATTCGGGTGCGGTGCTGAGGAAGCTAGGTCGCACCTTCACCAGTACCATTTCCCCTGACGTCACATGGACCACGAAAGTTCCTGCTTGCAATAGAGTTACAGCTGCCGTAATCTATTGATGCCATATACCTGGTATATTAGGTAACGTTTATCGCCGTTTTTGGCTCACTCTTGGTTTTTTTTTCGTAGGTGGATATTTTCCCTTCCCCCTCTTCGTTCCGTTTCTCTCTCCTTTTCCACCACGTACGTCTTCGTTTTGATTGCGTGTTCCTTCTTACGTTTTTTCGTTCTTTTTTTGTTCTTACCCTGCAAATGGTGTGGCGCGTTTTGGTTTTGCTTGTGTCCCGCTTTTAGGTGTTCATTGCGTTTGACATTGTATGGTCAAAAATGCCCTTGCTGTATTAGCGATGAGCGATGAGTCTATCTTGTCTTTGTAGTTTGTGACCGCAGAGCATGTGTCTCTCTAGGAGGAGCCATCAACATGGACACTGGTTGCACGCTGGATGTGTAGACGGCTGGAAATAGCATTTTGAGGTGCCAAGAAACACACATCCTGGTCTGGCCAACAAACACAGCCATGAGTCTATCCCTTTGCATACATAACCTTCAATAACATACTGCGAGGGTGGGAGGTGAAAAAGCCTACTCCAAAAACTACCTGCACAGGTATTATTAATAACTGTACAAAACATTATAAAACAGAGAGGATGGGCGAAGAATATCACCCGAACCGCGTCCTCCTTTTGGAGGCATTACACAGAAAACGGTATACCGGAACATTTTGTTGCCATTTGAAGGTACAACTAAGGAAATGCACCGCAGGACGAACCTTATATCAGGAGCGCTCATTGGCTAAAAAGCACCTCACACACAGGCTCAACCCCAAAAGTCAGCTAGCTAATACCGGCTTCATACCTACACGTTGTCTTTCGCCGTTGTATGGCGAGATGGCGAGCCGTGCACCGTTAATGGCGCCCAGACAAAAAAGCAATAAAAAACACCAAAAAGAACACCGATCGAGAGTATCACACACAGCTTGCAAAGATGAGTTTCGACGAAATCTTCGATCTCACCGCTGGAGTGTATTTTTATTTTTTATAATTTGAATAGATCCATCATGTACAACAACAAATTATGAAGCTATAACATCAAATCTGCGAGCCGTGCACCGCTGATGGCGCCCAAAAAAAAAGCAAGAAAGAACACCAAAAAGAACGCCGATTGATATATCTATATATATATAGATCCATCATGTACAATAACAAATTATGAAGCTATAAGATCAAATCTGCTAGAATGCTTTCCAAAACCGTCAGATTTAGCCCCTTAAAGGATTGATAGTTTTCTCCACGCACAGATTGAGTTGCCCCGCCCGTCCCCCCCCCTCCTCCCCCCTCGCTCCCTCTTGATCAAACCCAGGCCCCCACGTCCTTTGAAAACTCCACCCTCCCCTCACCGGTTATTCGACTTACAGAATTTACTTGATAACCTGATGATGCATTTCATTCCACAGCTGTCAGATTTTGTCCCCTTCAAAAACGGGTTTTATAGTTTCCATGCACACACTGACTAACATCAATCACCCTGTTGACCGTGGTACAAGCTACACTGTAGTTGCAAGGGGAGTCGCCGACCTTTATCTTTAATGAGGACACACAACCCGTAATACGCACGATAGGACCATCACACACAGCTTGGAAATATGAGTTTCGACAAATCTTCCATCTCACAGCTGGAGTGTATTTTTATTTGTATAATAATAAACAATACCAGGCAGGTGATATAAAGGAATGTATTAATGCTACAACCGTCAGATGTGTCCCCTTCAAGGATGTATAGTTTCCGCGCACACATTGAAGTGTCCCGCCCGCCCCCCGCCCCCCCCGATCCCTCTTGTTCAAACGCCCCACCTAAAACCAAAATCTGCCCTATTAGTAAACACAACCGAAACACTTCCAGCCAGCTGATACCACATCGATATATTTCCAGCCATCCATGCCGTAGCTCCAATTCATTGCTGCCCCCCCCCCCCCCCCTTTTTCTTCCCCGTTCCCTCTTGCTCAAACGCCCCACCTAACATCGAAATCTGCCAGAGTAATAAACACTTCCACGCACTTGATATCACCTCATTATCTTTATAGAGCCATCCATGCCGCTGCTGAAATCCCCCCCCCCCCCCCCCCCCCCCCCAACGCCCCCTCCTTCCCCACGACCCGCACCATCGCCTAGACCTAGCACCACGCGTATAGCATACCCTTACATCTAGGCGACCTAAAGCTGTTCAAAACCCTGTTGCCCCCCCCCCCCCCCCCCCCCCCAACCCACCCGATTGGACACTCCGCCCTCTCCTCGCTGGTTGTACGACTTGAAGGATACACATAGTAAACTGAGTGCATTCTTTCTACAACCGTCAAATTTATCCCCTTGAATAATTCATAGTTTCCACGCACATTTCGAGTTGCCCCGCCCATTCCCCATCCCCCCCGCTCCCTCTTGTTCAAACCCATGCCCCCACGCCCTCACAAACTTCGCCCTCCCCTCACCGGCTATACGACTTACAGGATACACTTGATAAACTGATGCATTTCCTTCCACAGCTGCCAGATTTTGTCCCCCTCATAAACGGGTTTTATAGTTTTCGGCGCACAGACTGACTAACATCCCCCTGTTGACCCTGATAGCTGCACCGCTGTAGCTCCAAGGGGAGTCGCCGACCTAAATCCTTAATGAGGACACACAACCCGCAATACGCGCGATCGGAGTATCACACACAGCTTGCTAAGATGAGTTTCGACACATATTCGATCTCACAGCTGGAGTGTACTTTTATTTTTATAACATATATATATATATGTCGCCGACCTATATCCTTAATGAGGACACACAACTCGTAACACGCGCGATCGGAGTATCACACACAGCTTGCAAAGATGAGTTTCGACGAAATCTTCAATCTCACAGCTGGAGTGTATTTTCATTTTTTATAATATATATGTATGTTTTTTTCACACGTCTACTTTCCAGCTTCTGGAAAAGCCGTGGTCTCAGGTGTCGCCCCTTTTCCCCCCCGGTTCTTGCCTCCAATTTTCATCGCGCATAGGGTTCAGCAATCCCACTGCTCGTCGATTTTTCATCGAGTGTTGCTAACTCACGCTCCTCGCGCTTTCCGCAAGTCAGTTTGTGCACAAGAAAAAGTCCTCACGAATTTATACGAGTAAGCACTCGGGAGGATTCGAACTCACGAAACTGACCTATACCAGGCTCGAGGATAACCTGATACGCCACCGGGGCGACCGGCTTGATATATATTATAAATATTAAAATACACTACAGCTGTGAGATCGAAAAGCCCCTTTCCCCCCCCGGTTCTTGCCTTCAATTTTCATCGCGCATAGGGTTCAGCAATCCCACTGCTCGTCGATTTTTCATCGAGTGTTGCTAACTCACGCTCCTCGCGCTTTCCGCAAGTCAGTTTGTGCACAAGAAAAAGTCCTCACGAATTTATAAGAGTATGCGCTCGGGAGGATTCGAACTCACGAAACTGACCTATACCAGGCTCGAGGATAACCTGATACGCCACCGGGGCGACCGGCTTGATATATATTATAAATATTAAAATACACTACAGCTGTGAGATCGAAAATTTGTCGAAACTCATCGTTGCAAGCTGTGTGTGATACTCCGATCGCGGGTATTACGGGGTGTGTGTCCTCATTGAGGATATAGGTCGGCGACTCCCCTTGCAACTACAATGTAGCTATGAGGGTCAACAGGGTGATGCTAGGCAGTCTGTGCGCGGAAACCATAAAACCCGTTTCTAAGGGGGACATCATCTGACAGCTGTGGAAGGAAATGCATCAGTTTATCAAGTGAATCCTGTAAGTCGAATAACCGGTGAGGGGAGGGCGGAGTTTTTAACCCCTCTACAACTGGAAACCCGTTTTGGGGACAAAATTACTTGAATTTAGGGTTAGGGAGGGGTTTGGGGGCTCTAAGGTTAAGGACGTGGGGTCTGATTTTGATCAAAAGGGGGGCGGAAGGGGGGGAGGGACAGGTGGGCTTGATAAATATACCATTGAGATACCATTCTCCAGGCATCAACGTCAAGCCCGTGGACTCACAAATAAATCCCTGGTGAAGACCTAGACTAAAGCCGTGCAGACCATGCCAACATCCCACAGATCAACAAGACATAACCATCGGTGTCGGGGGTCATGACGCACAATCAATGTGGTTGGTGGGTCACCTGCAGCACATGTGTCGGAGCCCTTTGCCATCCTATGGCTCTATGGTACATGCGGCCGGTGTTGCACTACTGCTGTTGGTTGTATGTTGTTGCTCGCCGGTGCGTGAGATGCATTGAAGACGTGGCGTGTTCTTGTTTAGTTCTAAAGTTGGCGAGGTTTCGGTGTATTGGTTCGCGTGTTCTGCACGCCATTAAACGGTACACATCATCTTCACGGACAGCTTGTGCACATCGTTCAACCTTGCACAGCAGGTGGTCGATCAGCGCTGGTAGCAGAAGGACATGATCCGGAGAGCCTGTCGTGCGCTACCTCGAAGGTGCCCTCAGCGATGGCAACGTTTGGACGAACGAGGCTCATAACCTCTTGATGGCACAGCTTCAACACACCCCACGCCATAGAGCGGTATAAATCAGCCTGAGGTGTCACAATCTGGTATGCGTTTGTGGCAGCACTCCGGTGCAAGACAGATTTTTGGCCAATGAGCGAAAGTGAGCGGATTTCCCCTGCACCCTAAACTGGCTCCGAACAACCCCGGTATACGTTTTTCTGGCTAGTTTCCACTAAAACATCTTCTGGTCCGCCTGATGGTGGACGCTTCCACTTACCGCGCCTGGATTAGAGATGGCATGGCAAGTACTCTCTGGAGTGCAGAAAGAACCGCAGGTTGCGAGCGAAAATCGTCGCGAATCATGTGCCAAGATAGAGGCCTTTCCCACCCCAACCCACCCAACCACCAACCCACATACACGAGATGATAAATCAAAATGAAGGGAGAGGCGACTGACTTTCACTGGTGACTGCGAGAGAAGAGGGCGGGGCAAACGTTGGTCGGGCTTCGGAAGAAGAAAACTCTCGCCGATTGTTGGCTGCTTTCATGAGTTCGCTGTTGTCCTACTTAGTTGTTGACGGCCTTTTGCTCGCGGCAAGAAGTCGTTGACGGCCTTTAGCAAAACAACCAACCAAACAATCAAAAGCAAATTAAAGTTAAAAATACCGAACAATACCAGAGGTTACTGCAGTACCATACACAGTTAGTACCGTAGTACCGTACCGGCATTACACTGGTACCCACAGGTATGTTTGTTGTGCAATTTGTTGTAGCCAGTATGCTATCGTGCAAGTCAGGGCGCGAGACAAACATCAAAATCTGTTATTTCGTCATTTCTCACGCATGCCATCCGTTCAAGTTCAGCTGACGAAACGAATCTACAAATATTAATGCTGATTTGACACATGTGACAATGTAACATCGCCAATAAGGCCGAGGTTGGATTTTTGTTCTTTCTGTTACAACTCCCCCCCAGCCGTTATTGCTGGCAGCATTTTCGACCACGCGCCAAATCACGCCGCCAATTTGTGCTCTACCCTTCCTCGTTCCTCCGAGGGAGGGGGTTGAGAAATGGAGGCACCACCACCATGTTGTCCAGCAGGAGGATAGTTGTAGATTATTGTGCTTGCAAGATCAGTTTATTCGCGTTTCAGCATGTGCTTCGATCGACTAGACGAATATAACAGCTGTCGGCTGTTGTTCTAATTGCAGTACAAGGTCTTGGAGAAAACGAAATGGGGCCAGACTGCTGTACAGGGTAGTCTTCCTTGGGTGGCAATCGGAATATTCGGTTTCTCCAGGCGTGAGTAGTGAGACGTATGCACCGGCCTGGACCTGGCACATCGTAGACTGACTCCCGATTTCACTTTTATATGTTTCTGGTGGAGGCATGAATTGCGTCAGCTGTGATATATGCGTGTACCAACTTGGGTTGTTGTGTGTGTTTCCCCTGGGGTACTCCTCAGCTCCAGAGTGACTGGAGCCTGTCCTGTGACCACGGACTTGATTATGCGAGTTGATGTGAGAACAACAATAACAGGGTCAGCCTACACTATTAATACTACTACAGCACTACACACCACTAGTATATTGTATCATATGATGAAGAACCTTCGCCTTGTTGGCTAGAAGTTACGAATAACTAGTCAACAGGCGTGGTACCGAAAACAATATACACAGCTTGCAAAGATGAGTTTCGACGAAATCTTCGATCTCACAGCTGGAGTGTATTTGAATTTTTATAATATATATATACTCGGAGTATATATTTACATCACCCTGTTGACCCTGATAGGCTACACTATAATGTGTAGTTCCAAGGGGAGTCGCCGGCCTATATCCTTGATGAGGACGCACAACCTGTGATTCGCGCGATCGGAGTATCACACACAGCTTCCAAATCTGAGTTTCGACAAAATCTTCGGTCTCACAGCTGGAGTGTAATTTTATTTGTATAAAATACGTATATATTATATGTGTGTGTGTGTTCTTCACATTAAACCGTTCTTCTACTCGTCGACATCCAGCACACCCAGTGTCCGTACTGATTCTTCACCCTAGAAAGATCAGCTCTGTGGTCACAAGCCACGACACAGAGATAATGCATCGTAATGCATTCGACAACGCAATGTCATGCCCTAGTACTGGGTACGACAGGCACAACATACATACGTCAGCAACAGAAATACATTGGAAGAGAGAAATACGAAATAAACAAAAACAAAAACAAAAACAAAAAACAAAATAAGAAAACAAATAAAACAAAGATAAAAATAAAACAAAAAATGAAACAAACAAAACGAAGGGGAAATCGAAGAAACAACCCAACCAGAAAGGAGAGCCAAAGCTCGGAAAAGAAACATAATAAAATGAAATAAAATAAAGTAAAGTAAAACCAAAATAAGATAATCCGAACACGAGCCAAAAACCTGGACACGCAATATGTAGAGGAAAACAGCGAGCCTGGCGCAACCAAATATGAGTCAAATGCGGAAAAAATGGCGTGTTCTGTAATTGCCTGAAAAATTATGTTAAGCGCTCGTATTATCGTCAGTGAGATCAACAACATGCTGTGTGTACACCCGTCATTATCCTGCAGACTTTCGTATGCAGACGAGAACGGCTGGCTATATAACTACACATTGAGCAGCGGGAGGTGGGCGCGGTCGACCAATATATAGTCTATAGATGATATAGTCTGTATGTGTGTGTGTTAAACTAATGTTCGTGTCTTGCAATGTGACGGCAGATATCAGGGAGAGATGAAAAAAGCTCGGCAGCTCACGTCGTATTCCTGCTGTTGCAACCCCCACCTCTATAGCTTAGACGCATGGTGGTCAATCGTGTACATATTTGTATGTATAATGTAGGTAGTGTATTATAGTATCTTTTTGGTACAATTCAGCTCAACTTGTAAGAGGTTTGGGGTTTGGGGGTGTTACCCCCAGCGAGAACTTCTAGACCAGTCGTGGTCGCAGGTGCCTCTTCCCTTCTCCCCTCCGTTACGTGCCTGTCGTTCTCATCGAGCAGCTAGGGTTCAGCAGTGTCCCGCTTCTTAACTGTTTATGCTTTATCGAGTTTCACGGAGCTTTACTAACTCACGCCCTCGCGCTTTCCCGGTATTTTAATACAGTGAACGATTGTTCACCCAAAGAAAACGTCCATGTAGGCAAACGAGCACGAGCATGCCCTCTCTGGGGGGATTGGAACCTGCGTCATTGACTTTGTTGGTGTAGGGACGAGATTCACCTGCTACTTGTACGCTCCTCGTAAATCCACAGGGTACGCGCCTGAAAGTATATACCCCAGGTAGCAGTGCAGAGCATGCAGGTATTTACTCAGTCGCAATACTCAGGTACTTTCGGGACTGTAACACGCATGGAAAATCCAATTCCCTCGCGCCGGGTAGCTCGAGTATTGCTACGTACCCTCTGGTATCGGAGATGAGGCACGGCTGGATATACTACCGAGAACATCATTGATTGGTTTTCTCAGCCTCTCACAGCAGTCTGTCCACAGAATTTATAGCTCTCTTTCAATCATAAGATGAAGAATCAGGACGGACGCTTGCTTTGTGTATGGTTGTGTATGGGTTAGTACCCTGCTGGGTTGTACAATTAATAGCCGTGCTGATGATGTCGTCGTGGATAGAGAACTACTCTGTTGCAAGAAAGAGGCAAGACAGATATCAGAAGTGATTTGAATGGAGTATGTTTTCGCTTTTGATTTTTCATGACTTTTGGTTACGTTTTGCTCGAGTGAAATGGTGAACAAAACTTACAGCCCGCGTTTATACCTCCAATCGGCGCCTCGTTAACATGCGTGTCGCCGCAACACGCTGCGTGCCTTTCGCTGAGTCTCCGCTGCAACTTCCATGTGGGTGCCTCATCGAAAGCACCCGGAGCGATGTGCCCTACCGACCTGCTGCTGGTGTGTCAAGAGTCTTACGTATACAGCAGCACCTCGTATACTACTCAAAGCCACACTCGTACATAACTATTTGTACTTGTACCGGTATTTAAGTCGTGTTGCAGAGCAGGTGGTATGCCTATATAATATAAAAAAATACGTGTACTGCATGTAAGTAAGTGCGACACAATTAAATATGAAGTAGACTGGACTAGACTATGCAAGGAACTACAAAAAGGCGAAAATAGTTCGTACCACTTGGGGTCTCGCGTATTATTATTAGTATGTTGTTGCTGTCTGTGGTGCCTTCCATTGTCTTTTTGTACTCGCTCATGCAAACAAAATGCGCAGGGCATGCATGTTATGTATATGTGGCTGAATAGGGTCTATACTGGTTGCTGTTGTACCGAGGTGTGTATGCACAAGACAGCGCAGTGCAATACTGCTGTACTAGTCTAGACTATACTAGCAATGCTGCTGCTGGCGACGGTGCTGTTCTCACATTAAATCATGGCGACAAACTAGTCTGTGGCCACAAGACAGGCTGCAGTATAACAGCAACGGGATACAGCAACCCTATTAATAGTAGCCGTACTGCAGCTGTGGTGGTGCCGTGTGCCTGAAAACTTCCTCGCAAAAGCAAACGGAGTGTCGCCCGCGTACCACCATCCGCGCCGCACCGCATACGGCGTGCCCGTCGCGGTAGTAAGCCAAAAAACTTCAAGGGCACAAGCGGATTATCGAGCGCTGCAATCGTTCAGAGCTCGGCCATGTGTGCCTCTCTCTGCTACTCCCAACAAAGCTTTCCCAAAACGTACCACGAATACTACAAGACGACCCAACACAACACCGCAGCACACACCAGAGAGACAACCACGTTTTCTTTGTGACGAGAGGCCTCTCTGCTTCACGCTCTTTTTTCCTTTTCGATTTTCGACTATTTATTTACGAAACACCGAACCGCCCCGATATTTTTCGGGCTCTTCTCGCACTACGCTCAACATCCCACACATCGCGCTCGGCTCACCCCCGCACGCTGCTGTCATCGTAGCTCTCCATGGTGATGCCAGTTCGCCTTCCGTTCTATCCCGTGTGCGGTGGCCTGCTGCTGTGTTCCCTATGTTCCTGGCTACGAAGCGAAAGACTTTTTTTTTCTCTTATCTCCCTCGATGAGTTTTGCGTTAAAAATTTCATAGTTTCACCGTTCGTTGTAATAGTCCATTTTGTCCATCTGCGGCGGTCAAGAGAGTGAATCCGGTGACGTATACCCTTCTCAAGAATTAATTGCCGCGGTTTTCATGTTGGCGTCGTTGAGACGAAGAGACCAACGGTGTGTACGTATGTACGCGTATATTAAGGATGTGCAGGGGGGGCTGCTCGTGACACATGACATGACCACCGACGGTGTACCGCCTTGGTTGGCACTTACTTACTCACGCCTAGACTATACACACAACTCTGCTGATGCAACAGAGCAGCAGTGTAAACACTAACTAGCGCCTGGTCCTCGTCGTGAAAGTATAGTCTAGTGGGAGATGAGCAGGCTCATTTGTCATTGTTGTCGTTGTGCATAATATCTGATAGTACTACGTACGTATGTGCTGTTGAATAGTCATGGTGTCGCTGTTGCTGCCTTGTTGTCGGTGGTGCCGAGCTAAACAGAGGCATGACCTACGTATGACCACGTGTCACAAACCATCGAACCATCCTTCTTCGTACTACAAATCCTCAGTACTTCGAACTTCGAGGAGATCATCTCTCTTCCCGTCTAGACATCTTCGCCCCCTGTCGTTTCCTCTCTTTGTACGTATCGCACGCATAACACCTGGAGCGTATTCATGTTGTGAGCTTTGTGCGCGTAGTGCTGTATCATGTAGTACGTATGACATGAATAGCTAGGCAAGAAGAACCTGCTGTGTGCTTCGAGCACATGTATGCATACATTCATACGCCCTTCGCGTATATCGGGCACTCTATTTCTCAGGGTCAGAAGGACAGAATTGTGGCCCCCTACTGGTGTCGGTCGCCAGCTCGTACGGTCATCCCACTCGGAATCTCAGAGTCGTGTACCGGTATGTATTCACTTATCAGTAGTCTATATATCAGCCCCCGCGAAGTTGCAGGTACGTGCAAGGATTTTTAGATTTACACGTAAATTCAACAGCGATTTATGTATAACGTATCCCTATGTGCAGGTCCGCACGAAACGACGGTTGCGCTGCCCAGACCAACCCGACCCCAGACCTGACCCTAACCCTAACCCTAACCCTAACCCCAACCCTAACCCTAACCCTAACCCTAACCCTAACCCTAACCCTAACCCTAACCCTAACCCCATCCCAATCCTTTGGGGGGCTCGAGGTCTGCTCTCGAGGTCGGCAGGGGCAGTGTTGTGTTTACGTCCAAATCTGAAAACCTCGCACGTGCACGTGCAATTATACGCGTGACCAGTCCACTTACATACTAGGTCTGACGTGTGAAAAGTATTTGTGGTGTTGTCTTTTATATTATTTTGGTTGCTCAGATCAGAGGCGTATTCTTGTTGCTTTTCTCTTTTCCACTTGTTTCGTAGGGCTGTAAAGCTTGCCTCATCGCTACTAATAGGCTAACTCTCCCCCCCGTTCTGGCGATTCTCCGTATTATTTGCCTTGCTTCATTTTCTATTTCTCTCAGTTTTGCTTTTCTATTTTTTTTTTTTTCGCTCTCCTCGGATTGTACGAGTACATTGCTTTATTAGTTTTTTTATTCCTGTTCGTCATGAGGTGTTGTTGTTGTTGTTCTCACATTAACTCGCATAATCAAGTCCGTGGTCACAGGACAGGCTCCAGTCACTCTGGAGCTGAGGAATACCCCAGAGGTGTAGTCGGTTTCAGCTGCGAGTCTTGGAACGTATTTACCTGTGGTACCAGACTGGTATAGGGTTGGTAGAGGGTGCTACGGGCGTCGTAGCTGCGCCGCAACCTGTTAGATATCCCGGGAAGACGGGGCGATCATTGATATTTTATAAAAATACTTTTAAGGACGTCAGCCGCGAGCTTGACGAATTTCGGGTCAAGACTCATCTTTGCAAGCTGCGTTGTTGGTACTTGTAATGTATATTGTAATATACTACGTACGTGGGTGAGATTTGTATGGTGGTATTTGGTTCGATTGCTCTTTTTTCAATGCATACCCGCGGGTCGTCACTCTGACAGCATTCCGGACAGCAGGCGCGTTCGTCTGTGCTCACGGTTACCGTGCGGTTCGTACGGTGCAGGCAGCCCAACCGCTGTAGTTGCTTGTAGCCGCGAGTTGGTTAGTTGTGGGAACGGGGGAACCGTAGTTGAGTGGATACCCGCGCGGCCATGTGAGTTCAGTTTGCACTTCTTGGACCATTTCACTTGTGCGCCTTCTTGTTCGTACTGTGCGTTTTTCAGGCGGGAAAGCATATTAATAATAGTATTTCCCGGACGAATTTTGATTTCACTTGGTTTTTCGGATCTTCCTAGGGCTCGAGCACCTTTGTGTGACCACGGACTCTGGATGTTTGACAATAGAGACATCAGCAACAACAACAAAGGTGCTAGGTACGTGATGACTTCCGATTTCATTTTTACATTTTATGGCGCATGTACGACTTGCATAATCAGTCATGAAAATATAGTCTACTGGTACGAGTATATACCTTCAACAACCGTCAGATTTGTCCCCGCAAGAGGGTCTAACTATAGTTCCCGCGCACAGATTGAGTTGCCCCGCCCCCCCTCCCCAACCCCCCCCCGTCGCTCCCCCCTCTTTTTCGCCCCCGGCCCCCAGTTTTTGTTTTTGCTTTTTTAACTCCGCCCTCCCCTCACCGGTTATACGACTTTTAGGACATAGACTAATAAGTCTTGATACACTGACGATGCATTCCCTGCCACCACAGCTGTCAGATTTGTCCCCAGGGCTCAAAAACGGGTTTTGTAGTTTCCGCGCACACAGATTGATTAACATCACCCTGTTGGCTCTGATAATAAAGCTACAATGTAGTTCCAAGGGGAGTCGCCGGCCTATGTCCTTGATGAGGACACACACCCTGCCGTAATACGCGCGATTGGAGTATCACACACATCTTGCAAATGATGAGTTGCGACGAAATCTTCGGTTTCGCAGCGGCAGAAGTGTACTTTTATTTTTATTACATACTCATGTACATGCTACGTACAGTATATAATGGCCATATATGTCTAATATTTCATGTGTACCACATTTTTTGGTTTGATCATTTATCCCCCGGGTATTCTTCCACTCGAGAGCGATTGGAGCCTGTCCTCTGTGACCACGGACGGACACGATTATGCGAGTTAACGTGGGAACAACCAACAAGTGAGTAGGACGTAAATGAAGTGCTATTACGTACGAGTACTGCAATAATTGTGTAAAAAAAGTTTAATATTTCCCCCCGATGTGCTCGTACTACACGTCTTGTCTTGCCATGTGCGTGCGTGTGTTCTGCACTCTGTCTGGTACTCCATGGTACTTAGTCCCGGCCTTACAGTCTTATAGAAGAAGCACAGCGAAGACCGGAGATATCATAGAAGAAGGAGATGGATGTTGTGTCGGTGTTCTTGATGTTTGGCGTTGCTGTGCGTGACCGACAAATAGAGGAGAAACTTTGTTGTCTGTTCTATTCCACGACGACATTGCCTGATCTCGGTATATAATTTGCTGTTCATAGTCTAGACTACAAGTACAATTATCATCCTCCGTAGTTTCCGGTCGCCCCGGTGGTCTAGTGGTTACGGTTACCCTCGAATACTACTAGGGTTGGTCCTTGAGTTCGATTCCCACCGTGATGAGATTTGACTTCATTTGCAAAAATGCAACCATAAACATTTATGAAAGGATCAACTGCTGAGAGCGTCTAGCATCGCACGAGCGTGGGCACGTAGGACAATTCGACGCGATTCTCGAGGAGGGAAGAAAATAACGCTGAATTCCTCTCGCAATAAAATGAAGGCGTTATGATACCGTATTGGGGAGGGGAGAGGAGGGCCCGCCATGTGACCCCGGGTCTGAGTTACTACTGGGAGGGAGCGCGAGAGTACTGCTGTAGTGCCAGGACAAAAACTGGAACGAAGAGCGAGAGAGAAGTTTGTTGGTCGGTCGCGCTCTCTCCGTCGCTTGGCCGATGGACCGGCCGCTCTGTCGCTCGACCTTGGACCTTGGGAAGCCTCGGGCTGCCGCAGCCGCTCGCGCTGTCACTCCGTCGATCTACACCTGACCTGTTACCTGTGGTATTTATTACAGCTTTATATCGGTATTGTCTGTGCGTGAAAAAACGTGTCCCGCGGGCAGACCTGGATAGACCTGGGTAGACTAAAAGGCACCCTGGTACGATGTACAAAAATGTGTTTCGCGTTCTTTTTTTTCTAGCGCTTTTCACAGGTTATACACAAGAAATAGCCTAAACTTGACCCCACATAATGAGCGCCCTATTCCCGCGACGACCGCGATCGACCAATATCTTGGAGATGAAGCAGCCACAGATGACGGGGGTCGTCTGGGGTATGCCGGATTGGAAAGCAGTTTGACCAGATTCCCTTCCGGCCAATTCGAATCTAATGAAAGTCGACCACCCCGAGAATTCATTCGATGATTCACAACATCATTCGTGCTCGTCAAAGCTCGTCAACGCGTAGAGAACGGGAGAATCCCCCCAGCAATGGAAAGATGCGACCAGCAGGGTCCGTCAAGGTCGTGCACGAAAAAGAAGGACCGTCCTGGTTGCAACCAATGTAGGAGGAATTGACTTGTTGCTTGTGGCCCATGCAGGCAAGGTGCTGTGGAAAATCGTCGCATCCCGCCTCAGCAACTACTGCGAGGACAGCGAGGACGCAGGAAAACTCCCCGACGAACAGCACGGCGTTCGCCCGCCATGATTAACGGTCGACGTGCTGTTTAGTCGCGCGCCGACTGCAAGAACTCGGGACGGGCTAGAGATATCCACCTGTACGCGTGCTTTATCGACCTCCAGAGAGTTTATGACTCCGCGACCGAGAGTTGTTGTGGGTGGTGCTCGCGCACTTTGGCGTCCCAGGAAGATGCTAATCAAATTACCCGTAAGTTCCACGAAGGCATGCAAGCTCGCGTGCGCAGCGATTACGGCGAGTAATCGGAATGGTTTGACGTTGCCCATGGGTTGCGGCCAGGATGTGTGCTATTCACCGCTTCTCTTCGACGTTTTCTTCGCCTCTGCGCGATACGCGTTGTACCGCATTAATAGCATGATAGTACGCTTCAGTGAGGACCCAGATATTCCAAAGGATTTGGTTCGCCCGCTTGACGGGGTGGGGGGAAACACTGAGGCATTACATTGCCTCGTGTAAGAAGAGCTGTCTGGGGTATGATCTGCCTGGTACGACGACGAATCAGGCATTTTGTCTTTAAGTCAGCGGGAAGGCGTTGCGAAGCTTGTGACGGTCGTCGTTAACACTTTCGCACCAGAGCGTCCCACGGTGTCGAAGAAAACGACTGAAACCATGCTGCTGTGGATATACCGAACCAGACACCCCTTACCTCGCCGCTCGTCATCGAAGCAGCAGGCCAGAGGTACAGGGAGATAGTGCAATTTTTATACCTGAGCTTTTTATCAACCGAGACCGCCGACAAAATACCAAATATCAAAGGATGGGTAGACTTGCGTGGGCATACTCCGATCGGTTCAAGCTGGAGCTGTTCGATATGGAGATCGCTCCGTTCACTCTGAAGGTGTGCGAGTGCTAAAGGCTGGGGCGCTGCTGTGCGGGGGTGTGTGACGTGGACTCTCGGCTTGGAGCAGTTCGATGTGCTCCACTGTACGGGCCGCAAGCTCCTCCTTGGGACCATGGGCTTTCATCGGACAACGAACTGACCACCGTATGTCGTACGCCAAGGCCCTAAAGAAGACACAACGATGCGAGAGACAGAGAGTTGAGACGACTATCCGCAAACGTCGCCCTCCTTTTTGCGGGGAGCGTAAACTTTACAGCGGACAAAACCTGCGCGACTAACCCGCCCGATGATGTTGAGGACGACGCCCGGTGGGAACCCGGGACTGGGTCGACCAGGAAAAACATGGGCACGACGCCTGGTAGAAGGCGCCGCGGTGTTCAAAGCCAAAGAGGGATCGGCGGAAGCCTCTCCTGTGTTGTTCGGGGTGGAGAGCGTGCTATGGTCCACCACGGCGGCTAAACATACTGGCAAGTGCCACCGGGGTACCGTCAAAGGGGTGGTGGATGGCTTCATGGCGAGGTGGCACAAGGTTGATGTGGAAAATAGCTGGTTACGGCATGCAAACGAGGACGCCAAGAAGAAGGGTGGCCAGGAGAAGGGACGGGGGGCGGGCAGCGGTACTGGTACCGGTGTCGATTACTGCAGAGAAGATCTGGCAGATCGTGTCGCAAAGCACAAACGTGATGGAACCTGTGCTGTCTGTTTGTTGTCCCCAAGTTTGAATTTGACTTGAGAGATTTTGTCGTTTGCTTTCGTGGGGCTTGGTGTGATTTTGGTCTTCATCTTTCCTTGCGGGGGCGACAGCGGCAACGCTAACATCGGAGACCGCTGTCGACGCGAACAGGAAGGAGACGGCAGGCGGTATGGTTATATTCCCGGCTCGTTTAAGTAACAGAGAGCGGGGAGAATACGGTGCTCGTGCTCCTCACTCAGGTAAGAATACGGTTATAACAGTTCCTCTTTGCTTTGCCTTAATTGTCTTTCTTATTTTGTTATTTTGTTCTGTCTTTGTGCATTGCTTTTTCTTTCTTTTTGTTGGTAGTGATGCACTACCCTCTTCCAGAGCCTACGCGGCACATGAGAGAAAGGATGACATCCACGAGAGCGAGGGTTGGGGTTTGCTCGTTTCGTCTAGTTTCCCTCCGTCTTTTTTCATCGTTTTTGCCTCTTGTTTATGTCTCATTCCCAGGAGTCCCTCTGGTTTTCCTTCTTTGTTGTGGCTTGTTTTTGGTTGTGTTATTCGTACGCGGTACGCTGACAGTAAATTTTCTTTCTTACGTTCACTTGCTACTATTTGTGTGTGGTTTGTATGTTTCACAGTGTGTGACCACATAGTCTGTATCGCTTTAAGATGAAGAATCAGGATGGCCATTGGGTGTTCTGTTGGGTAGCAACAATCGACTTTATGTGAAGACAACACACAACGCACACCTTGCCCGATTCGCGGAACGGGTCAGGACGTTCTTAAACTCTTGCGGGTCGTCGGGCCGAAGCTAGAGGTGCTTAAACTTCCACGGGTCGGGTTCGGTCGGGTCGAGCCAGATTTTGAAGTACTACTGTGCGTCCATAAGTGTCGCAAGTCGGGTCGGGTCATGGCCCGCGAGAAACAGGTTATGCTGCGGGTCGGCGGGCATCAGATCCGGGAGCGTGACACCTAAACCTTTACCGTTTCCTGCAGCGACAGTTTTATCCTGCCTCGCGGATCAAGCTCGCGGAAATAGCTCGCGGGTCCGACATCTCAAACCTGCAATTTCGCGTCCTAAAGCCTCTCCGGTGTCACTATACCGAGAGCATACTCATAGCGCGTCCACACGATAAGAATCGGACCCGGAACGGGCACATACTCCGTGTACTTCGAATCGGGAAATGTACCAGAATAACGTCCCAGACAGTGCTAAAAACAGTCTTGGGACTAGGTTTACTGTGCCGACAATGATAATCCAATGTTTGCTGGCCCGTACTTTTTCGTCGTTAATCCGCGAGGTTTGCGAGGTAATTCATGGGTCATGGTGCGGCCTGACCTGCGACACGATACGTGTATCATAGGTCATTCGGAATCTGTCGGTTCGGTTCGGGTTGGGTCGGATCGGGTGGAGTCGGGTCGGGTCGGGTCGGGTCGGGTCGGGTCGGGTCGGGTCGGGTCGGGTCGGGTCGGGTCGGGTCGGGTCGGGTCGGGTCGGGTCGGGTCGGGTCGGGTCGGGTCGGGTCGGGTCGGGTCGGGTCGGGTCGGGTCGGGTCGGGTCGGGTCGGGTCGGGTCGGGTCGGGTCGGGTCGGGTCGGGTCGGGTCGGGTCGGGTCGGGTCGGGTCGGGTCGCGGGTCGGGTCAGATCACGTCAGGTCGCATTCGGAGGAATTCGATTTTCAAATCTCACACGTCTGGTTCGATCGAGTCAAGATTTTTTCGAAATCTCACATACCGGTTCTAGTTGTGTCAGGAAAAATTTTCAATTTTCTTCGGGTCGTGTCGGGTTAGGAGTTAGGGAACTCTTCTCGGGTCGGGTGGGGTCGGGTCATCGTGACTCGACCCGACCTGACCTGATCCCACCAGATCCGACCCGCGCGTACGTGGACCGACTCGTGAAAATCTTCTTTTGTTCCACGGGGGGGGCGCAACGACAGCAGCTGTTGTAGCGACGCACGCCAGGTTGTAACATGCAAAGATGCGCGATGACGGTCCGAAGCAGTACCACGATAGGGTATATTGTGTAGGCAGAGATCGAGCTGTCAGAAGGCTCTCTGTCGTGTGAGGAGCGTACGGAAGGAGAATCTCAACGTAACACTTGGTAGTCAATGGTGTAAGCGTCGGCACACAGGGGATCGCCTCTGCAAGTAGTGCCGTCCATTTGACGGTGTCGAAGGGATAGTAGCGGTTACTTTGATCAACCAGTTGCTGCATCGTGGTGATCCCAGGCTCGTGGTGCTACCTCCCCCACCCACCCCTCGAACCCCGATTCCAACCTGCCTTGTCATACATTCTTCCGACCGCGGCCGCCACTGACGCTTTGCGCTGGCTGAAGAAGGAGGCTTCACGCCGTTTCTAGGTAGTGCAATAGGGTTGCAAGAAGAGCTGCCAGAACTCCGGCAAGAATGCACCGGGGTGCGCCTCCAGAAGGCACTGATGCCAGTACGAGAAATTTCGTCGCTGAAGTCAATCTTGACGATGGACTAAGGCGAGAGCAGCTTACACTGTAATTCTCCGCACCACACGTTGCGGGAGTCGCTGATAATGCGGGGCGACATATGATAACGTCGAGGGCCACTTGCGAATCTAATAATTCTTTAGGGTGCCGCTTGGGCCAATCCTTTCCTCTGATTCAGTGGCACTTGCTGCCATTGCTGACGTCGTCGGATCGGAGACAGAGGCAGGGTATGGTTTTCTTCTGATCGTTTGGTTTCTTCCGGCTTGGATGTTGTCCAGCTGTCGGGCAAGTATGGTCCCGTGAGAAACACCCATCCGGAATGGCGGCATGAAGACGATGATCTCTCGTGATTGGTTGCATCCGTGGCGTCGTGGGTTGGTACCCTGAGCCGTGCCGATCGCAACTCGAGTGCTCCGTCTGCCACGGGAGCGGAATGGTGACGTCGCCGCGTTAGACAGATGTGAGCCTCCCGCGTCAATTTTCTCGATTGTCCTGCGAGGGCAGCAAGGCCGGTAGGATGTATCAAGTCTTGATTTCGCTCAGGAGCGAACGCGGCGTCTCCTAGTGTCTACGTAGGGGTAGAGGCTCTGCGTGTGTAGTAGCCAGGCCCGACCTCATTTTGACGAATGTGAAAAGGCGTTGTTGAAGATGTTCAAAAGATACATCAACGAGTGGTCTTGCTACCCCCTATGTATCTTGGTCCTACGGGTAGCAGAGCCCTTCGCGACTGTCTGACGCCGAGCCTTTGGTATGTATGCACCGTACCATGTTTCCGTGGTGCTATTCATCGAGTACTTCACGAACCCAGCCGACGTGGCGCAACTATATCGCTTGTGCGCCACCGTCCCTTGCTACTGCCGAACACCGTGGACACTGCTGAACAACGTCGTGGCGTCATACTTTATCCGCTTTACTGTCGTGCAGTACGCTGTGCCGTATGTAACAGTGAGACAACTGTGCGCGTCTCAATCCTGTAGACTTCCCATACGGCTGGGCCCTTTTACGTCCGATCAACGATCCGCCGGCAGTTTTGGCGTTGTCCCGTCACGCTTCTCACGTCATTTACGCGTTAGCGCAGTGACCTTCATGGTATTCCCCACGCCCAGTTACCGCACAACCTTCTCGAGGCTTGGTCGTATGATCGCTCCGTCCGCGTTCTTCCTCTGGACCACGCCGGCGTTTACGCCTTCCTTTCAGTGCCCTCTGCTTCACACGCTCCCTAGCCACCTGCCGTTATTATCTCACCCGAAGTGTTGTCCATTTCAGAACGTCCCTTCTCAGCCCAACACGTTTTGACCGTTCTAGAATAATCCTATCCCAGATAGTGCAGCCTTGGCTTTGCCTCCGCTTGGTTCTTCAGCACTTGATCACGGACCGAATTTCTTCCTTCCTGCGTCCTTGGTACCGGGTTCCTTCGAACCTAGGCGACGTCCCATTAGAGTTGCATGGTACCGGCTGGACGCTGATGCTTGTGGAGAAAAATGGCTATATTATTATCTACAACTGTCTGTCCATGCGGGTACTGCGGGTGTAACTTCTCGACCCTACCGTGTGAATCGTGGTTTATGCCAGCGGTTCGACGTCATCCTGGTTTAGGATTCCATGGCCGGTCTTGGTCAGTACTCAACTTCTAAACAATTTTAAGCCTGCCAGTGGTCATTCCGATAAAACGGTGGCGCTTGGATCGCCGTCAACTCTTCGAGGATTCGCAGAATTAGTAGCTTGGGTAATTTATCCTTCGCGTGATTTAGGTCTCGATTGTTTGAGGAACATATGCGCGTCTTCCCTGTTCGACAGGGTCTCCTAGGTTCCTTGGACTGCCGCGCGCAGGGATGTTGTCCCACTTTACAGTGATATGCACTCTTGCAGGACTGTCCTTGTGGCTTATCACGCCTCAAGGCAGTCGCGCATCACCCGGTATTACGTAGAGTTCAAGCCCGGATGCCCTGGTCACCATGCGGTCTGATGAGTTTATTTATAGTCATTTTACTAGAGGACAGAGAGGAGAGGCGGAGCAGAAAGCGGAATGCTCCAACTCTCCTCCCGAGAGAATGCCAAAAATTCCATAAAAGCACCTGCGTGGAAGATGTACGCACATTTCTACAACTTTTGAAACCGTCGCTGCTATGACGATCCAATCTAACACCCTCCCTGAATCTTCACACCAGTGAGGAGACCGAACGGGCATCCAAGACATCAAGCTAGGACCTAAGAACAGCCAGCGAGAGTCTCGCAGGAGGAAACCCGGCCGCCGGGTCAAAACCTCCTGAACAGCTCATATGCTCCAAACCATTGTGGTTGTAACAATGGCCGCATTCAAACGATGACCATGGCCAGAAACTAACATGCCAAGTAGCGCCCTACTCACCCATGCCCCTCAAAGTAGGGTGGGGTGTCGGCCTGACAAATTATTCCTCGAATGACTCAAACATGGTACTCTTCGTTAATGTTTTCATCCCTCAATCACTCTCCAACGGTAGGTTCAACAAAACTTCCGGTGATATTTGAAAGGGGTCCCAGCAATGGAGTTCGTCAAAACATCCGCGTGCTGCTCTTCTGCAGCTACAAACTAAACGTCATCCTTCTTCGAACGAAGTAGCTCTGTAGCGAAATGGAAAGGCACGTTAACGTGTTTGCTCCGGGCAGAACTAAGAGGGTTTCTAGCCAACGCTATGACCCCCTGATTATTGTCAAAAATACGGACTCACGATCTCCTTAGCTCTGGAAAAATAAATGATAACACTGCGCCCGTAAACAAAACCTCCTTCACCCCGTCACCCAGGGCTATATACTCTGTCTGTGCTGTGGACAACTTAATGCACCTCTGCGTGCTACTTTCCCAACTGACGGCAGCACCCTACAAGGCAATCACCGTCCCCGACACCGAGCGCCTGTCATTAGATTTATCGGCGTAGTCGGCATCACTGTACGCAGGTAAACCCAATCCCGAACCCCCCAGAAAAGCCGATCCCATACCCCTCGTCCTGTGGGGGTATGTCATGATCTTCAGAACTGATTTCCAGTGCCTGTCCGTGGGGTTGTGAGAATGAGCCACAGCACTTACCGCGTTCGAGATGTCTGGCCGTGTCATGGTCGACAGCCACATCAGACTGCCCACAGCCTCCCTGTACGGCTAGTCTCCCTTAGGCTCGCCCTTCACTCTTGGACCCAGTTCAACCCCAGGGGTTGCGAGGATGTCAGAGGGCGAGTTCACACCGAAACAATTCAGCATGCTTTCAACGAAAGCCTTCTGCGTGATATTTAAGTGCCCAATTCTCAGTTGCGCTTGAAAGCATAACCAGTGTACCAAATCAGTTCGCCGAGATAATTCGTGGGCATTGCCGCAGTTAACGCATCATGGAAGTCTCTGCATGTCTCGTCCGATCCTGCAATCACAATGTCATCTGAATGAACGGCCATACTCAGTTCTACCTTGCCATATACAATAATTCCGAAACGCACAAGGATCAGTCCTAAACTGCACCAGACCCGTGCCACGATAGAGGTGGCACTCTTTTCTTCTGAAATGGTTTCTGAATGACAGGGCTCCTTAGCCCAAAATCATCGGAAATAAGCCATTTGTTTTTGCACGACTCTCGTCGCGTAGCTAGGCCATGATATTTTTTATCCGGTAGCAGTTATATATTTATCTATATCAGTTCTTGGGATAGGTCTTAAGCTCCCAAATTGAGGGGTAGTATTAGAAAAAAACTGTGCACCTCTATCGTAGCACGCGTCTCCATACCGTACACTACCACGGTCTCTACCAGTAATCCGGCCCACTGCCGTCTGCTCTGCTCCGGACCAAATAGTGATTGGTTGAGGCGAACGATCTTTCCTGGCTGTCCACACACCCATCGGGTAGTTTCATGTATATCTCGGCGTCGAGTTCCGCGCGAACAAAAGCTTGAGCGACGTCTAAATGAAAAATCTTCAAACCGTGTTCATTTGCAACAGCCGACAGAATTTTATGACGCTGACGATGGAGTTGATGCAAACGTTTGGGAGTAATCTACGTCTATCTTGCATCTGGCTTAAACCCTTAGCCACAAGTCTAGCTTTTGTGTTCACTATTAGGCCGTCTTTGTCAGTCTTAGAGGAAAACACCCACCTTGCATCTACAAGTTTCCGCCCTCGCGGCGGTATCGCGGCTTCGTACGTACCGGTCGTTTTGTGACTGTCCAACTCACTCTTCATGGCCTCGTGCCACGCCACTTTATACTAAGAACGCTCTGCATCTGCTACGGACTGCGGGGGCGGCTCTATGTCTTCTGGCAAAACCATTCGGTATACGCACGCTTAACTCCCCTTAGATTTCTTCCACAGCGGGCCCTCCAGCCATCACGGCAATTGCGTCCTCCGCCGTCCAGGATATACTCTTCGGCATACTCCCAGACTTCGTCCACTCGTGCGCTGCCGCAAACAGTGCATCCTCGACCTCAAGATGTGTCCTCTGCACGCGTGGAGCAGATTCACCCTCCAGGCGTTGGCCCTGACCCCGAGTCCGGTCCCTTACTGTTGGGGGAAGCCATCCCCAGTTGCTGAGCTCGTGTGCTGCCCCCCCCGACTGGACCGCGAGGGGATCTACGCCGTTCCCTGGTCGGTGCCGGCGGCTGCTTATGCGCCTGAATCGCTTTCGGCCCTCCCTGCTGGGACCGAGGAGACCTCCACCGCGCCCGCTTGAGACGAACCATCGTCTCGACTGTTTCGGCCCTCCCAGCCGGGGCTGAGAAGGCGTCCACCGCACCCTCTTGAGGTGAATCCATCGTCTCGGCCGTCCCGTCGCCAGCATCGCCACCGGCAGGTGCTTCCTGTGTGCGCTTCTGCAAAAACGCGAGTTGATCAAACCCCCTCGTCACGTCGAGATCGTTTAGGCAAGCCAGACCGTCGTCCCACTCGTCTCTCCCCCCCCTCCCCCCCCCTTTATCTGACGTGTTCTCGCCGTCGACCTCGGACTCCCCCTCTGCCTTAGACAGGGAATCACGCATCTGGGCAGGTGCAGGTGGTGCAGGCGACACGCGTTGCCAGGGGATACGACGCGCGATGAGCACAGTACGGTGTTTTCTCGGCACTTGTGTGGAGTCTAGGGGGTAGTTAGGCGCAGGGGGCTCAGGTCAAAACTCCTCTACTGTCGCCTGGAACTTTTTCCCTCGTTACCTTGCAGTAACCAGGCTTCAGGAGAGGTAGAACGCCACCATGGGAGGGTTTCCAAACCACATATCGTACGGTGACTTGTTGGCTGGGTTAGTGGACGTTGCAGTGCGGTTCAAAGCATCGCCCGCCCATTGCGACGCTTCAGCCCACAACGTCTCAGTTGCCGGCAATTGCGCTCCGGGAAAAAACTCAACGAGCCTGGATTCGACTCGCCATTTCGGCCGTCTCAATCAAACATAGCGCACGCTCGGCTAACATATTGGATTGCGGACTGTCGGCCGAGGTGAATTTCTGCGTAGTACCCCGCGATCTACACAGGCCTTCAAGCTTCCCCCCCCAGGATTCACCGCTCCCATCTGATGGATGCTTACCATCTTGGAAGGGACACCGTCTGCACGAGTACCCGCGAGGAACTGCTCGCATATTTTTCGGGTCGTCCGATTTTTGGCGCACTAAATACACCCACGTATACCTTGAACAATCGTCGCGCACGATGAGAGTATACTGCTTCCTCCCGAGAGACTCTACCACCTCAGGCCTACTCAACCCCCCCCCCCCCGAGCTTCTCATTTGCTCGTGTGTGCGCGGACTGTTTGATCCTTTGCGGAGACCCTTTGCCAGGGAGCACCCTCTGTACTTTAGCAGCATGCCTTCGAGGACGATGCCTTGTTGCTCCGCGGTCTTGCGGAGTACGGCCTCGTGGGAGTGTCCAGCCGCGCAAGGGTAGTCGTTGGGTAGTGGTCCCGGGGCGAATACGGGCACGGGCATTTTCCCTTATGCTGCAGTCGATCCGGCGGGCTTCAAGATTGTACAGGTTCCCGGTCAACGGAAACATGATCGAACGCTCAGGCATGAGCTTGACCACAACCCCCGTGCGGCGCCCTTCGAAGGTGTGGCCGTTTTTGACGAGAGTAGGCAGGGCAAAAGCAGTGTAGCGGAGGTTTGGCACGTGCGCAACATTACTTGTGCGAGACCGTTTCCGGACCGAAGGGCAAAGTTAATATCATCATACCCTTCGATCGAGCGGGTTGAGCCATCGGCGATGCGTAGTTTTAAATTCCATTTTCTGTAATTGGTTATGCAATCTGCTGAGGGCGTCATGTTGCAGACTCCCCCCTATCGCAAAGCCAGGCCTCCTATCCTTCGACAATAATGTGCCCCCATCATCGGCGGCGGCATAGCTCTTGTCGGCCCTCCAATGGCCCTTGTTGCCACACCTGTAACATCTCACCTTGGGGGTACTACCTTCGGCGGCTTTGGTGCCGTTGCCATCGCCACCGGCACCCGCATCCGAGCCACCACCGTCCTCGCTGGTGCCTCTATCGTCTCGTCCTTACTGTCCCCGACGTCCTTCTTTCCTTTTGCCATGGCCTCCACCTTTCCCGTGGCCATGGCCGGCGCCGCCGCCGGCGAAGATAGCATGGCCAGCATGGCCAGCATGGCCGGCGTTGAACCTCTTCTTCCTGTTTCCACAAAGTCGGCGGTGCCGTTCTCGAACAGCCTTGATGATGTCATCGCGGCCGATACTATCACGAGATGTAAGGTTCCTTGCCACAACCTCGGTTTCGGCATTCAGAGAATCAATGGCAATTGTGTACACCATGTGATCGTCGAGGGTCAGTCCTGCTGTACGAGGTTATGCTGCAATATCCTCCATCCTACCCATTTCCTCCAGGGGGTTGCTCCCTGGCGCTATCTTACAACTATTATGGCGCCGGGAGAGGTTGGATTTGGTCCCCGTCGTTTGAGGGCCGTACACGCAAGGAGAACGTCCCACGCATCCCTCGGCGAGGCGCACATGTGTCAGATACACTTGCCACTCGCGCTCTTGAGAACCGTCGACAGGAAATTGCACGCCAGTGCATGTATGTGCATAATTTTGCGGCTGTATCCCCTGTCGACAAGTATCGAGTTTCCGTTGTCCAATTTCCCTACGGGAATGCACTGAGGTGGATCCGACATAAAGGCAGATAAGATTTTGTGTAGCACCTAACGTCTCTTGTCCAGACGGTAAACTCAGGTTTCTGCCCACTCAATAGTGGGACAGCGGTATGCTTAGTAGCAAAAGTCTGGACAGAGGTAGATCATAACCACCCTCCAACTCACCGCCGGGGTATGTATCCCATTCTCCAGCTCTCCGTGGCTGGTCTGGCTGACCCCTGGCTGGGCCAACCTCGACAGGAACATCAGCTCCTCTGCGCCCCGTCATTCCAAAATTCCGCGAGGCATCCTCATGCAAAGTCTTCTCTCTCTCTGCTGTCGAAACCCCTCGTGCTCCGCCTCCAGCAGTAGTAGCAGCAGCAGCTAAAATTGCTTGTGCAGCTGTGGGTTCAGCCCCTCGTGTGGGCTCCCGATTACAGCAGCGCTGCCCTCAGCGCTGCTGGACTCCGATCGGCCGTTGTTCCTAATGAACTTGGCCATCATCTTCCTCATGGCGTGTATCATCGAGGCTTGCTTCTCCTCCATAATCAGCTGAATGAAGCTCAGTCCTCAGCCGCTGAATCTCGTCTTTGGCAGAGTCTTGCTCCTGTGCTGACCAATTTAAAGACACCCGTGACTCCTGGTACCAGATAACAAACGTTCAATCACTAGTGTGTTCGTAGAGTCCAAGCCCGGATGCCCTGACCGTCATGCAGTCTGTTGAGTATATTCATAGTCGTTGTAATAGAGAGCAGATAGGAGGGGCGGAGAAGAGAGCGGAGTGCTTGAACTCTCCTCCCGAAAGCATGCCAAGAGTTCCATAAAAACGCATGCGAAGACATACGCAACCCTGTAAATTTTGTAATCGTCGCTGCTATAACGATCCAAACTAACACCCGGCTTGTTTGTGAAGGCAACCAACTAGGTCATCAAAGGTTTGGAGGAGGTCGCCACCTACTTTGGCGAAATATCCCCGGCTCGTGTATCAGTATTCACACCTTCATCGAGCGCGTTGGAGTTTCGCCACGTTAGAGGAGGTACGCGACTATTGTCGGTGTCTCATCATGAGGAACTCTATCCTATTTAATCCAAAACAACTTTGATAAGAGCACATACCCCACCCAATAAATAATCCCGTGAGCGAGGCATCAAACGAAACAAATTGTCAAACACAAGTGGGATTACATAGATATTCGGTACTAGGGGCGAGAAGCCCCGCTAGGCAGAAATAGTTGGGCTCAAATGTACCCCCATACCCAACCCTGATATGGCTTTTTCGCATGTAATTGTGGGATTTTAGGGCTAGCCCGCAAAAGAGCCGCCGGGTGTCATTAATGGTTGAGGGCACTCCATTTTTCTTGTGGGTACACGCCTGAACATTAAAACGGTTTTGACGCTAACCAAAATTCCCATACTCGACGATTTCGAGCTGCATCGCTCTCGTTAGGACGGCCTTTCATCCCGCCGCAGGTTCTAGGCGTTGGCGATGCATGTGTCGGATTAGTTGTGGTATGGTCAAAACATACGTGCTTGGCCTACGAGGCTCATAATCTGTTGGAGTCGTAGTACTCGTGCGAAGTCAAGGATCATAGCGTATTGGCGGTGTATGACGCTAGCCGAGGTTACAGTATGAGGGGTACCCCCAGATTTGGTACCGTGCACAGGCTGTTTTCGCAAATGGCTTTGTACCACGCTCTAAAACAAACGAAACTGTTTTTGGATGGGGTAGTCGTGAGCCCTTATATTAGCCCCCTACCTAAGCCTTTGTCAACAGCCGAAAGACGAGCGCCTGGACACTGCCGTTGAACAAGTCCGGCTGCATGCTTTATCTCAGCAAAAATTTGCATGCCGGATTGAAAATGGCGCTTTCGGGCCAGGAAAGCTGAACATGTAACAACAGCGATCAAGATGAGCATACCCCTATCTGCCAACACGACATTATGCACGTTCCACTGTCAGATGTACCATGCGGGCGATGTTGTTGAGCAGCACTCCTCGGTTTTTGCTAGTGAGAAAGTTCGTTGCTTTGCTAAACGTTCTTTTTTATCAACATCCCGACATAAATTCTGGCAATATGCTTATACATACGTGCATTTAGCTGAATGCCACTAGACTATTTGTGCACGTACATGCTATAGGCGGAGTTTTGCTAGGTACCTATTGTGTCACTCTCAACTAAGGCCTTACCAATGATTTAGCATCAGTCTTAGGCATTTTGTGCTGTTGAGCGATGACAAAAGATAGGGCGCATGGTGCCTATTGATCAGTGATAGTCTACTCGTTTCAGACGGCCGTGTTGCCCGTCAGTTGCACTTCATTTCACTTTTGAAGCTATTAGGCTTGTAACAGTACGAAGCACCTATCGGTTAACCATCCGATGGCCCACGATTCGCTACATTTGCCTTCAGGGCGCAGCATCGCAAACGGCGTAGATCATTCTGTTCACCGACTAATCCGGCCGCCGAGACGACCTAATCGCCGTTACAACTGCCGGATTGAGGCCCGAAAGGCTCTCCACAGTCCTCGAAAGGGGAGTCGTTAGATATACACTCCTGACTGCTACCTCAGTGAAAACGGTGCATCTCTAACAGGAACACTCTTCTACTTGGCATGTTGCTGTCCCCCCAATACTCCTCACGTCATATTTTCAACCATAACGTAGGCCTAGGCTTTCGCACGCCTTATCTACTTGGCACATGGTTACCGCAACACTTCGAAGTTTACGGTGGCATGGAACGCGCTAATCACATGGCGAGGTATATGATAGGTATGAGCGAAAGGGCGGCTGGGACCGGGAACTTCCTCGCGTAGAACCTACCGGTACCAACAATAGTGCGGTCAACGCCGGTACTGGGTTAACGCCTAATGAAATCCGCATTACAATATTATGAGCTCCCCTCGCGCTTGCTTGGCACGGATTCCCGCCGTCACGTTTCCGCGGTACGCTACTATAGTCACCAGGTATCGCAATATCTGCAGGTGGGTTTGACGCCGGAAGCACTGAACACAATATACTCTGCAACATGTCAACTCAAACCAACGTTTGGAGGTCCTATCGACGCCGCTTCTTTACCTCTCTCTCATTCTTCTCGAATGCACTATTGCTGCCTGTGTCATCAGAGCCTATCTCTCGATACGACTTCCCGACGGACCGCCAGCAAAGCTCGTGCGACATCGTTCACAAGCAGCGCGCTCTTAGTTTCACGTGTCGAAGCCCGAAGCTACACCCTTTTCCGAGCACGCTGCGGCAGGTTCTCCACCAAAGCCGGAAACCGCACCCTTTTCCGGCCCCACTGCGGAAGGTTCTCTGCCACGCCGCTGGAGGTTGACACGGATCTACAATACGGTTTAACTGATTCTTCAGAGAGTCAAGGTCGGTACGGAGTTGAATGCTCCCAAGGCTAAAGTGTTACCAGTACTTGTTTGGACGACGAAAGCTGCGGTAGGGGGTCACGTTTTGGGCCATTTAGTGCAGAGGCTCGGTGTAACTCGCGCGAGTGGGCCCTATGTTCCTTGCGACCTTGAGCTATCGTGCTGTCCTAATGCTGCAATATGAATCCGCAATTGAATGGTAAGATACGCTGCGCTGAAAAAAATCTCCTGAATTATTTTCGTCCATGAGGTACAGACTCACTCGTGCGCGCTGTGAAAACCCGGGGACCCCCCACTACCGAAGCCTTGATCGGGCGGTTCCCTAGAACTTCCTCACAGTTGGCTCCAGCTCTTCCGGGTACTCATTAGAAGTCTCGTCTCTTGGCGGTTAACTCTCATACCAGGCCATTCATGCTCGACGCGGATTCTCATTGTCACGTCCCCGTTGGAGGCGCTTAGCAAGACCCCATGAAGACGACGATACGTCCGTTTACCTAATATCTTCCGGTTTGCTAGACGTGGGATACGCAGAGCAAATTTCTTTACAACGTGCCACTCAACACGACGTTTCGACGTCCTATCGGCCCCTCGAACTGGAAAAAAGCTACCAATGGTCTTCGCTGTATTGATATTGCCACCACGTACGAGAGATCCACTAGGAAGGACTCCTGAGCCCGGCATGGAAACGCGACGTGGGTCTCAAGCATTGTCGTCATGAGATCCTTCATTGTGGGAGCGGGTTACTCTGAATCCGCACCACTAAACTACCCGTATTTACCTTGGTGCTGCACAACAGAAACTCGCTCGTGGCACATCGGCGAACATTCTATGACGACCGGCTACGGTTAGGTCTCACAAGTCGATGGGGATAGGTAATCGTGCTATCATAGCTAACGGGGTTCACATAATTTTGTAGTGCCCGAGTGCTTTCAGGACCCTTGTGTACCGGCCAAAGAAGCAACGAGCGCGACCTAAGCGATAATGTAAAACCGCGATGCTACAGAAGTACCGTTCTGTCGTGCACTTTCGGACGTACGGGAATATCTTCTATCTCAGCAGCATCTCCGGTTGCCTTGTTTGGGCGATGTTATAATCGTCAGTAGCCGTCATATACTTTCGACGCATTTTCCCTCCTGAAGCCCCCAAGGGATTTCTACTAATAGAACACTGAACAACGGTGTTTACGTTGCGCGCTTCTGTAGACGATCAGACTAACATCTAGTGACTGTAGCTTGTGTCTTGGCGAGTTGATGGCGGATAGCTACGCCCACTCCACACCTCTCTTCCCCTCTCTCATAGGCCGACCTTTGTATTTCTGGCCCGCAAGCGGTACCTTCAGCACGCAGCATCGTCAACATGGAACACCTTCAACATGGCGCACCTTCAGCGTGGACCTCCTTCAACATGAAATATCTTCTACACTTTCCAAACATCAGCCAGGCACAATTTCAACGCTACCAGCCTGTGCTACCACCCGGGCCAAGGGTGCACAAAAGCACTGTATCCGAGTAAACAGAGTGGGGCTCTTGACCCCGGTACTATGCCATCGTACGATCCATCAATTCGATCGGGTCAGATAATGTCTGAATACACACATAGCAGATTTACGACATACTGTCAATTGTTTTTGACAGCTCCCTAAACACAACGCCACACCCTTGATGTCCCTCAACCTTTTTACCACCCTTGAGAAAAATGACCCACACTAATTACAAGAGCCCGGTCCCCCAAAAAATGTATGCATTTCTACAGGGCATGAGGGATCAGCAGTCGACCGAGACCGCGGCAGTGGGTATCCCCGTTTTCCCTACGCTGCTTAGGCCATCCGAAAACGAACTTTAATTTGCTTTCGTTGGTGGAGCGTAACGAACAGTCCCTTCGCGGTTGTTTGTCGCGTGACCCCAAACATAAACAGGGTGGCTACTCACGTGAGAGGTTCTGAGTCGCTGACAGAGTTAAGCCCTGTACACGCGATGTCCGCTTGGCCGGTGAAAACCCGACCTGTTCCGTGCATGCTTTGTAGGGGTGCGAGGGTCTATGGTAATAGGATTACTGTCACGCATGAAATGAGGACACACCTGCCCCCCCTCCCACCGCACTCTTGGTCAGTGATCAACAGTAGTTGCCGTCCACGGTAGGGACGACGGTGCTACCTGTAGGGTTTAATCGAGAAACGTGAACTGCCCGTGACGTGGAGACTATTACTAAGGAGGCCGATGTCTTTCCTTCGTTCTCGCCTCTCCTTTCGTCGATGGCTGTATGCTTCTTGCACCTCCAGGGTACGTGGCGCGGGCTACTGCAAGGTGTCGCGCATACGACGGCTCTTATTTCTTTTGGCGCCGAGAAATGCACAGCCATGGCGCAAGCAACTTAAAAATCTGAGGTAGACCAGAGAGAAAATAGGAGGCGGGAGTCGGACGTAGCGGGTATCTTAACGCTTGTGGGGCGTAAGCATTGCGACCAAGAACACGACGCGTCATCTTTGATTTTATCAAGCGTCGAGTGTAAGTATGCAGCAGAGTGCAAGCTTCTCACCATGCTGTCTGCGCAAGTGTCGTGCAACTACTTGCATGGTGGTTCGGGAACACCCCCTAACCCGGAAGCTCGGGCTTCCTCCGGTGCCCGATGGCGTAATCGTAAAAAAACGCGACACATTTTCCCGCTGAAGTCCCATGTTTTCAGCAGAGCGCTTCGGGACACAGTCGTGGTTTTTCAATAGTGCCGGCTCAGTAGTGCAGGTTGCCCGATATATTCCCTGTGAAATTGCTTGGTAAGTATGAGAAAAAACAGTAGTGGCAGCATGCGGAGGAGTGCCGATTGCCGCTCTAGTGCCGGTATTTCCGGTTGACACATCCCGGCGCTATGGACAGACCCTACCGTAACTCCGTTGGGGCCCATGTACGTATAGTGACCAAAATCAGAGAATAATTGTGTTATCAACCTTCTACGAGGGTGTGTAGTGGTACAAGTAGCATCCTGCTGCGCGTGTGTCGCGCATCTCCCTACACTGCACTTCGGAACCACCATCTACCCCGAGCAACCCGGACTTTTTTGTGCGGTCGACACTGCAATCGTCCTTCAATTCCGACACTTTATCCATCTGTAGTCCCGAAAGATTTACGTCGGAGAGACGAACGAGCGCGAGATGAAACATTGAAAGGGATCCATAAAGGAAGCCGAAAGTCAAACTGCGAAATACCACATAGCAGATTCCAGATACCTGTTACCGAAGCTCGAAGTATGGCAATTTAATAACTGTTATCACTTCCAGCGGATTTGTAGCGCATTCCTCCCAATAAGGCACATTCTTTGGCTTTTGCGCGGGCGCCCGCGGGAAGACCCATAGGCACTCGTGGGCGCCCGCATGATACCCAGCGGACGCTTGCGGTATCTCGCGACATCCCATGCGGATGCCCGCGGGAGCTCCCACGGTATACCACTGGGTCCTGTGGGCGTTCGCAAAACCCCAGCTTGCAATCCGCGGAAACCCACAGTACCCCATGGCAGTACTCGCGGGCATTCCCGCGGGCGCCCAACATATCTCGTAGGTGTCCATTGCATGCGTATCCCATACCACTCAAGTGCTAGTGAAACCTCTATGTACCATTAATTAATGGCCGGCACCACTCCTAGCGACTTATTCCTTACTGAGAAAGCCACACTTTTTGTATCAATCCTATCCCTCAGTCACCACTGTGGCCGCCCGCGATAGTGCATGTACCTCGCTTTTCGAAAACGAGTTTTCTCAAGAGCTTGCGAGCATCCACGAGCACCACCGAAAACGCTCGCGGTCGATCACGGCTGCTTTTGCGACAGCTCGTGGGCGCTCGAAGGTGCTTGCGAAAGCTCTCCATGCAATCCCTGTCACGTGAGACAAGTGCCTGTTAACCCGGAGTATATTGCGTGCACATGCTTCGGGTTAGGGATGAGATACTCCGATCAAGGGCGTCTAAGTAAACTACGGCGGGCACCACCAGTGAGTCATCCCACGGTAGGGGTTTCCCTGTTTAAGCCAAAAAAAAGTATACCTCTGGCCGGTTGAGCTCCTCAAGTGAGCAACTACCGGTTAGTCTAATGATTTTACGAGTATAGTACGTTTGGGGACTAGGGCCTAGAAGCTTGGTCGGGTTGTGCGAACGAATGCCTTTGAAATCATGTTTTCGGGTGAGATATTGAGATCCTTATGTGAGGACCTCAGAAAAAAATTATCAATAGAATCTGCAGCACCCCTAGCGTGAGATGGCCTCAGTGTGGAGTCTCATGGGAGATATCGCGGAAACGCACATGCAATTTCCCACGGGAATCCCAATGACGGGAATATCCGTAAGATCTGCAGGGAAACAGCGGGACTACTTACGGGAGCCCGCGGGCGCCCGTGGGAACCCGTGGTACCTTCCACGGGCGCCGTCCGGTCCCCATGGGAACTACGTTGGGGTGTCACGGTCGCCCATGGGAGAGACCAAGAGCGGCCACGGGTGCCAGCGGGATCGAATGGGCGTGCACACATGCGCGACCTCGAAAACGTTTGATAATTCTCATTACACATTTCCCCAGTTGATGTGCGCGACCATCCGTTTTCATCGACTACTGTAGTAGGATTGTCATTCTAAAGGCTTGGTAGGCCACCGCTACCTCAGCGGTGATGTTTGCTCTCAGCGCACGTACGAACCACTTGGGTTCCAAATCGGTAAAGCCCGCATTGTCTCCCTCGAAATTGAAAATTTATTAACGTCATGGATTACTGTAAATGAATTCAATTTTACCACACAGGTATTAGTGGGGTATTAGTCCGTTTGACCACTTGCAAAAGGTAAACCAAGAGCTTACCCAAACTAAGCCTTATAACACTTTCCCCCCCAGAAACGGCCGGATAGCAGGTCGGCCGGATATACGGCGGACCTGTGTCAATATCCAAGCCGTTTCATTCCCTGGGGATACCAGGGAGAGTATTTTTCAAGTTCGACATGGCGCAAATCTGAAAAGTTTATTATTGTGGACGGTGGAGATCGAACCCACGACCCAAAAACCCATGGTCTGTCGACGACGCCATTTGTTAAGGTATAAGTGGGGTATGGACCACTTGCAAAAGGTTAACCAAGAGCTTACCCAAACTAAGACTTATAACACTCTCCACCCCAGAAGTAATGTTTCATCATGCCGCCTGCAGACAGGTGCTGTGTAATGATGTAGTCGGCGATTCCACCCGCTACCTAGCACTCTGGCGAAAGAACTGGAAGTGGGGCATACATACGCATGCCACGAAATACCCGGCATCCATTTGCACGTATATCTTGCCAGCGACGGCATGTGTCAAGATATGTATCTTTTGGGCTATACTTCGCAGTGTAATGGTAAATGGCTAACCCACTATGCATCCCAAATGAAAAGCCTTATAACCTACCAGAAACAGTACAGGACACGCCACAACACAAATAGACCCCTTTACTGCAATGTCGGTGTCTTTGGAGGCTGCCCTCGCCAGTTATTTGGCCTCTCAAACTACTCTCAGCTCTTAATCGCCAACTAACTTCGAAATTATGTTTTCAGGGCAGATCCATAGACTGCTGTTAAGGTATTAGTCGGGTATTAGTCCGTTTGACCACTTGCAAAAGGTTAACCAACAGCTTACCCAAACTAAGCCTTATAACACTCTTCCTCCCTGAAACGGCGGGATAGCAGGTCGGCCGGATATACGGGCGGACCTGTCGATTATTCATGCCGTTTCATTTCCTGGGTATACCGGGGATAGTATTTTATGAGTTTGACATGTATGGAAAAGCCTGAAAAGGCTTATTATGGAGGATGTGGGATTTGAACCCACGACCCAAAAGCCCATGGTCTGTCGACGACGCCATTTGTTAGGTTATAGGGTGGGGACAAAGAGTGCTCCCTGCAGGTCTGCCAATTGGGCAGGTCCTCGGAGAGTTCTCACTTTTTTTGCCTTCGTAGAGACGTAGCTTTACTCGATTCCATCAGAACCCCGGATGACTTATGAGATCGGAGGCACGTGCCTCCGATCTATTTCCCAACTTTCTCGAATATAAAACGCCAACCTTATCATACGAAATCCATCCAAATGATCTCAAATTCGAATAATTACAGGACTTTCGAGGCCGTATTTTAACACTAGCCCACCCTGATGAGTCGCATATGCAGAAATATGGGAGATTCGGGCAAACTCCGGTTCTACGAACTAGACCATGAGTCGAAGATGCGGCTCCTCACAACCCACTCCCACACCTCTAACGGTCTGGCTATGGAGCCAGGGACACGCGAATAAAAGCAGTTGAAGGAAACGCAGACCTTACACTAAGGCGAAAGCCACCCGTCAAAAACCTGCCGCGTACAGCCGGTGTGGCGGGGGGGGGGGGCAGAAAAGGCTCTAGAACCTGCCGCATACCGCCGGTGTGGCGGGGGGGAGGGCAGGAAAGGCTCTACGGCGAACCACCCAAACAAAAGGTACTATGGCGAGGCGACGGAGGTGCTGGAGTGCCAAGCAAGGCGGACACGAACACAGTCGAACCGGTGGTCGCGGCGGAGGCCGTCTCCTGTGTAGAACTCCGGGATAGATAAGTCGGCTGTGCGATGGGCGTCGCTGCAGCCAGGGCTTCTACGGAGCCCGTGCCGCCCTCGATGGCTATGGCAAAAACCGAATCGAAAGCGGTGTCAGCGGTAGGCAAAACCGACCCACGGCCGGTTCAGCCTTCGGTAGTGGCGACGAAGGCAGAAACACGAGCGACGAATCTCCCCGGGGAAGCAGAAAGGCCGTCAATCCTTTTACGTGGCTCGTGTTTGCGAAAATCGGGAAATGCGGTCGAGGTGAGAGGAAGCCCACCCAAGGCAGCACGTTCAGTGCGGGGCACGAGCCCACCCAAGACAGTGCTTTCGGCGAGGGGTTCGAGTCCACCCAAAGCACTCAATTTTGTCCTGCCGACGACGCTATTTGTTAAGGTATTAGTGGGGATTAGTCCGTTTGACCACTTGCAGAAGGTTAACCAATAGCTTACCCAAACAAAGCCTTGTAACACTGCCCCCCCCTCCCTAGTTTCTTTTTGTTTTTCTCAAGCTGTGCTTTTGCGCACAGCCCGGAGGCACACACCAAGCCCCGATTCGTAGCAATAGTATCTACGCATTGCAAGCACAGCAGAACAACCCGCAATCGACCCTGCACAGAGCAGCAAAGTACATGCAGCAGTACGTTCATATCGACCAGAGTGCGACAACGCAATCACACAGACAAGAGCAACAAAAGTGTCGCCGAGAGCCACCATGCATGGCAGGAGCATTTATTTTTCCTCGGTCTTGTTGTCGATCTTTCAATGTTGCGTAATATGGCCACCAACAACTAACTTTGTATTTTCCAAGTTACCGCTGACCCTCCGCCCTGTGACGGACCGCCGTCTTGACGTATTATCTTATTTTTAGTCTGAAATATTTTAAGCTGACCTAAAACAGTCGTGTTTTTGCTGAAACCTCTATCTATTGTGTTTTACTATTATTTCATTTACCATCGGACAAGGTGTCTAGCTAACATTCAACCGTGTTTTCCACCCATCGACATCCAGCACACCCAGTCGATTCGTAATCCTAGAGACACAAAGGCTCTGCAGTCACAATATACCAGACAGATTGTTCATTGTGTCCTTAGATACCATACGAACGTGTCGGCGATTGAATATAGTGTGGGTTTCCTATAATGGGTTGGCTACAGTAGCGGGATATCGGGATGGCGTGATAATATTCGGCCTAATTAGCCGCCTATATTTTTGCCGCGTGCACTCCGTGTTGTATCTCTGCAAGGAGGTATGATATATATCTACAACTTGTGCAAGTGTTTAATCGGGTGACTCGAGTATCCTACTGCTGTTCGCTCAATGGGCAAGCCCTCTACGGCTAATAAGGACTAGAAAACGCGATAATTATCGCGAAACCGGGATCTGATCCTTTTTTAGAAGTCAGCTTGTCGTGCGACGAGGTCTCTTCTGCGGAAGAGCGCTAGCTGGAGGTATCAGCCGAACCGTGGGGAACACCGATTCGAGTGCAGCCCCAGGGAGTGGCGGTGTGATTCCACAAGCTACTCTGGAGCAGCTGGCTGATGTCCAGAGGAAAGTGTCCCTACTCGAAGGGGCCACATCGAGAGTCGAGGTACTATCGCGCTCCCAAATTCTTCACCTACACCTGTTACGGACTGGCCCATCCAGGCAGGTAATTTGGTAGCAATCGCCTACTGCCCAAGTTCGACAACCGGAGAGACACGTGGCCCCTTTTGTCAATGGACGTTTCCGTCATTTACGGGAAAAAAAGGGTATCGAGATGCCTTAGGATAGACGTCTAACCCTGTGTTGGGAGCTGATGACGTCCTCACTCACAAAGACCTGTTGTTGAGGCACTCGGCTACAGCGTTTGTGCGTTCTACGATGGCTTGGGAGTTATATTTTACTAGAATATTTTGACTCGGACCCCCAGTGTTTGGCCAAAATACTAGACACTAAATCCCAAGCGGCGCATGGAAAGCCATGAATGACTTATACGCCCCCCAGACCATTACTAAGCGTATACTGGTTGCCTCGGTGGTCTAGTGGTTACCCTCGAATACTGCTTGCGTTGGTGCTTGAGTTCGATTCCCACCGTGGTGAGATTTGAATTTATTTTCAAAAATGCCAAACAAGGATCACTGCTGAGAACGCCTAGCAGCGCGGGTATGCACAATTCGACGCGAGTTGACGAGGGAATAAAGAGGGTGAAGACCTTGCAGAATACTCGAGCCGCATTGACAAGACAGTGCAGAAATTGACCATGTTGGGAGGCAACAAGGATCACGAAGTAAATTGCGCACATCGTCCTAAACCTGTCAGCATTTTACGACGTTGAGAAGAAAATTATTTTGGCTCGCCCTGGTCTGACTCGTGCTGGAATTTAAGAGACGGTTCGAAACACATACATGCCGGAGGAAAGGGATGTAGGAAAACGGAAAGACCAGACTAAGGCAGTAGACCCACATGCTCTCTACGCCGGCGATGCACAACCGGCCGACGCAGGGGGTGGCAGGACGGGGAAGGACCTTAAGGTGAAACAAAGACACGGGAAACACAAGCAGAAACAGCCGTAGTCGCGGCAGCAGTAGCAACAGCAACAGCAGCAACAACAGCAGCAGCCGTGTCATAGTGGTGGTAGCGGTGTAGTGGGTCTATCGTACCGTTTAGATCCGGTATATGGGCAGTGGCGTTGGGATGACTCGAGGTGAGCACCGTTTGGAACCGCTGGTGATATACCCGCTACTGTATACATCCCAGTTCAATCTCCGCCTGGCACACTACCATCGAGGCCCTCACCACCGGCAGGATAAGGACCGCCACGTAGCGGTACTCCGATGCCTTCCGAGTTGTGCTTCAGGTGTCAGCTACCTGGGTATTTCGCTGCCCAATGCAATATTGACCAACGTGAACATTCACACGTCGTACGCTATTTCCCACGTAGCTCAGGTTATTCTAGCGCGCATGTTGCCTGGTTTCAACCCCCCCCGAACGTCCTACGACAGAGATTGGCAGGCCGGAGCATGCGTTGAGCCCTATGGGACTGATAGTTACGCTCCGACTAGCTCTGCTCCGCAGTACGCCACCGCTCCAACATACGCCCCCAGGTCGTTTACTCCCCGTATGATGTTCGTTAGCTTCAAGAGGGGTGGGTTTTAAGTCATTAGTACTAGTCTCCCAACACCCAGCAGGGTAGAGGCAAGTCGAGAAGTGAGCCCGTGTCGAGAAGAGCTCACAGTCTACCATCAAGAACGCCAGCCAAGTACTAGGTGTCCCGCAATGGGCCAATAGCCCAAACTGGCACGAAGCTGATAAGTAACCCTCATACAGAATATTCCTAATCAATATCCTCCCGGATTCTTCTCAAGACAGTGACGAATCAACAATAGACTCAATTCCACCACCTAAAACAGCAAAATTGTCCAGAGGAATCTCATCCTCATGAGCAAAAACTTCTTCCATACTTGGAACTATTGCAATTGTAGACGATATTGCTATAGCCGCGCCGAAATTATAAAACTAAGGCTAAAAGTACAATGACAGATATCGCGAGGAACCTCGTTCCCCGAGCAAAAGTCTCCTTTTGCCCCCTGCTCCCGCCATAGATACACAGATCGCGACGGTAAAGCGAGGTAGCATACGTTCTTTTTTGCATGGCTGAAGCATATAACTTATTTGGCGCTTAAATTACCAGCAATATTTTTCGCTTTCAAACCGCCATAAAACCTAAAACAATCTCCTTTTGGCTTTTTTTCCCTAGCTCAAAATATTCGATAAACAATAAAATGCCACCATTGTCGACACGAACAGCCTAAGCCCTCCCAGATACGAAGACTATTCCATCAACGCTAAAACATTTCGTGTTTCACTCCTCCGTTGCGAACAAGTATTCGCAAAACGATACTGCAGTTGGTAGAACAACCAATCAATCATGACTATGCCCACCCTCCTTTACTTTTCCATCAATCAGAAGACTACTGCCAAAAACAAAAGATACCCGCAAAATACAATATAATCAGTGCCACGATCAATACCACACATCAGCAGCACACCTCTCAAGGTGAACCTGCTAACTCTTTTCTCCAAATCTTTATCGTATGTATATTAGTTCCATTAGGCCCCTTCTGGTCCTGTCTACACCAGAAAAATCACTGGAAATTTTTCGATTTACAAAGACTATTTGAACATGAAAACACATATCAAAACTACCAGGCGAAAAAGGTTACGTATACCGTCTAAAACGAATCTTAGATGACCCACACTTGCCGCAAATATACCGTCTACTAATACATACGGGTTTCACACTTACCGCAAATAAGTAGACGTCACATTCGGTCAAAACCAATTTTTCGATCGACCGGTGTATCCACCTTATTAATATATTCATCATTCACTCCTACGGAATCCCACCAATTCGACCAGACGTTGCCCCCCCCGCCCCGCGATGTTGCCGAACCACAAAAGCTCCGGCTGACGTAAAGATAAGATCTGCTCCCCCCATGACTTCTCTCGTTGCTGCTGTTGTTGCTGCGTATCATGGATTGCGTGCGTCCATGCCGCTCGACTTGTTGCCCGGACGAAACCCCATCGTTACTTGGTACTGCTGCAGGCAGCCCACGATTACCCCTCGCCCGTTTTTGCCACTGTTATCAGCAGCGAGAAGCACGCGGCTATTATGCCGCGCGAGTTTGCCCTACCAAACTACCCCCAGGTAGGATGCACACAGCCGCGACTTCTCGCGGAATGTGCAGATAACTTTATATCTGCTTCCTCTACAACCAACCTTCTGAAGTGGAGTGCGTACGGTAAATAATGACAAAAATATATGCCGTGCGACGTAAAATCCCCATGTCGCAGCACACGACGGGGGCGCCTACGGCTGTACTTCCGCCGTACGGCTATTAGCTTCTGTTGTAATCCCCCCTGGCTGATGTACACGGTGGGGTTGTCCTAGGCTATGCTACCACCATGAACACAATCTGCTGCTACTCCCCACCTACGGTTATGCTCCAACTTAGGGCTTTTTGCCACGCACTGCAGTAGTACTCAGGATCAAACTGTCATAACAATTCAAAATCTTTCCCGCGCGCACGCTCGCAAAGACGAAATATGAAGTCGGTGGGATTCGAACCCACGACACACACCCTTTGTTGGTTATATAGCACTACTCACTGAGCTACTTAGTTACGTGACTGTAGAGCAATTTTGTTCGGCCCATAAAAACTAACCCCCGTCAGAAAGAAACTCGTTTATCAAGCTGCTCTCCCTGCTCCCTCTTCCACCATCGAAGAATCCCGACGATTGTGGTACAGCATCTCTCCCTGCCATACCGGCGGTGGCTCTCTCCTTCTCCCCACCGGTCTCCTTCTTGCGCCTTGCTGCTCGTCTCCGCTGGTCTCCAAAATGCTGGCTCCAACAACACGTGGCCCTTCCCACCAACCTCCCTGTGAGATTTGCCATACTGACTCCGATTGCCTGCGCTTTCGTTCTTTCAGCTTCTTCGAGAGCATGGCCCTGTTCCGATACTGCTGACCCGTAGATCCCCCGTGAGGCTCTACCGAATCGGTTTCTCTAGATTGTTTGTTAGCTTCAAGGGGGGCAGGTTTTTAGTCATTGTATTAGTCTCTCAACACCCAACAGGGTAGAGGCAAGTCGAGAAGTGAGTCCGTGCGAGAACAGCCCACCGTTTACCATCAAGAATGCCGGCCAAGTACTAGGTGTCCCACAATAGGCCAATAGCCCGAATTGGCACGAACTGACAAGTAACGGTCATACTGAGAATCCCAAATCAACATATGTTTCACCTGGGGCAGTGGAATCGACGAACAGCAGTAGCACGTCAACTGACGATCTCATGGTTTCACCACCCAGACTGCGCACCTAGACAGGAGCGACTTCAATGAGAATGGTATGCCAGACCATGACCTTTTAGGGGTCATTGGTAAAGATGAGTGGGTCGCAGACTCTGATGATATGTTGTTGGCTTTGTACACGTCGTAACTAGAAAGGTTGTACTACTTGCTTCCTCCAGGCCTTTTGCCTACTACGACGAACCGCCCACCGCCCCGTCCCGCCTGCTCCGGCGTCCCGTAACCCTCACGCTCGTCCCTGCTCGGAGGCGCCCTGTGGCGAGACGAGTGCCTCACACTGCTTGGGTATAGGGGTCGCCCCACCCGGTTGCCGACGCCGTGGCGCTGCCAAGATCTGATGCTACAGCAGTAGTAGTAGCACTACTCCTCTACCCCTGGGGTGTACAACCCGCGAGAGTAGAAACAACGCACGGCTTGCAGCCACGAGCTAACCTGTTGAATTAACTACAAACAAACAAGGACGACGTACAGTTGAAGATCAGGCTTCGCCGTGTGTTCCGAATGCTGTTGTGCTTTCTTGTGCTCCGCGCTTGCTACTAGACGCGCTGAGTTGTGATCCGCATTACCTGCCGAAGCTGCTGTGATTGCCTCGTCTTGGCTGAAGCGCCGAGCTGTTTGGTTATTCTCGTAAGACGCACGTTTTCGGCTTCAAAGAGTGAGAAACAGCGGTGTGGTCTAATTAATTTAGACCACTTGCATCGGGATTTTTTCTCTTTTCGTTGAAAAAACACCACAAAAAAAAAAGCCAAAAGTTGCGGGATACCTAAAAAACCACCTGCGCGAAAGATCTGGTCTAACTTCTTGTTTTTTTTTAATAATAGTAGAACCTCTCTCGTAATGCAATCGGTGAATGCCACTTTCATATCGTATCTTGAAATGAAACGTCTCGTGGAAGGGATATACGTACACGACGTAGCTTCAAGGTATTTAGATTTGGAAAAGACTACTCTATACCTACCCATATACGCGAGTTGGACTAAATGCATACAAGGTACATACGTAGTAACGAGCCAGTTGAAGTTATACTTACGTAGTACATACCAGGTACCTGATACGTGACAATGAACCTTAAAAAATGCACATATCTATAGTCTGTGCATAGTGGTACTGGTAATTAGAGAAAAGCACGTACTTGTTGAAGTAAATCTGAAGGATCTCCAAAGACACATTGGCAAAAGTTGAAGTGACGTTACATGAACGTTGTAAGATTTGATGATGGGAAGTCCCCCACATCTATCACTCCAATCGATTGCCAACAATCACCGACGTCATCAGACCACCAATAAACACGTTTTCACAGAACACCAACTTCTATTCTTTCCTCGAAGTACTTCTTTATCCCCGTGGTGAGACCATGTACTTATCAGCACGACGCGCCGGGTCCATACACCAGTGTGTGGCATCTGATTCATGAGTCCGGTGACTTGCTCGACAAGATTGAAGCAATGTGGTGCTCTGCTTATCGGTATACGTTCGTCGACAATACCAGATACACTGCAGTCGATAACACACACCACGTAACGACAAGCGCACGGTACGATCAAGATCAACACTTACACTACAAGGGAAGTACGTCTTAACTAGCGCTGGGTGCCACCTCACGCTATTGCCAGTATTTTCAAGAGGCTATTAGCCTCGATTACTCCACCTGCTGGCGACAGAAGACACAAGGAGAAAAAAACGAAATTTCGGTCTGTGCAACGACCCATACCATTCGGGTCACCATCGGAAGAAGAGCTCCAGCCGGGACTGCTGTACGATGACGAGCTGCGAGGATCTGGAAATGACACAAGAACCTTGAGCGTGTGGTAGTGAAACGTGAAGTAACCAACATCACAACGCTCATCCGAGGCATCCCGAAGTTAGACGGAACACCAGGCAAATTTCGAAACTGGAAACGGTCTCCAAGAGCTAACGCTCATACGAGGCATCCCGAAGTTCGACGGAACACCACGCAAAATTCAGAACTTGAAACACTCTACAAGGGCTATATGCTCCAGCTTGCTCGACTAGGCCTGTTTGAAATTTTATATGGTCGTAAAAGGCCTAAAACAAGTATACACCGATATTCCGATATTACGTCGAAGCACCACAAATACCCCGGTACACAGCGGACATAAAGAAGCTGACAAGGGCAACACGGACACCGTTGCTGCACAACAAGACCTTGCCGAACTACTGCAGAACGCAGGAGTCAGCCAAGCATTCGATATTGCGACTACGAGTTATCGTTTTGGACATCTACGAATTGGTAATCTCAAAGCGGATATCGCACGTCGTGCAACTGCCGAACAGCAGCAAGACTCCCGCACACAGCAGCAACAATATCTCCATTGAACCTCACAGAGCTCGCCAAAAGGGATAAAACAAACGTGGCACTGTGCAGCGTTAACGGACAAGCGGCTTGGCGAGCGCTGCTTGTCAAGTGCGAAAGCAACTGCACAGCGCCGTCGAGAGCTGAGGAAACTCGACAACTCCAAAATGGAAGATAGAGATGCTTCAGGTGCATTTTGCGATTAAGTTGATCAACTAACGGGTGATCTCGAAAGCATGGGTGAACCCGTCACTAAATACCAATGTCGCTCGATGATCTCAAGTTCACCATGCGAAATATGTACGCCGTCGACGGACTTCATCAGTCGGGGCGAATAGGAATAGAATGAGCAATGACTGCTGATGCAGCTAGGCGAGACAAGTCAAACTTGGCATACCTACCCGGAGTCCGTTTTAACTTGTTCTCACCGCAAGACGTGATGCCAAAATCCCGTGTGACCATGGGGTGTTTCGTTCGTGCGCAAGGAAACTGGTTCATACTGTTGTGCCACTAGGATAACCGACCCCCTCATCGCGAACACAGTATTGGTTCCATGCAAGCAACAACGTGTCGACAATAACGATATTCACGTTACACTAGCCCACCTCCATGCTGAAATTTTGCGTGAGACGGTGTGTCAATGTGGTGTGATGGTGGGCGGAGAGTTACCGTAGTTTTTTTAACTAATGGTTCGGAAGCTAAGGGGAGGAGGTTGCCTGTTCCGCAGTCTATTAATAGTCGCTCGACTAAACCCCTAGAACCCCTGTTCGTAGACCTGTCCGGAAAGTGTCCCTCGTCGTCTGGTGTCACCACTACCTCATGGTGATCGTGGGCGATTTTTCTCAGTTTGTCTGGGCTTACTTCCTCAAGCAGCAGTCCGGCGTACCCGCTGTTTTCGCTAGTTTTCAGGCTCACGATCGTGGACAGGGAATTCCATCCATCGTGGAGTGACTGCGTTCAGACAACGGCACAAAATTCGTCAAAGGCGACTTTGTGGCGCTGGTAGACCACCACTGTATCCGCATGTACACGCAAGTCGACTCTCCGAAGTACGACGGCGTGGTCGAGTGCAGGATGGCTCTAGTCTCGGAGCCCGCGGCGATGTCCTGCATACAGCCCCCCCGTGTGTTCGGCGGCGTGCCACTGCCGCCGGCAGGACCTCTTTGGGCGGAAGCGTGTGTGCACACGAGGGATGCCATCAACGTGTCGGCACCATTTCTTAAGCCCGGCTTTTACCATGTGATGCGGGCGCTGCAATCTGAGCCAAAGGACGAGGTGCGCTTCCTTCCGAGCAGCGGTGGCAACCAACCGAGGAGGGGCTGTTGCTAGGTGCTGCTTTTGTCCGGCCGCAGGTCATGCACACGCGATGTCACTTGGGAATGCCCGCGGGAAGCGTTGGCTGGTTGCTGCCTACAGCGCGGAGCGGGCACCTTCCGTACCGGCGTTGTTACCATCGGAGGTGCTGACACCCCCGGAAGACGAGGGAGTATGGTATGAGCCGAAACCGGTACCGTCAAGGATGCCACCGGTGCCCTCATGCCCGTCATCGGTGCCGTCGCTGGCACCGATGATGCCGTCGCCGGTGTCGTCGTCACAGCCTCTGCCGCCGCCACAGCAGCAGCAGCAGCAGCCGACACGGAGTCAGCGAGTTCCCCGGGAACTGAAGAACTACTTCTCAAGAACAGTTGATGGTGGCGAGCCACAGCCACTGGGGCGCACGAGGGGGTAGACCTCACGCAATCAGGAAGGTACTGGGGGTAGGCCGTTGACTTTTGATGATGGTGTACTGATACGAAGTCGGTTTCCGGTGGGGTTGCAATGTGCGCGGGGGCATGGGTACTCTGGTTGTCGAGGACTCAAAAGCGTGTGACACTTTCGACCACCGAGGCCGAGTACGCAACTCTGACAGACACCATCAAGGAGGCGATGCTCTTGCGGTTTTGTGGAGTTTATCTGCTCTTGGTTCAACATGCATCACGGCTTTCGAAGACAACAAGGAAGCAAGACGCGTGGCACAAAACTCGGTGTGCGCGTCGAATTCGAAACACGTCGATATTCCGCATGATATTGTGCGGGACCGTGTATTCCAGGGAGTGTTTGACATTGTTGCCGTACAGTCTGAGGAGCAACACGCAGATTTCTTGATGAAGGCACTCGCTGGTACAATTCTTCGCTTCCATCGAAATTTTAGTGTATACGCTTGATTTTCGACTAATGTTGTCCGGGTTGATTATGTGCGGTAGCCTCCGTAGTTGGACAAAGGCGTGATGTTCTACTCAAACAGCCTTGTAAGTCCAACGCGTCTTGAGAGCTTGGTATGGATATCACCAGAACGGACTGGTTGGCTAAAATCATGCGCTCGATGGAGGATATGGAGTATATTAGCTAGGGCTGTGGCATGTTGGCGCTTTTGGGAAGGCATGGTGTTCTAATCATAGAGTCTTGCCAATTCAACGCGTCTTGAGAGCTTGGTATGGACAAACCTGAACAAGAATGGATGGACAAAAAAAATGAAATTGATGGAAAAGTGTTTTTTTTTCCGTTTAATTGTCTAATGTGACGTTACGGCAATACGGAATTTTGGATTTGAGCATTTGGAACTTGGATGGGTTTTTGGTGAGTACCCCGCGACGCGTGTTACGATAGAGGTGCACCACTTTTCTTCTGAGGTTCCTGACTTTTGGGAGCTTAAAAACTTTCCCAAAATCTGATTTGGCAAAAAATAAACTGCCACCGGATGAAAAATCTCATGGTCTAGGTATACAACGACAATCACGAACAAACATTTCCTTTTTGCGACGGTTTAGGGTTGAAGAAGTTATAATAATACGGTGTCATGTCGTATCAGCTGCAAAGCGGGGAGGCTGTTGATTTTAGATACGACACCGATATGATGACGGCTGGTCATTGTAGGGCTTTCCAATAATGGGTTTTCCATATGGTAGCGGGTTATCTGGATGGCAGAATAGGATTCGGCCCGGTTAGCCGCCTAAATTTCTGCCGACTGCGCTCAACGTTGTGCCTCGGCAAGCAGCGATAGTGTATCATTTACATATTGTACCCGTCTTTATACTGGTGACTCCACTGCCCTAGTTCTGTTCGCTCAATGGGTAAGCCCTCTGCGCTCCATATGAACTAGGAAACACAGATTATACATCGCAATGACGACAGCAAGATACCACGTGCGCACGGTACGCTTTCCTGGAGCATGGCGGCGGGACGCTTGGCATTTTCAAATCGCCAGTTTGCACCTACAATAAATCATGGACCTCTGTATGCTTCGCGTAATGCGTTCTATTTTTCCTTCCTGATGGAAGTATCTTGCAACTGCTTGCCCTGGGCTGGGTTTCTTATTTGGGAGGGGGCGCATTCTACATCGACTTCAGTACAGCGGCTCCCGAACTTGTTACATCTCTGTAGATACCACCCCGCCTTTCTTATTGCCTTGTTTCGCAGTCGCGGGTGTCTTGTATGGTACTGCAGTGGAGAAAACGATCTAACGTGAACACTTCACTCAGGATATCGTCTCCCACGCAGGTGGAAATCAACGATGTTTTTAATAAGTATGGGTTGATAAGTGAACCATGCTATATAGTCTATACAAGGCCCCCTTCGGGATGACGTTGACTTGATATTCCGGGGCATCGCAAGTCGAAAACGGGATACGCAGGCGTTCCAATGGTAAGAACAGGTTTGAGCTGCAGTGCTTTAGCTAAAGTAGTGCTGACTTTGCAGCTGCTGTATGCTTCGCATACCTGCTATGAAGTCCGATGGGTGTATTCGACTTTTACGTTGGGCGCGTTAACGTTGACGTGGTTCGATCTCCTGCTGCGCACGAGCCACACGCACATATAACGTGACTACTGGCACAAAGGCGAAACATGGACCAAGGATATCGTTGTACCGCTACGGCTGTACTGCTGCTGCACCGTATACTCATTCTGTATTGCTGCTAGGCTGAGCGGCTGCTTTTTCAAAAACAACCTACCGCTGTTCTTAGTCGTTTTGTTCGCCTATGACAGCGCACACGCCACCCACACATGCACAGAAGCGCACACGCATACACGCAAAAACACATTCCGTGGCTGTCACAAAGGAGTGCTGCTGCTGCGTCGTAGCAGACAGCAGGGAGGGTAACATCATTAGGCTGATGACTTTGTACGTCGGGCGGGAACCCGAAGCGGATACAAAACTGCGCGAGGGCAGCGAGCTATTGAACACAATGTGGGGTTTTCCATGCACCTGCTCGGCTTGAGCAGCGAGGCTGAACGCAACCCCTTGAAAAAAGAGCCAGCGTAACAACGTTGAATGCTCAGAGCACCGCCACGGAGCTTGGCCGGGATCGAGACATGCGTCGTAATGTACCGATGGGCGCCTGGCTTGCCCTGCAGCCGAACGTGCAAGGAAAACCTCCTTGTCGCCGGAGAACAACAAACAAACAAAAAAGCGCATAATGTATGTAGACATACGTATCCATACCAGATACCGGGTACTACACAAGAAAACACCGGAAAAAAATCCTAAACCTTCTTGAACTCTGTCGTGAAATCCATGTGATAATTGTTTCACCTCTCGGTTTGGCTAGTTTCCCGTCTCACCATGACTGAGAAGGGGATAATGGGGGTTTGCCTTCCCTCTGCGGTTAGCTCTAAAACCGCCAACGAGCCCATAAACACGAAGCTAACGCTGCCCAGCGCCGACGTTTGCGCCCACACCTTTCTCTTGGCCTTCACGTACACCGGTCTCCCAGATTGTTTTCCCTGTAAAGACGACACATAGATAGATAATAACCTAAAAAGTATGAGACATATTGTGTGTTATAGTCGGGGTGGAGGGGTTGTGAGTACGATATACTGTAGAAAGCATAGCAAGGACTGGTTTTGGTGGGGCGGTCTGGGGGCTTGCCGGTAAAAGGTACGAGTAGTACAAGCTATAATTTGTTTTTGGAGAAGTGGTCATGTGGCTTTCGAGCACAAGCTGTCGCGATACCGCAGGATCTATTAACCAGAGCTTTTCGCCGATGGGGTCATATATTTCGGGTCGGGTCGGGTCGGGTCGGGTCGGGTCCGGGTGGTCAAGGTGATCCGACCCGACTCTTGGTATTCGATAACCTCCTGACCCGGCCCGACTCGACCCACAAGACTTGCCAAACCCAGACCCGACCCGGGGATCGGTTCATGATCATCAGTGAAAAACCATACCAGTAACCCTTATTTAGACGTTTCACGGTGGGAAAACATCGACAAATTCATGAAAATTACAGCATCGGTCGCGCGAAGCAAACTTAGTTGTTGTGGTACGGTGCATGTCCGATCTGTTACATAAGGATTTGTGCCACACGCGCACGGTATGGTGATACGTGTGCTACTGCACGCTCTTCTGACAACAGCTCTCGCTTGCTAAAATCGCCCTCCGCGCTGGGTCGTTGTGTACATGGATTTAACGAAATCCTCGACCGCAGGAACGCAACACGTTGGTCGGCACCGGGTTGGGCGAGCAAATCGTTTCTATCATAGTTCAAGCATATGCCCCCCCCACCCAGCAGCATTGTCTTCTTTCGAGAGATGATTGTTTGTGATCGATGTTTATTGATGCGCCACAACCACCGAACCACTAAGTCAGCGCTTATTGCATAGCTCAGTGGTTGTGGCGTATCTCTAATACCTTTGCTGCACATTATAGGAAGGAAATGGCCACAAATAATATAAATAAGCAAGAATATCGTGTTTAACTCGTTTGCTGCTCTGGCTACATGTTTTCTCGTCCTATTTACATTGCAGCGATTGGAACGTAATTGTTGCGCGATTGTTGACGTGCACTGAATCGGGATTGCGAAGAGCCTTTTGGCCACACCATACCTGGTTTTGTTCTACCGGTGCGGTGTGGCAGCCCCCGGCACTGTTCGTCATGTCCACCACTATTTCCTCAAATGTAGCGATCGTTCGGTGATTATTTTGAGAACTCAACGGTCCTTACATTTTCGTACATAGCGATAACTGGTACGATACATGCATACAGGCTGGTTCACGTTTAAAACCTCAAACATATTGCCCGGCGAAAGTCGACGCAGTATTTTTGATTCGGACCTTGAAATTTTGCACACGTCTTCTTTGTGCCCTTGCGAAGATCTCACCCGATGTGTGTGTGCGTTTTTTTTTTCGCCTGATTTTTCGTCAGTTAAGATTTTTCGGAAAATGTGGACCACCTTTAGCCCAATTGTTTTCGGCGGAAAAAAAAAGAAAAACCCCCCGTAGGTCAGGCCTCGGGATGGGCATGAAGAACACGTGCGCAAAATTTCATGGTCTATCTCTCAATAACGGCGTGGACATTTGGACGTTTGTTTGTGCGTAAAAATGAGTGAGATACGGTATTTCCTTCAAATGACTTGGTTTTTGTGTAAGATCCAGTTTTTTCGCCAGATGTTGGTTAATATTGAATACAGGCAGGTCAGATCTTCGATTTTTTGCGCGAAAAAATCTACAGACATTCCTTGGAGTACGTCCAACCGGATCGTGCAAGATGCGGCGCAATTTATTTTTCGCCCCCGCTGGGAAAAATCCTCAATTTTATGGAAAAAATTGAAGGCCTGTTATTGGTCGATGTGACTTTCGTTCCTAGAGACATCCCGAGGCCGGTGAAAATTAAATTGGCCATGTCATCCTCTTACACTAGTCATGGGGGTCAGTATGATACCGAATATTCACTCTTTGACTCGACATTGCGAGCGGTATTCGTGGGTCGAAAGAATTTGGTTTTTTAACTTGAACCATCCTGTAGGCTGTAAACACGCCTAAGCTAGGCAAGGTCTACTGGCCAGAACGTATCCCCCCTTGGCCTGAGGGGGGCTGGTCGGCACCATTCAGGTGCTAGGAAAGGAGAGAGAAGTTGTTGTATTAGCTCCGAACACAAGAAAACAAGCGATCTTAACTTCATCCCCGAATCCCCATATCAGAATCCAGAAGAGGATAAGTAGAGACCCCTACTACTACAGGTTAGCCATTTTAGGGAAAAAAAAACGTTTTGTGAGTGGCGGGGATTCCTCAACTCTAGATGGTGGGAATATCATCAGTGTGTTTGCTATATATTTTTGTTACATACATACCTAGGGCATGAGGTTGTTCATCGGGATGCACTTTATTCTAATCAAAATCAGTGGTTGGGTGGGCTGCGTGTGGAGTCTTTGAAGTGAGACGCCTCAGAAAATAGAGCAGGGACCTCTACCGTATTTCTGTAGTACTATTAGTAGCATGTGTCCACTATATATAGCTACACTGTAGTTGTAAGGGGAGTCGCCGACCTATATCCTTAATGAGGACACACAACTCGTAATAATGCGCGCGATCGGAGTATCACACACAGCTTGCAAAGATGAGTTTCGACGAAATCTTCGATCTCACAGCTGGAGTGTATTTTCATTTTTTATAATATAGTAATCAGAGCCCACGATAAACACGAAGCAAAATTATTGGTTCCCCTACTTTCACCGAATGCAATGGTTGATGTTCCCCTGTAATAGTTGCATGAGGTACAGGGCTGTTCGCGCCAGTGGCCTAATACAGACGCGTGCTACGATAAGGGTGTACCGACTTTTGGCAAAAACTTTTCTGGCCGACGGGGTTCCTCGACAGAGGAGCTAGCCACCGGACGAGGCTGGACGGCTGCAAAATGGTTCGTTGTATGCCTACATTAGGTCATGGAACACCCTGTAGCTCATTACGACGAGTGCTACGATATGGGTGTACCGCTTTTGGTAGAACCTCTTCTGGCTGACGGGGCTCCTCGACTGAGGAGCTAGCCACCTGACGTCGCTGGACGGCTGCGAAATGGTTCGTTGTATCCCTACAGTAGACCATGGGATGCCCGGTAGCTCACTACGACGAGTGCTACGTTTTGGGTGTACCGCGTTTTGGCAATACCTCTTCTGGCTGATGGGACTCCTCGACTGAGAAGCTAGCTACCTGATGCCGTTTGATGGCTACGGGATCATTCGTTGTATACCTTGGCCACGGGATAGCTCATAGCCCACTATCACGCCGTGCTGCAGTGGGGGCAGCCTTGTTCGACCAAAATGGTTTCTGACAGGCGGGGCTCCTCGACTAAAACATCGTTTGGATCCCCTTTGGTGAAGTTACAATACTATTCGATAGTTGCCAAGCCCACGAGATTATTCATCGTGTTAAGGTGCTCGTTGTTTGAGTCACGAGCCCGGTACAGACATTACTCAAGTGGGGAGCCCTAGAAACTAGGAACCCTATGTACACCATAGCAGGATACGTCTTAGTAGATGGTGCTTTCATATTTTATCGCAGCCATTTCATGGGTTCGGTATATGCCTCCTTAAGATGAGGAGCTTGAGAAAACAAGGATGCACCGCTATCGTACCAACCTGGCAGTCAAAATTAAGTTACGGTAACACTTTGACTATCGTAGCTGGGATCTGTTTTGTGATCCCACTTTTGTTTTCCTCACCATGGCCGCTGATGCTGCTGATGCCATCATATTTATGAACCTAGCGATGTCCAGATGATAAAAAAGAAAGTCATAGAGCCGATCAAGGCCAGGAAGATGAACCCCGTTATGTTCAACCGCTTGAAAAGCGTGTGCCCGTCCGCGAAAGCTTTGAACCTGCTCGCATAGCTCCCAGAAGGTAGCAGCTGGAAGAACGGTGTACGAGCACAGGCAGACACAATAGACGGTTCAAGGTGTTAGTGTTCATAGTTATTTTCATTGTGCTGCAATCGTTTCATCGCTGTTTGTTTGGCCGCTACCCCGTGGTCGGTTGCGCTATTTTCTATATAGAGCACTTCCTTCGGTTACTGGCCAAGGCTCGGTATCACTGTTACGGCTACCCTATTCGTTGGCAATACTAATTTTGATCGGTTTCAGAATATGCCCCGCCAGCATGGGAGCGTATTTTCCGTGATGCTGCGCCAACCGACCATTGTCAAGTCCGTTTTTGAGCCAACTATACGCCCGGTCGCGCGAGTGGCCTACTATCGGCTATCAAAACAGCAGGTATCCCCCAGTGGTCTGCTGTCGATGCTTCCTCGCGATCAACGTAAAGCTCTGTATTGTCGGCACGCTGGTATATTGGCCAAAGTTATTTCGTTGCTATTGAGACCGCTTGACCGATCACCACAATTTCACATTTTTCTCCACGCTATAAACTTGAAGACAAAACACGGTGCTCCTGGGGCTGTTGTCAGCTAGTCGTCGGGGGAGTTCTTGGCCTACAACAAGAGGCGCAATCTTGATGGCAGCATTCCCATACCCACACCCATAGCCATAATATTCGGTAGTACTCAGGCTGAGGGGCGCCACCAGCTAGAAATATTTCGTGATAGAATATGTAATATCGTAGAACGCGTCACCTCTGCCCCCCTCTCCCGTTTCGGAGGACTCCCGGGGCATATGTTATATTTTGGATGATGGCTTGCCGTTTTTTGGGGGGTGCCCACCGCAAAACATCCTGTACTGCTATTGTGGGAATTTGTATTGATAATCCGAGGTTCCCCAGCAAGCGGTGTTTGCTTCTACTTCAACTACAAGGACTTCGTAGAACTGACGCGACACCTCGGCGTAGCTTGGCTTCAGTGTGCACAGTGGCGCAGGGGACGGTCGTTTCTTGTCCTCCCCTGGCCCAAACCATAGTGGGTTACAGGGTTGCTGACGTGGTGTTCTTGCTCGAAGGGTCGCCCGGGTGGTGTGAGGCTTCGGATCAACCATCGTTCGTGTTCTCCTAAGAAACCTCTGCTAATACAATGGAATAGAAATTAAGGAACCTCCTTTGGGATTTCAAGGGGAAACATACGAAATAGCAATACCTTTTTATCATCGGTCGCATGAATGAAGGGATAATGATACATTTATGCGTCTTTCGCCGGAAGCCCCACGCACGTCCCCTGGTACACACTGCTCTGAGGGGGAAACCCGATTGATGCCCACGGCAGACTCGTGGGTGACGCATGGGTGACCCATCGCTGACAACTGTGAGACCCATGGGAGATCCATGGGCCGACCCATGGGACATCCATGGGACACCACTGAACTCATGGCAGGCCCGTAGAGGACTCAAAGGACAACCATGGGAGACCCACAGGTAAATCACCACAAAGCATCTACGGGGAACCAATGGGAGACCCATTGGAGACCCATGGGAGACTCGTCTCAAGGATGGTACCCCATAACGTTCGCAGTACTGGATCATGGGCCGCCCACGGGTGTATGGTACATAAACCCATGGGTCACACCTATGAAGTTCTGTTGCTGGCCCATGGGTCGCCCGAGGCTCTCATATGGGTTCTTCCATGGGTCTTCCTTGCGTCTACAGTGGGTATTCAGTGCGTCCCCCATGGGCTTTCGTCCGAAATATCCATTCAATGCCCACGAAAAGCGCCCGAAAGAAAGCAAAACAAAATCAAATAAATGTGCATATCTGAATTTATACTACAAAAAAGCCCCTCCGTCCCGGCGCTGTAGGAGTGCGAGGCTCTGTGGTTTGACAGACTACGGCCGCACATGATGATGGTTTCACCCCGCCCTCCCCCCCTCCCCTGCGCCAACGTTCGCAGCCGCCGGCTTGTTGGCTTTGATTGTCGCGAAGCCGATTAACATTGGACGATCGTGAAGGTATTAGTGGTCTTATTATAAGGCCTACAGATTGGAGAGACAATTGGTGAGGCCTTTTCCAGTAATCAAACGGACAAATGCCATATAATGCTTTGAAAATGGCGTCGTCGGCAAATCGTGTTCAGCTTTTAGTAATCATGAGTCCGAATCCCACCGTCCACCAACAATATCTTTGTCGCTACGTTTCCCATATCGAACCAGAAAAGGGTATCTCTCTAGGTCCTCAGGTATTGGAACCGGTGGATATTGACATGTCCGGCCCTATATCCGGTCAACGTGCTATCCTGCCGTTACAGGTGAGGCGGGGTATCGTAACGCCTACATATAGTAGGCGAATATCTTTGCGGACTTTTACCAGACTACCCTGTATCTAACAATGCCCTCTACTACCTGAAAACACAAGGATACTTCTCTCCCATGCAGATTGGTAAAAAGCCTCGGCTGCCATGAATTCTGCTAATAACGGACAAGGCTTTTGCTCGGGACAACGTTGTTGCCCGCCAATGCTGGTAGATCCAGCCAACGCCCACCTAGGACACGAGAGATCCCACCGAAAGGATGATACTTTTGATTCGATAACGGGGTTTGTTGCTCGTCAATACTGGTATATACCATCAATGTAGTTAGCCCCCCAAAACGATGGTGTGGTTCTAAAGAGGGTTCAGGGCGGCGAAGGTGAGCTTTAATTACCAAATCCATTTACTACAGTAAATCCAGACATTGATTGATTTCCAAAGTGAAAGGAGACGACAGGGCAATCCGAGAAAATATAAGGGGGGGGTGGTGATATGCAATTAATACATACTAACTCGGGACATTAATTACTTTTAGTGGTAGAGGGGAACGGTATCGCATGAACACCCACCTGAGACGGGAGAGAATCTACCTAAAGCACCACGTACGTCAAGCCCACGACGTAAGCCATCAGGATGCACACGGTGTAGAACGCCCGAAATATTTTGCTTTCAGTGAGAGGTACTACCCCCTTTCCAGCCGCTGCCACGGAGAACAGGACCGCGTAGCAGGTGGCCAATACACTGACCACGGTGAAGAGGGGTTGGTGACGGACCGCAGAGAGGGCGCGTTGGCGCACAACAACAACAACAAAACCAACAACAACGAACGCACATTCCCGCGGACATGCTGTGGATGCACTATGGCCCCGGCTTGGTGGATCTGCCATGATCATGCATGGTACTGCCATGGTCACGCATAGTGGTGCCATGGTCATCCATGGTTGTGCCAGACTAAGGATACGGTAGGGGGTTCCCTTTTTGGGATCTTTTTCGATCGGCTCGGGTCTGCTCCCTGTTCTTTTGCGGTGTTAAGATTTCGTGTGTGCTTTTGTTTCGATGTGACACCACCATGGAATGGGTAGCTACGCTTCGCCGAAAAAAATGCCCTGAATTCTGAATTTTGTTTTCCAGCGAGAGGCACAGAGTGATGCAGAGTGACTCGGGCGAGCCGCCCAAACCCCGCAGTGAAAAAGAAGGCACCCCTCCCTAACCTAACGTAACCTTCACCGCCATGGTCATGCAATGGGTCACCGTGGGCGTGCCGTGGTCATGCCATGAGTGATCATGGAGGTGCCATGGATGACCATGGAGTTGCCATGGATGGCCATGGAGATGTCATGGCTATGCCATGGTGAGCCATGGTCATGCATCTATGGTCGTGCCATGGTCATGCTATGCTGAACCATGGTCGTACTTCGTAGTGCAATACTCATGCATGGTCATGCAATGGCCATCCATCGTCGTGCCGTGGTCATGCCCTGTTGAACCATGGACGTGCATGGTGGTGCTATGATTATGCCATGGTCATGCGTGGTCATGCTATGGTCATCCATTGTCGTGTCCATGCCCATGATCATGCCCTGACCATGCGTGGTCATGCCATGGTGAACCATGGTCACGCACAGCAGTGCCATAGTCATACCATAGTCATGCATGGTCATGCCATGGCCATGCAACGGTCGTGCCATGGCCATGCATGGTCGTGCCATGGTCATGGCATGGTGAACCACGGTCGTGCATGTTAGTGCTATGGTCATGCCATGGGCCTCCACGGTGATGCCGTGGTTGCGCATGGCAGTGGCGTGGTCATATCATGGTCATCCATGGTCATGCAATGGCACTACCATGCATGACTATGGTTCGTCATGGCATGGCCATGGCACGACCACGGACGACCATATGCATGCACGACCATGGCACTACCATGCCTAACAATGGTTCACCATGGCATGCTCATGGCACGACCATGGTGCTCCCATATACGCCCATGGGTGACGACGGCATGACAATGGCACGACCTTGGTTCACCATAGCATGACCATGGCACGGCCATGGTTCACCATAACATGACCATGGCACGACCATGCACGACCATGGCATGGCCATGGCAATACCATGGATGACCAAGGCATTGCCATGGTACGACCACGAATGACCATAGCATAACCATGGCACGATCATGGATGACCATGGCATAACCATGACACTGTTATTATGCACGACAGCATTGCCATGCGTGACCATGGCATTACCATGCGTGACCATGGCACGACCATGACACTACTATGCACTACCAGGGTTCACAATGGCATGACTATGGCACAAACATGCATGACCATGGCATGACCATGGCACTGCCATGCATCACCATGGTTAACCATGAAATCAACGTGCATGACCAGAGCAGGGCGATGGACGACCGTGGCAACGACAATGGATGCCAATTGCATGACCGTGCATGCCCATGGCATGTCCATGGCACTACCATGCACGACCACGGCACTGCCATGGCATAACCATGGGATGACCATGGCATGACGATGACACCTCCATGGGGTATCCATGGTATGCCATGGCACGTTGTACGGTTAATATTCCAAACATGCCATGGCACGTCTTGTGTCATGGCAATGCCATGACGTGCCATGGCGCCTGTCCAATATAGCTAGGACATTGCCTTTGCTAATGCTAAAGAGTCAGTACGACTGCAGTGGTGCAGGACAGAAGAAACAGGGCAATGTAAAAACCAGCCTAAGACTTGCAGGGACGTAATAAATCCGGGGGTCGTGATGCTGAAGTTAGTACACCTGGTACTAGAACGCACCTTCTTCCAAATAAGAAACCCACCCTTGGTCACTCAGTGCTCGCGTTTCTTATATTTTATACTACTTGACACTACAACGGAAAATAATAGGTAGGTGTCAACGGGGCGGTTTTGTGACAGCAACTTCTTCGTGTTTGCCGACTGTAGTACTGATATACCTTGTATACACTAGCGACCTTCTCATAATAGAGAGTCCTCCCAAGGAACTTGGCCTCAAACTCGCGGGGAAATGATAAATTCAACAACTTTTATGCTGACGTTGGCGCAGAGTTTTTGTGAAATACCCCAGTTTTCAAACAGTATGTAGCCTACAAACACTAGTCTCGATTAATCATGAGGGAGCCGGTGCTGCAGAAAAATTCGAGAAGAAGTGATAAAGTGTTCGTTCTTTACCGCACCTGCCAGATGCCACAAATCTCAGCCGCATTCCAGATTTTCGGGTTGCCCTAGTCGCTTCCGGAAGGCGCCTATGTTGCTCCAAGTGCCAGACAAACAGCGCCGTTATCGCCGCCCTTGCCACGACAATGGTGATATAGAGGTACATGAGCACCGTCGGTAGGACGCAGCTTGGATGGCCGAAAGAATCTCGCGGGGAAAAGCCACCGTCACATGAACACGTCTCATGGATAGCGGCAGCGAAATCAACCCCGTCGGCGATGCAGAAGCCATTCCCACCTCCTAGAGAGTGCCTGCAGGAGTAGGCATATATTGGAGCCATGCACACACCGTGCTGTTTTGTACAGCGGGCACGAAATGCCTTCTCTATTTGTGTGTAGCTACCGTTATGGTCACGATGGTCGCGACATACAATACACGGCGAGCTACTGAAGTTTGTAGTTCACCAACTTATTTTGCGTTGCCCGCATCCTCCCTAGTCTGAACTATGATACGTGCAAGCATCTACGAATATTGTGTTGATGTCGGTATCATGCCACTATGATGTACCCCGGTACGAGTGTGTGTCTCGAGCACCTGGTATCTCCTGTATAGCTCCTCGTAAATAAGGTGCCAGTGTGTGTCTCAGCCGTTTCATAAATGTCCCATCGGATCTCATGGCGTCCCCGGCGGTTCAATAATTAGCCGCGTATCTATTTTTGAGGTCGATGTCTGCGGGGCGTAGGCTGAGTAGCCGACACATAGTCAACGTTCAGTAAAAGTATTGATTGCTAGCAGTAGCGGCTACGGCGAAGGGCAGAAGTCCTAAAATCAGGATAGTGTTTGACGTCTACAAAAAGGATATGTAAAGCGGCCGGTTAAGGCAACATGGGTTTGACGGTTTCAAGTGAAACGCAACCTTTTGGAAGAATGCGGCGGGATGAGCACTTATTTATTTATTTGTTTCGATACCAGCGTTGTTCTACTGTAGATTGCCGTGCAAGAAGACGGAAGGCCAGTAATTTCACAGAGGATGACAGGGCAGTAGCTCTAGGCGTTGTGGCAGAGTATGACATCCCCCCAGCTCTTACGGTTCGGCACTCCCCTCCGTTTCCCTCGCCACTTCTGCAAGGTATGCTGCGAGGCATGCCCTACGAGGCTTGTAGCGCGTGGGGTAGGTTGTTCTGGCGTGTGCAAGGCAGCTCATCCTCAAGGAGTGATAGCTTCTTGTTGCTGCGGGTGGCCGCGCGGCTTAGGCTTGGCGGTAGAGTTGGGTCGTACGTGGTACGTCAGGCATGGTAACCTACGATTCCCGCATCGTTTTTAGGCAGCAGCGGCCGAGCAGCAATGCAAAATCGGGATGCCCACGCACGGAGGCAGGCGCTACCACGAGCCAACCCATGGCACCGTCTACGCTTGTATGGAGGGAATTGCCCCGTCAGATGTGATTCGACGACAAAGGAGGACGGCGACTGAACGTCGACGGTCGAGGAGAGACGGATTGAACTCTCCCTGAAGGAGAACTTTTGTTTTTCAGATCAGTACCGCAAGCTGCGAGAAGAGTTTTGTTTTTGCAGTGGGAGAGAAGGGGAAACAACCTGAATTCAGTGGCAACGAGAGAACCTGCGAAGGAGCGGGCCGAGTGGGCTAAGACAATGAGGCGGTCATGGACAACGGCAGCAGGACTGCACACGGAGAATCTCGATCGGCGCACACACCATCACTAGACTAGAGCACCTATCGTCGAGAGAACCTGCGAAGGAGCGGGCCGAGTGGGCTAAGACAATGAGGCGGTCATGGACAACGGCAGCAGGACTGCACACGGAGAATCACGATCGGCGCACACACCATCACTAGACTAGAGCACCTATCGTCGTTTTTTTTCTGAATTTTTTACGAGGCAGTACGAAGAAGTACACTTGCGTCACTGATGTTTGTGGTGTTGATAGAGTGGTATAACATGGGGAACGACCCTCAGCGGTTTTCATGGACGTCGTAGTTGCATTGAAACCCGTCAGATAGTTCGGGAAGACGTGGCGATCGTCGATATTCGTATGGTGACTTTTGGTTTCGATGTCTCCTTGGTCACTGCATGCCCGCGGGTCGCCACTCTGACAGCACGCTAGACAGAAGGCGTGTGATATCATGTGCATCTGCACCAACCGTCATGCTGTGTGGTCTATCAGCTCAAGCGTCAGCGTGTGCTATGTATTACGTCACTAAGGGGACACGCACCGCGATCCCTGATAGATTAGTGACACCTCGTTCAACATCGCGGCGCGAACATCACGAGTTCTTGCGGAGGGACCTCTACCGAGGAATCTACAAAAGCTTGTTTGGACTGCACGATTACATCTTCGAGGAAGAAAACTTTGGGAATACAAGTACATCACGCACGTGCCTTCAGGAGTCATAGTTGCGACTTGGTTTGAACTGATCGTCTAGAACACAAGATAAGCTGGATATTGTACGATTATGGTATATTGGGCTCGACCCCCATGGTCTTACCTGGCCCGATAGTTAAATTATTTTCGCGCGAAGCGCGAAAATTTATTTTTGGCCGAAGTTTTTGGTCAACGGCACGTGTAAAAGATCACAACTACAGGCAGTAAATGTTGCATAACTTTTGATCAAATGGGAGTACGTCGGCAAACAGAGTATCGGATTGAAGCGCTTGATGTCGTCTACCTCATGGGATGCCACGTAGAATGACCGACGTGGAATACAGTGGCCAAGAGGAGAGCCAAGACCGAACGAAAATATAATCTGTGTCAATGTATTTGTTCTTTCAAGAATACAAAAGTAGAGCCCCGAGTACAACCGAGAGTATGCCACTACATGCTCCCTCAAGCTACATCCATAAACGCATGCCTGCACAACGCGCCTACCCTGTGGGCACGATAATGAGCTGCCCGAGACAACTTTGCCCTCGGGGTACGTGCTCTCGCTAACAAACGCGAACCCTTTCATTGACGTAGACTTATGGTCCACCTACTTCGAGCTGCACCCCCCCGGGTAAGCATCATCCCCGACGCAGTGACACTCGCTAGCGAACATCCGGATGGACCTCGTGGCAATCGGGTTGGCTTTGACGCGGCGTCGACTCTCTGGCACGATGAAAATGGGACCTGGAGATGACAAGAACTGGTTGTGGTGACGTTTGAAGGCTCCGACTCGAATCTTGTGCCCGCACGTACGGCAGTGCTGGTTCCGCCGCTTAGCACCCCCCGCCGAAGAAGCGCTTGACACAGCGCTAACATCAGCACCAGCAGCTCCGGCAGCTCGCGATGAACTGCTGGCTTGCCCGCACCCGCTTGATTCTGCTTCCCTGCCGGCCTTCCGGCATGGGCAGGAGGAGCGACCACACGCTGAATTCCATCCCGGGCGAATAGCAGCAGCGCCATAAAGACCGCCCTACGGCAGGCGTGGACAACATGCATTTGCCTGATGTTTTTGTGCTTTTGAGGTACGCCGCCGCCGCTGGGGCGCCGCTTGGGCAGAGCCGACCACAGCAGTACTACAGCAGCAGCAGTACTACTTGTACTACCAGAGTTGCGCCGCGCACAACCCCTGTGTCGCTCGGGCAAAGCCGACCACAGCAGTACTAGTCTACAGCAGCACTACTACTTGTACTACCAGAGTTGCGCCGCGCACAACCCCCGTGTCGCTCGCTGATTGGCCTGTACTATGGTGTACTATCGGGAGGGACTGTGTAGAAAAAAAAAATAAGGCCTAAATGGAGCCTCCTGATTGGCCTGTACTATGGGTAGGCAGGTAAGACCATGGGGGTCGAGCCGTATATTGCAATCTGAAAAGCAGTCGTCTCGCGTCGATACATGTCGCCTGTTTCGGGATTAGACTATCTGCCTTTGTATTTTTGTCATACGGGTCGAGTTATCATACTTGAGGCGTAAAGTTTGCGTTACGTTCACGAAATTTCACAGAAGTTGCGATAGCTTCCTTGCTAGACGCCATTAGAGCAGTGATGGCCCACAACGGCCGTCCGTACCAGTCACGGCTAAGCCCTCTAGTAAGGGGCAACGAGGTTCTGTAGCGCAGCGATGTATTGGGGTGTCGCGAACAGTATTAGTCAACTCTGTACCAGGTACGGATAATCCTGCTAGTACGCAGCAACGGGATTCCGTAGTGAAGCGATAATTTCGGGCGCTGGGACCAAGAAAAGTCGACTCCGTACTGGTTATGGCTAAGCCCGTAACGGCACGTGTTCTATTGTTAGGTCGCAGCGATAAGTTCGGGCGCTGGAACCAAGATAAGTCGACTCCCCATCGGGCACGTCTAATCCCGCTAGTACGCGGTAAGAGGTTCTAGAGCACAGCGATAAACTTGGGCTTTCGGATCAAGACAAATCGACTCCGTGACAGTGACGGCTAAGCCTGCTAGCTATACCCACTGCGAGTATGCGGATTACCCGGCAAGGGGTTATGTAGTGCAGCGACAAGTTCGGGCGTTGGGACGAATGAATTCCGCACCAGCTGCGGCTAACGACAGGACGCACAAGTTTCGGCAGAGCAACATCGTCATGGAGGAGACCAGCAAACTAGAAACGCTAGCGAGGGTTATCCAAGTTTCGATGGGAGAGAATGTTATTCTTTCCCCAGCTAGAAGGCAAAGCTACGCATCCATCTCACCTTGAGCGCCCCAGGATTATTCGAGATTCTGTAGGGCAGCAAATGTCCGAACCAAGTTGGCGACGCTAACACCGTCGAGACTCGTGCGGATATATTACAGACAACAGAATGGTTCAATAACGACAACAGCTATTCTAATCCACCCTCTTCCTTATTTATGACTGACAACGTCACTGCATCCACCTCACCATGGGCCCCCCAGGATTATTCAGAATTATATAGGGCAGCGAGTGTCCAAACCCGCCTGCAGACGCTGACACCGTCGAGAACAGCGCGATATGTTGCAAGCAGTAGATTGGCGGAAGATTGGGAACAGCTCCTTCTACTCCACCCTCTTCCTTGAGACTAACGACGGCGCCCAGAGGCAAGTTGAGCGGTACGACGGAAAGTCCGTCGTCGACGGTGCCGCGGCGGGAGAGCAACGTGGCTGGTGCTAGTAGGCAAGCATAACGGGATATCGAATGCCGGTCGCGTACCAAGTTTTGAAGTACTGCAACTCCGAGCTAAAGCCCGCTGATGGTCCCGATATCTGGTTATATGCGATATATGGGGCGCGGGACATACTACATGAACACGGAGGGGTCATCACTGGCCAATATGCTACACACAGGATCCTTACGGGTCTCCGAGACGAGTACGAGTACGTGCGCAAGTACGGCTACAACCAGCGTGATTTCGGTCTGAAGGATATTAGGCGGACAATGCACAACATCTACGCAGACAATTTGTCTCGCATATCGTTGCGCGGAAAGTCGGTTGTGGGCGGTGGGTTCCCATGCATGCGAAAGATTACTCCAATGGGGTAAAGTGCGTCACCTGCGGCGGGCACGGTCACCACCACTGCCCGCAGAACAACGACAAGAACAATCGTGAGCACAACATAGGGAACCTGCACCAGAAGGATAACGGAGGTCGTGGAGGCAGCAACGGTGGAAAAGAGGGTCGCGGCTAAAGAGAAGGTGGCCGTGGACGAGGCGGTGTAGGTAAATAGCGCTTGCGACAGCACCACCAGCCACAGCGACCCAAAAGCGTCTAAAGAAGAAGAGCAACAACATCAACGACAACAACAATTTCGCCAATACTTACAGCCTTCATCAGTCCAAGACAAGTCATCACAACATTGGAGAGTACATCGGAGGATACGGGAGGTTACATGGGAGGATGCACGCTCATGGCAAGCGCGGTTGCCGAGGCGGCCCCTCAGGAGACACCGACCGAGGCACGCGAAAAGGAAACCAGCGTATCAAAAACGCTTGGACTTTCCGGGGCTTTGGGCGATGGCGACGGATCAACGGTCCTATTGACCACGACAGAGAAATACGAGGTCAACGGTAGTGTCGGCAACATCGAAGGTTGTGTCAAGCTACTGGTGAACAGCGAAGCGTCTGAGAACTACCTGGATGACCATTCTGGACTACGGAAACGACGATCGGACTACGTACGGTTGGAGGAACCTCGCGAAATCACCACCGCCAGAAGCCACAAACTGAAAAGGAGTTGCTGCAGGATCCACCCCAGGGGCCCATCATAGAACACACCGGGGTTAGGTGGAAACTGAGGCTTCCGGTTGTGGTGGTGTCCGAAATTGGGCGTAACATCTTCTCGGTTCCGACCGCCTCAGACCAGGGAGCTACAGCAATCGCTGCTCTGGAGCAGTCGCAGATCGTAACCAACTAATTCATCATCCTGCTACAGCAAGCCGGGGGACGTCGCGACCTCTATGCTCTCGACGTCAAACTACTGCAGTGGAAATATACTTAGCACTGCAAGCAAAGGTTGATGCGGACCAACGACACCGTTGCATGGGCCAGATCAACGATAGGCGTGAAAGAGCAAGCAAAGGTTGATGCGGACCAACGACACCGTTGCATGGGCCAGATCAACGATAGGCGTGAAGAGCACATCAGGACAATGAAAGCTAATGGCGTACTCTTCAGCAGGGAAGTACCAGGCGTGCTGGCGGGAGAAGGATCCCCGGCAGCACTTAGGGACTGTCATCGTCCGGGGACATCCGGGATACATCACCATGTTTTCCATTTTTTAGACTTCCATCTTGTTGGACAGTTTTTTGCTCTGGGATCATCGCGCACAGCAGTCTTATAGTCGGTCTGTCTTTGGTAAAGGGTTTCGATGCGGTTGCGGGTCAGGAGTAGTCTGTGAGGTGGTAAAGCCCCCCCCGGCGGCTGCGGGTCAGCAGCAGTCTATGAAGTGGTAAAGCCCCCCCTCCGCCGCTGCGGGTCGTCGTTAATCCTCGGGTTCGACCGTGTTGGGTCTGTCTCCCTGGGGTTGTGGGCTAACAGGTAGTACACGTTTTCTTTGGTGTCAACTATACTTTACTGGGTGATCATCTCCCAAGCTGGGATTGATCAACCCCGACAGTTCCAAATAGGACGGAATTGGTGAACAACAATCAGCGGGCGGCAAACAGCAACCGACGGCAAGCGATGGAAGCGAACGTCAAGGGGAATCCACTGGAATGATGGCCTCTAACTCAGGGGGAGCGGCACATCAGTATCAGGCGTGGGAGCAAGTGACTAGGCGCGACTGCGGAGGGACACTTGCCTCGGTTTGAGGGTTCAGAGCATCCGCATAGGGCCTGCCACGGGACAAAATTCGGTGGTCATCCTTACTCTTTCGTGTGAATAACGTGCTGCTGGCAGGAGGCAACAAGGCTACATTCGAGATGCTCGAGGGAAAACTGGTGAGTGGTTTCAAGATGTCACACATGGCCAACGTGTCGGGGGTGTTCGGGATACAAGTCACCATAGACAGTCAAGCGAGATTGCGCGTCATCAACCAGGTGTGCTACACCAGGGAACTGAAGTATGGTATACAAGACTGCAGGCCGTTGGGGACGCCGATGTATGGCAATGAGTTGTCCCTACTGCAGCCGGAAGATAAACACCTGGACGACCATGAGAACCGGCGGTTTCAATCTGTTGCCGGCAACTCCATGCATATTGGTCAGGCGACAAGCTACCGTCTCTCGAACGCGGTAAACCAACTCGCAAGGGCGATACCCAAACCTTCAGAAGTGCACATGAGATCGGCGAGACATCTACTTCGGTGTCTAGCTGGCCCGATAGAGTTCGGCATCACTTAACAAGCAAGGAAGCTACAGAGTCCGCACGTGCTCTGAAGACAACTGGGGTAACAGCGTCGGAAATATTCGTAGCATCCTGCCGCGGTAGCTCTACTGAGGTCGAGCGGCTTGAAGAGTGTAGACGACAATCTTGTCTTAGTTGATTCACAGCTTGAGTGCCCCTGATGGGGGAGTATTAGATCACACAGCCTACACACATCCCACGGACGCAGAAGCTTCGAGTATCGACAGAAAATGAGCAAACAAAATATTTTGTAGCCTTCAATCTCCGTATCTAACTGGCTAACGTGATATCAGCACAATCTGGCATCGATTTCAGAGACTAACGAACACCCTCTCTAGATTTGCGCATATTTGACAGAATGTTACCAAGGAGAAGACAGAGCAATAAATTCATAATTATAATAACGAATAACTGAAAAGGTAAAAACACCTCCAGGAAAAGCCGATATATTACGTAACGATGACCAAGGCGGACGCAAAATAATGGCCAAACTATCCCCGACTCACCCATGGCCCACAAAGTACCTTGGGGTGGCTACTCAGCAAAAATTTCACCTGCATTATTTAGGCAAGATCTTTATCGTCATCGTAACCAAATCGAGCAAATTTCCAGCACAAATATCTACGCCGATGAATTCACCAAAAACTCGGCAAGCGCGTTGAAAGGTGCAACCGCTACATCCTTTGTGAGGATGTCAGCATGTTGTTGCTCTGAACTGACAAGTTCATTTTGATTTTACCGCACCGTACCAGACCACTGATAAAGTGATGATACACGTCAATGTGCAAACTGCGGGCCGAGCTAAGGGTTTCTTCGGCCAACGCTTGAGCCCCCTCGTTGTCTTCGAATACAACGATCGGCTTGCCTCGCAGATGCGGCTGCAGGAACTCAAAAACCGCACACACAAACAGTGACTCTTTTATTCCATCCCCGCAAGCTACGTATTCGGCTTCCGTAGTTGACGAAGTGACGCACCTTTGCGTCGGTGACGTTCAACATACACAGATACCACCACGCATAAGAGCCACCCTGGATACCAACCGCCTGTCATTTGCCTTTTTGGCATAGTCAGCGTCTACGTACACAGACACTCCTAGGCCCTGACCCCGAGCAAACGTAAGACCGTATCCTTTCGTACAACCCAGACACGAGAAGATCTTGAGCACGGCATTTCAGTGCTCTACGCCAGGGTTGTGGCCATGACGTACCACTCGGAGAGCATTCGCGATGTCCGGCCGCGTCATGTTGGAAAGCCACAAAAGGCTTCCAACCGCCTCCCGACAAGGCCATTTTCCTCCGGGATCATTCTCCGTCCTTGGACCTAGCTCAATCCAAACGGATTAGCGGGGATCGCGGTTGCTTTAGTGGGACATTGGTTTTCAAAATGCTTTAGTAAATCCTCGACGAAAGCAGTTTGGGATATTTTCATTGTTCTGTCCTTGAAATTTCGTTCGAATGCGCAACCTGTGTACCACGACAGTTCCCCGACCATATTAGTCGGGAATTTATTATTCAGAGCGTCGTGTAACTCACCAACCTCTTTCGCCCCCCCTACCACGAATGGGTCGTCCACGTGAACCGCAACCATCGGTATCATGGCTTTATCGTTGACGACGCGGAACACACATGGATCGGCCTTGCACTACTCAAAATCGTAACCCACGACCGTGTTTACGAGAAGTGCGTTGAACATGCGCCCTGCATGCTTCAGCCCGTGCGCGATCTTGTGCAAACGAGCTGCCTGCCCAGTTTCCTCTCTAAAAGCAGATAGAAGCCTCATGTGAATATCACAGTTGAGGTCAGCGTAAGTAAAAGCTTGCTCCACGTCTGAGTGGTAAATGAGCAGATCGTACCCTACCGAAATCTTGGTTAATAGCTTGATCGACGAGGGGGAAGGAGTAGGTGATTTTTTTCAATGCAGTTGACGTCTTCGGTTTGACTGTAGCCTGACGCTACCAGTCTCGATTGCGGCTTGACGACTTCGCCGAGCTTGTTTCATTTCCACTTACGGACAAACTTGCATCCAATTACGCTGTGTCCCGCAGGCATTTCATCATCAGGTGCAAATTTGCCGGCGTCCCAGAGTCTATGGATCTCTGTTCGGTCAGACTCTAGCCACAACTCCCCGTACTTGGACTTCTCAATAACTGAATTTGATCCGGGGGTTTTCTATACTTCACGCACTAACGTTCCCATTAATAGGGGCACAGAAGCACCACACTTCCCCCAATCGTGTGGAGCCTCTGCCAGAAGCGCCCAAGCATCCCCCTGGACACCACGTGCTTGACGACCAAGGGCGCACACAGCTTCAGCGATGGCCGTCATGGTATTTTCCTGTGTAGACATCGCGTCTCGTCTCTCGTGCGCCCCTCGCTGAGTCGAGAGGATTCTTGCCCAAGAAAAAAACTCGCGCAATTCATGAGCTTCCCTCCCTGATGGGTCAGCCTCTGGAGCACTGACTACGCTCTCCGCGTCTAACGAACACGATGAGCTCTCTTCGATTCCAGAGTGCGTGGGCACGCTCTCGGTACCGGCAGGGGTATGACCCCGGCTCTCGCCGCTGCGGTTGGAACTGAAACTGAGTCCCTGTTCCGGCACTGCCGGTGGAACAAGACTCGCGCCCGCCATCGCTGGTGCACTCGCGCAGCATTGTCTCCGCTTCCCGCGTAGCTTCGATCAACTCGGACTCATCGCCTTCGTCTTTGTCGTTGTCGCCCCTCCCCCCCCCCTCAGCAGACTTGTCACAATCCTCGATTTCGCCGACGCTAAAACGGCATTCCGATTCTTCAGGTAGGTTAGCGTGGGATCTCAGGGGTGTATGTTGCCAGATGACGTTATGCGTCGTGATAACCGTGTTATTCTCAGTCAATATTCGCACAGAGTCCCGGGGGTGGCTTCGTCCGGGGCCCGGATAAAAACGCTGTTGCACGTTGGGTTGCGACTTGTTCGTTCGCTTGACGTTGTAATAGCCAGGCTTGAAGAATGGCAACAATTGGCGCCGAGGTGGGTTTTGGTGCCACATATCGTGCGGCGATTTGCTATCTGGGCTCTAGGTCGTTGCAGAACAGTTAAAAGTGTGGCACGCCCAAAACCTGGCCTCCGTTCATAACGAATAAGAAGAAGACAGCTTGACGTTCAGAAAAAGTAGCTTGTATTCTTGCGGCCAAACGTGCGGCTCGATCAACTCTAAACCCCGTTCGGCTACGCCGTCGAACTGAGAAGTGTTCGAAAAGGTGAATTCTTGGGTAATATTGTAGTTCCTACAAATACACCAAAATCTCCTTCGAGGTACTCCACAACACCGTCTGACCTCACGATTGCCACATCAGATGGAAACCGAGTTGCGCGGTTGTCGGCTAAATATTGTCTGAACGTCTCAGCCGCGTCTGACTTGTGGCTCAAAAAGTACAACCACCTGACCCTTGAACAATGGTCTCTCACGATCATTACGTACCGATTTTCGCCCTTTGACCCACCTTGTTTTGGCCCGCATAGACCCTTCCGAAATTCTTATCTGCTCGGACGTGTGTCGACCGTGCGATGGGCTTTCGAAGCCCTTTCACCAACGAACACCCTTTGAATTCATGAAGCATCCCTTCCAGAATAACGACAGTTTGTTTGTCTGTCTCCCCGAGAAGTGCCTCATGAATATGGCCATGCGCACGGTGGTAAGCGCAAATGTTAACAGGCAACGTGGTAGGTGTAAGATCCGGAGCAATGACAGGAAATGCATGTTCCGCGGTGGCAACGGGCGATATTGGATAAAGAACAGGCTCCCGAATTTTGGGAAGCATGCTAATGTTCCTGATTTCAGCTGAGGGGTAAATGCACCCTTGTCGAGTAGAACGGAGTGTCCCTGGCCGACTGCAGCTTCTACCGAAGACAGATTGTGATTAAAGGCAGATAGGTGAGCGACATTTTCCACCACTACACGTACTGCCTACTCAGCGGAGAGGAATTCTACGAATATCGCCGTAGCCCTCTATAGAAAACGAGCCCATGCTGCAGTCGACGCGGTTCTATCACATTCGACGTAGTTGAATGGGTATGCAGACCACGGGAAAGCTTGTCTACTTGCTCCGCTGTCAGCGACGAATGGAAAAGCCTTTTTTTCCTGTTGTATAAATCATCTGGCTAGTTTCGCCCGTTTCCGCCACGCGAGAACGTCAAACTCCTGAAGCTCTTCCGGGTCGAGATCGGTATTGAAATTGCCAAAAACGGCATCTTCTTCCCCTGAGGGTGGAAAAACATTCGTTGAGTGCCTGTTCCCCTCACAGGTGGCGCAAACCTTGCCGGGACGTCCAGGCTTCCAGTGCCCGTGCATTTGGCAGAGCGTGAAATATTTCTCGGGCGTATCCCCATCAAGTTTCATCGCTGCTGTACTACCACCATTCTCACTAGCTTCTGTTTAAACACCGCTTGCGCGACTCCCGAACGTGTTTGATCCACCCCGGTCGCTGCCTCCAGTGCCTCGGCCACGACCTTCACGGCCGCTGCTCGCGGTGTCACCCGCATAAAGCGCGTGGCCAGGAGACTGGATCCATTACTATTTCTCCGATTGAAGGGAAACAAATCGCCCCCTCATATTTTTGCTCAATGCGATCGAGTGTGGTAGGAGTAGGCCCAGATTGGAAGTGTCAAACCTCATACTGGTACTCGCGAGGTAGAGAGTCCAAAACATGGACGCACAAAGCATTTGATCCGTGTTTGGGATTTCCCGCACTTACAATTGCGCCCTGGTATCAGATAACGCTGTGATGTCTCGCATGAGTTCACTCGTTGGGGCGATTTCGAACTGCTCATACTTCGTAAGCAGCTTGGACATCTCGCCCATCGTTTTAGGCGCATGTCGAGATTCGAGTTATCGCCAAACATGAGTTGGGCAATTGTGACGGTTCAAAACACTTTTGTCGGCCTTCGTACTCAACCTCGTCCCCAGGCTTTTCCACGCAGCCGTACTAACGCGAATGTCGTCGAGCATGTGACCAACTGCTACGTGATCAGCACTTATAAGTGCAACTTCCCCAACAGGGACACTCGTCTCGCCAATGAAACCTCTCACGTTGTTGCTCATGTGCGCACGCTGTGTTATATCTCGGGACCATTCGAGAAAACTAGGGTTCGCGACTAATTTTGGCAAAGCGGTTTTTAAATCGCCTAAGCCGTCTGCGGCGAAGCTTGCCTCTCTCGCAACCAGCTCCTCGTTGGACTCACCACCAGCGCGCAGGCTCCTAGTGTACGAGGCTGGTCTCGTTCTGGTCCAACCTCTTTCGGCAGCCGCTTGCAGTTCTTCATCCTCTGAGGAGCTCGATGCTTCCTTGACGTTACCCCGTGCAGGATCGCCGAAGACGAATTCGCTCGTAGGATCGGTAGCGTTTTTTCTGACACCACCTGGCTCCTTCGGCTGTTTGATGTAGCTTAGCCTAGCGAACAATAGCAGAAACTCACGATGATTACGTCGGGATATCCGACGGGATATTGCGGGATATTGTTGTGTGAGAGTGATATGTGGAATAGTCATTTTGTTATGGCGCAAGAATTCTGGTCATTAATTTGTCGAAGGCGGCACATTCCGTGCCGGACTACAACAGAAAATGGAGGTGCTGCGGCAAACCGCAAACCCCCCGGGGCGCTGTTATATTTTTACCCCCTACGCAAAAAAAACTTACTGCGAAGAAAACTTGAAAGTATCAGGCTAACTCCAAAACATTTTATGCCCCGCTCCTTCCCGTGTGGGACAAAGTAACTCTCACGGCCAATCAGCAATCGTCACGACTTGTTGGAACCTGTTTCTCCCCTCTCTTGAGCGACAAGGTGGGCGGGTGGGAAAGTCGATCGAATACAGTTGACGCGAAGTCACGAACTACTGCTGAGCTGCTGTTGTGCCAGAAATACCCCGCCAGCAACCCTTGAGGCAACTCCCAACAGCCAGCTCCCGGCTCGTGCTCGTCTACTTCAGCGTACGCATGGGCGTCCTCTCTCTCACGTGCCACTGGGGCAGAATGCTAGACTGGCTGCCGCGGTGCTCGCGTTGGCCAAATAATTCAAACGAGCGTTACCCATCCCCGGACGCCGAATTCAAACCGCCTCTACAAACAACGGACTCCTGACGGAGAGCTACATTCTGGTCCTCTTGTGGACTGCTGAGACCAGCTCATAGAAATTTCTGGTATTACGAGTAGTATCATGGAATTGTAGCGCTTTGGAACAGTACCTCGTGGTACACGGAGTTGAGCACGTAGGCTTCGCATACCGGCGCTTACCAGCCCACCTCATATATTTCCCTCATATCAGCATCCGGGACCAATTCGTAAAAACATCTATTAATATATACCATTTTCTTCACACTGTGTGTTGCAGTGAAGCTCGCGCCCTGAGATTGGGGTGCTGGGAGCGTCACACGTTATTCTTCGAATAACCGAATTGTTTCAACACGTTAACATGTGCACGTTTGACTAGGCACAATGCTTGGAAGCGAGGTCGATGAAGAGCACGTCAACCATCAAGAAGAGATGATAAATATGCTGAAATCACTGGTGCTCAGGCAAGGCCAACTGGAGGGGCGGATGACCAGCGATAGTGCCCGAGGAAGGGCCAGTCCAGCCCTGGCAGCGAACAGCAAGAATGAGTGCGAACCGGTGGGAATTTGCCAGTCCCTTGTGTTGTACGCGTAGGCGAGCAGGCTAGTAGAGACGGGGAGTTTGTAGAGAGTGTGAATAACGGCCCGCGAGAAATCAGTAGTATATAGCAGGCAGTCCCCAAAACATGTGGGAAGCCGGAGAAATTCCCAGTTTGGAGTAAGCTTTTCGAGGCGTTATTGTCAATGAGTGGCTTCTTGGGTTCTCTACTTACAGACATTGAGATAGCTGCAGATAGATGACACCACGAAAGACACGCAGCATTTTTTTTTCAAGGTTTGACGCATGCACACATCCAAAGCGTACGGGTCGCGTGGATATATTTGACAGAAAGCACGCCTGACACTGACCTGCTGGACAGATTATTTGCAAGACAATCTCCGAGCGGTGCTCGGAAAATGCTTCGTGATTGGTTTCTGCCGAGGTCAATTGCTACGCAGGTCAAATGGTCGGGTGCTCTTAATGCGGTAAGTATGGAAAAGGCTGGAGAGCCCATGAAATTATTATTTGGCCGTGTAGACAAGATCGTTAGTACTGTTGCTTCGCTTGGTGTGTGTGAATGTGCTATGCTGTGCTGTGCTGTGTCGTTGGCTACTGGGCAACAAAAATGCAACGGAGTCGCTGTTAAAAATCGCGGTAGAAAACATGTTTTGTCTTTCTTTTTCATGGCCGCTGCCAAAGATTCTATCCGTAGTGGTTCATGACTTATCTTTCAGGATCGCATAAATACCCCACACTAATTTCAAGTACGTCTTCACAAGCGTGAATGCAGTTCTAAAGGTGTGTTTTCTAAAGGTAGTATTTTCGACTGCTTTGTTGTACTTGTATCGTTGGAAGAGCCGCGCTGGCTACTGACTGTTGTTACTGGTTAATATCTCGTGTGCGCCAGCAATCGTTGATCGCGAGGTTTTCTTTGAATATTGGTTTACGGAGTAGCCGCAGGCGAAATTCGACAGACCGGCCCGTTAGATAGCGGTAGGGATAATATTTTGACAGGCTTTGTCAAGTTTCGAGCTACAGCAGCAGCAGTAACACCGGCGACAGTCCGCTCTAGACTAGCTCTAGGCGGCCAACGGGAAACTGTCGTGAACACTGTGTGTATGTGCTGTGCTGTGCTGTGCTTTGCTGTTCTGTGTCGTTGGCTACTGGGCAACAAAAATACAACGGAGTCGCTTTGAAGATCGCAGTAGAAACCATGATTTGTCATTATTTTTCATTGCACCGATCCAAAGAGTCTGTCCGTATTGGTCCATGACTCATCTTCCAGGACCGCATGGATATCCCACAATAATTTCGAGTATGTTTTTCCTCACATGCGTGGATGCAGTTCTAAAGGTGTGTTTCTAAAGGCAGTGTTTTCGTCCGCTTTGTTGTTCATATTAAACTCTTCTTGGCATTGCTTTAAACTTCATTGATTGTCGAATCCCACAACTACAAACGATTTCTTCGTCGAAGTGCTGCCCTGCCCTACCCGAAGTATGGGCGCCGCCGATTGCTGCGCGCCCATGCAGAGCCCCTGTACATTAGAATTTGGTGTACCTGTGGCTTGGTTTCAGAGTGGAAGATACACGTCTGGGCTGATTATAGACTCACGGAAATAATGTTTTCTGCATTCCAGTGACTCGTATCATGACGCTATTTTGGTGTCTCTGATTCGGGTGATTTGGAACTTGGAGTATCATGGACTGAAAATAAATGTGTATTTTGGTCGGAAGCGTGTTAGTGGGGGAAATGAGACTCTTCTGATTTTCAGTACAAGTACGAGTGTCGAATGCGTATTGTTGGAAATTGGGGAGGCATGTGCCTTGTACCTGGTAACTGATTTTGGATTTATTAGGAATCGTGATAATTCTGCCTTTCATCGTCTAGTATGACGCTACAGAATATGTTACAAAAATTAAAATACACTCCATGCAGCAGTGAGATCGAATATTTTGTCGAAACTCATCTTTGCAAGCTGTTACTGTGTGTGATACTCCGATCGCGAGTATCACGGGTCGTGTGTCCTCACTAAGGATAATAGAAAATGTGTAATATATACGTGGTAATCTTTCTTGGGTGGCAAGCGGTATATTATAGACTATTAGTCGATTCCTCCAGGCGTGAGTAATGACACGTATGCACCGGTATGGACCTGGCACATCGTAGACTGACTCCCGATTTCACTTTTATATGTTTCTGGTGGAGGCATGAGTTGCGTCAACTGTGATATATGCGTGTACCACCTTGGGTTGTTTGTGTTTTTCCCCTGGGGTATTCCTCAGCTCCATTCCAGAGCGACTGGAGCCTGCCCTGTGACCACGGACTTGATTAAGCGAGCTAATGTGAGAACAACAACTGTTACAGTTACAACAACAATATAATACTGGATTTTTAGAACTTGGAATTTGGGTAGGGTTTGGTTTGTACCCAGCCGGGAGGCAGTTGTCTGCTTAGGGCGTATCTTACCTTATTCCGAGCTTGTTGGAACGGTTGGAATAGAATGAGGCTGTTCGCATTGATTGGTTCGTTCCATTCCGACCCGTTTGTGACCGACATGCGACTGACAACCGACCCGCACAGGTAGTAGCGTAACTGAGTGTTGCGGCCGGACCGTGCAGCTCGACTCAAGGGCAGGGTTGCCGTCACGTGGGCAGCGATTATTCCTGACACAGAGAACAACTTGACACGCAAATATATCTGAAGGAAAGCCTCACGGAAGACGGTGCTAGCCATCCAAGTGGCACCGTCGGGGACAGATCTAGAAGCTGCGATGTTGCCCTCGTGGCTCGACGAAGGCTACTGGAACTTCTACGAACGAACATGGGTGCCACACGTTTGCCGGAATATCCTTCAAAGTATATCGCCAGATCCTCGTTCGCAACCCGGTCGTTTGCTTCGTGAGCCTCCTGGTCAGGCCATGGCGGAATCGCGTGGCTCCTGCCGCGGGCGAGCCCTACGGCGTCCACATACGGTCCACCCCGTGAGTCCTAAGTCATCAACAACAACAACAATAACAACAACAACAACAACAACAACAACAACGACAACAACAACAACAACGACAACAACAACAACAACAACAACAACAACAACAACAACACCAACAACAACAACAACAACAACAACAACAACAACAACAACAACAACAACAACAACAACAACAACAACAACAACAACAACAACAACAACAACAACGACAACAACAACAACAACAACAACAACAACAACAACAACAACAACAACAACAACAACAACAACAACAACAACAACAACAACAACAACAACAACAAGTCATCCCATACGCACGTACCCATACTTTTTGTTTTTGTTTATTTCGTATTTCTCTCTTCCAATGTATTTCTGTTGCTGACGTATGTATGTTGTGCCTGTCGTACCCAGTACTAGGGCATGACATTGCGTTGTCGAATGCATTACGATGCATTATCTCTGTGTCGTAGCTTGTGACCACAGAGCTGATCTTTCTAGGGTGAAGAATCAGTACGAACACTGGGTGTGCTGGATGTCGACGAGTAGAAGAACGGTTTAATGTGAAGAACACACACACACACATACCCTCCTGGGCCTCAAGCCTACGAAGAACCACTTCCAGCACCAACCAGTCGGTTGCCCCGTAAATCTCAGTCCAAGTGGGCCGTTCGGTTTTGCTTCAAAATATGAATTACATTCTTCCTCTTCCAAAATGTACGGTCCGGGTGGGAACGCTAGGGATCTAGTCTAGTCTATTCGATTTAATAACCAATCAACAGCAAGCATAGTTACTTGTCGTTTCAGGTTGTCAAGCGTTCCAGTGCCTTTTGGAGGGAGATGAGACACCCCATGATTGTAAAGGAAGTTGTGGGACTTACTGCCCTGCAGCACTCGTTTCAGCCCCATTCCATCAGATGGTGCCCGTTTGATTACTACTACTACTACTGTAGACTATTAATAACAATAACACCACTATTAAATAGTTACGGCAGCTAGCTGAGCGAGTGCTGGTTGCCAGGTTGATGTTAGAGATTTGTAGGTTTTGGACTGCCGTGCTGGTAGACTAATAATTTCAACCCTATTTCACAAGATGATGTTCGTGTGAATACTGCTGTGGACGGACACCATTATTAGCTACTACGGCAGGTAAGTGCTGATTGCCGGGTTCATGTTGAATTTTTCGGGCTTTTGGGCTGTAGATTTCGGATATTTGGTTTTAAAGAATGGTTCCGGATTATTATGTCGCTGGATTCTGATTTTTGGATTTCGACTGACTTTCAGGGACTATGTATATGGTACTGCAATGTTTATTTTCTGGCAACAGTATTGGATATTGATATTAACCCCCCCCCCCCCCGCCTTCAATTATTTTTCCCCCGCTCCCTCTTGCTCAAACGCCCCGCCGAACATCGAAATCTGCCAGAGTAATAATCGCTTCCACGCACTTTATATCACCTCATAATCTTTCTAGAGCCATCCATGCCGCTGCGGCAATCCCCCCCCCCCCCCCGTCAACGCCCCCTCCTTCCCCACCACCAGAAATGTCGCCTAGACCTAGCACCACGCGTATAGCAAACCCCTACATCTATGCGACATGATTTCCCGCCACCGCCCCCCCCACGTCCAACTCCGCCCTCCCCTCACCGGTTATTCGACTTGCAGGATTCACTTGATAAACTGATGCATTTCCTTCCACAGCGGTCAGATTTTGTCCCCCTCAAAAACGGGTTTTATAGTTTCCGCGCACAGGCTGACTAACATCACCCGGTTGACCCTGATAGCTACACTGTAGTTTCAAGGGGAGTCGCCGAGACCTGCATCCTTAACGAGGACACACAACCTGTAATACGCGCGATCGGAGTATCACACACAGCTTGCAAAGATGAGTTTCGACGAAATCTTCGATCTCACAGCTCGAGTGTATTTTTTATTTTTACAGTAGTATTGATTGAGTGAATTTTTCATTGACTTGTTTCACCTTGATTGAGGAAATGAAAGTATTATGTCATGCCGTCAATACCAGGTACAGAGCAAGGAGGCCGTTGAGTGTGTTTGGACGTAAAAACAGCAATGATAATGGCGAAGGTATGGCAGGGAGATTCACTGTCAATAGCAGATTGGTTATATTTTATTGCAACACTCATAGCGCAATATCCCCGGCTTGGCAGTAATTCCCGTGAAGATAGAACGATCGAGCCCGCACCCTATTATTCTACTTTGTTGATAATGAAGAGTTGATGTCAAGCTGTATGTCAAGACTTTACTTCGGTGCCCTCTTGGTTGTACTCAGAGGACCTCGAGACTCATGATGAATTTGATCATCGGCCGGCAACCCTGTCACCTCAACTCCGGCCGTGCAACGAGTAACGCCGCTACGCTTCGAAGGTCAAGAAATCAATTCCTCTTACGCCGTGATATACATGTCTACCCCAAAAGAAGTACCTTATGATAGGATAATTCAATAATAGTGGCCTCTTCATGATAAGCAAATCAAACAAAAACAAAGGTGCCGTACGAAAGTTGGTCATGTACATTGTGCATGAACGAACTTGCATAATTATTTGTTTTTATCCTATGTGTTAACCCACGGCTTGGCTTCCATGGTGTACGAGGGCGCATTTGGTAGGAGGTGCGGTTCATGATTTCTTTCCAGCGGACAGACCTCTACTACTGCTTCTGCTGCTATAAGTCGAAGCATACCGCTAACGATGGCTATCGGGGCACGGGCAGGCGCGTCTCACAGCGCGTCCGCCTGTATTGCTATCAGGTACCAGGTATAATTTATCAAGTAATTTATCAAGTAAATGTAAGCGCGTACAAGTACCGGTATAACATATACGCACAACACTTGTTGTTCTCAAATTAACTCGCATAATAATCAAGTTCGTGGTCACAGGACAGGCTCCAGTCACTCTAGAGCGGAGGAATGCCCCAGGCAGGGAAAAAACACAAAACAAACCACTACGCACCGCTGCCTCTACGTGCATTTCCATATTTTTCGTGGGGGTGTTTGCTTGTTGTGTGAGTGACACTGGGCTTGCTTGATTGGAGGTTTTTGCTTGTTAACATCTCCGACTTATAGGGAGGGGCGAATCGCAGCCGCTTACTACTCGTACCCCGATTCAATCGCACGGCTCAATCGACAGAGGACCCGCGCAACATAAGAAAACTACTACGATATACTTCGTGTTCAAGAAACGCCTTTCACCGCCTCGCTCGTTCAATTTGACTCGAATTTCAGGCGAACCCGTTTGGCTAGAAAACATACGTTCCTACCAACACAAGACACAGTTTTAGTGTCTATATTTCGTATGGGGTTATTATATTAGACAACTCGTTTACTGCAACTGCTAAATTATCGCACACGAATCACAAGTACTGCGTGCCGAAGAACGGTAATATGACAACAACAACAGTCCTAAAGAGGTCCCACGCATCGCATTGGCCGGGCTACGTGTAACACCACCATCAACTTTCCACACTTACTTGTCATCATTACACTTAGCTTCGTGGCTTCATACTTTCGAACCAAATCAGTGCCTCCCAAAATACCCATCAACCTCCCCCCCCCCCTTCTCGGAGCATTTGTGCCGAATGCCGAAATACAATCGGAGCCTTGTTAGATTCCTCACAGACCGTGGACACAGCTCGTATCAAAGTATATTCCGCGGACTGAACTGGAATCGACGCGGGCAGACAGAGCCCAACACACAGAGTCCTGCGAACCCTACCCGTGAACACCGACGGTCAATTTGACGTGGCAGAGGCCCCCTGCGCTGTGTTCGTAGAGGTTGTGAGCGGAATGTTTTTAATGAACAATCGGCAGCCCCGCCAAACAGCTGTCTCGTGTGAACATCGACACATGGCTCTCTCGTGTCATACCGAAACCAAAGTGTCCTTACTACCGCGATCTTACAATAATACTTCGTATGTTTTACCCTACAATCAACTATGACACATATACATACTACTTATTATATTGAAAATATAGTCTATACCTTGATCTTTAATAAAACATGACATAAACTTCTCGCAAACGCGGACTGGGATCCCTCCCCGCAATTGCCGAGCAGAACCTAGGAAGCGACGGGTGGTACGTGCGAAGCTACCGCCGCAAGCGCGTGATTGTGGTTGTGGCTTCCGTGACCCGTGATTTGGAAATATAATCGCGGTAAAGCAACACCGATAAACAAACTGTGGCCCGGAAAAAGTAGCCGTCTGAGGAACGGCCGAAGTAAAACTAGTAGTAAACTCCAAAGGAAAGGGGTTCAGAATATAATAGAACAAATATCCTTGTATCATGTGGTGTCAAGTGCTTTCGATGTTGGGCTCCCAACTGGGATGTCCACACACTCTAAGCAACCTACGTTGTTCGTGGTGTCCCTTAACTGCTTCACCACCACCGACAAAATCAATCCACACGAATTCCAAGCACAACATGTCCTCAATAAAGTGTGTGCAGTTCTGAAGAGGGTGATAAGTTAGTTGCCGCCGGCGGTAGGGACAATGGTGCTACCTGCAGGGGCTAGTTGCAACGGGCCAATCACCCGTAGCTTGGGGGCAAGTGTTGTGGGTGTCAACGGCCTTCTCTCGGTTGATGGGCTCCTTGCTCTTATCACGTTTATCTTCTTGACTCTCCGTGGTAAATGGCTGCAAGAAGGAGCGTTCGAGCCTCTGGGAGACCTTAATTCTGTCGGAGCCAAGAACTTCAACCCCATGACGGAACCAATAAATTGCGCGAAAATCTGAGGCAGAACCAGAGAGAGAGAGAAGAGGGCGCGGGAGACGTCGATTGGGAATACTTCAACCCCGTGTTGACCACATCAAAAACGTCCCTCATTTAACTGCGAGTAGTTTGGTTTGTCCCAAAAGGGGGTTACGATTCTTAAGGGTTACAAGTCGCGTACCTATATTTTCATCAGAATGAGTTCGGTTATATCAGAGAGACGAACTGCAGCGTGGTGAAATAAGGAAGGGACTCACACGGGGGTGTTATAAGGCTTAGTTTGGGTAAGCTATTGGTTAACCAGTTGCAAGTGGTCAAACGGACTAATACCCCACTAATACCTTAACAAATGGCGTCGTCGACAGACCATGGGTTTTTGGGTCGTGGGTTCGATCCCCACATCCACCATAATAAACTTTTTTCAGATTTTCCCATGGCGAACTTGAAAAATAATCTTCCCCGGTATTCCCAGGAAATGAAACGGCTTGAATATATTGACAGGTCCGCCCGTATATCCGGCGGACCTGCTATCCCGCCGTTTCAGGGGGGGAGAGTGTTATAAGGCTTAGTTTGGGTAAGCTATTGGTTAACCAGTTGCAAGTGGTCAAACGGACTAATACCCCACTAATTCCTTGACAGGAGCCCGAAAGCTGAAAGACAAAAAAACTAGATATACCAGTGTTGTGTCGTTGCAGCTCATCAAACTGGACTACTAGTATTATGGTGTTGCCTTGATAGCCCGGTGATTTCCACGGCAAAGGTAGGTAATTGGAAAAGGTACTCGTTTTTTTTGGAAGGCGTTTTTCAGGTAGAAAATACAGGGGACAGGCTGGAGTACACCTCCGCCACGTCACCGGGTGACATCGTAGGCCTGCTTTGGCAATATAGAGCTGTTACTTGTTCTGCCTCTGAGCAACAAACACATAAGTGACAACGGGGATTTATCAGTAGGCTAACCCGGAAGGGGATCCCTCGTGTCCCCACGCTAGAAACCTTCCACCAGGATACGAAGTAAGGAAATTTGAAAGCTGTGTCTATTAATAGCTCTCGTCGAATTTGAAAGGCATTCCTCCAGGCCCTCTCCTCGGCGATCAGCTGTGGCTTTCACTAGTAGTACTGTAACTGTTGTCGTTTCGGCGGCTATGTAGACCGCCGCCGCCTCAGCAACGCTGGTTGCTCTCAGCGTAGGGACTACTGATATTCGGGGTCCAGTTCGGCAAACCCCACGTTTGCCAATTCGGACAATCAATCGCACTTTTATCATACTTGCCTGCAAAAACAGATGCAAACTAATATATATGGTATATACCACGATCCAAACGTTCACGTGCACCCACCTATCTGCCGGAAGAAGTGATGGGGGGACGGCACACGAAGTTTAACCACGAAAACATTTGTCTTGCCTACGACGCCGTTTGTGAAGACACAAGTCTGTTTTGCTGCTATTAATATTGTTGAAAAAATGAACCATATACACACCCCAACTAATCCGTACTACATGCCAGGTACCTGGTATTGGAATATGGACTTTGACGTCCATGTGCAATAAAAATTATGATTTTAATCCATGTATGTACTAAACAAAGACTCACAAAGCTGACTGTGATACACACTTTGGAGTGGCACTGGGCATACTTGTACACACCTACAACTTATTGTGGGTTTTCTCCAAATTCCTATTTGTTCTAGGATCCATGTTAAGGAATTAGTGGGGAATTAGTCCGTATGACCACTTACTTGCAAAAGGTTAACCAATAGCTTACCCAAACTAAGCCTTATAACACTCTCCCCCCCTGAAACGACGGGGCAACAGGTCGGCCGGATACACCGGCGGACCTGTCAATTATCCCAGCCATTTCATTTCCTGGGTATACCGGGGAGAGTACTTTTCAAGTTCGCCATGGGGAAAATCTGAGTTCACTATAGGTGGATGTGGGGCTCGAACTCACGACCGAAAAACCCCATGGTCTGTCGACGACGCCATTTGCTAAGGAATTAGTGGGTTATTAGTCCGTTTGACTGCTTACAAAAGGTTAACCAATAGCTTACCCACACTAGGCCTTATAACATCCACTTGATGAGACGCAGTAAATTTACCGCAGATGATCTGTTACACGTCTTTTTCCAGGATGTAGGAATCATCCCACGATAGGGGTCGAGCTCCTCACGTGGGGAACTACCGGTCAGTTGATCCTTTTAAACGAGTATATTTGTTTTAGGACCAGCGCATGAAAGTATTGGTCGGGTTGGGCTATTATGCCTCCAAAGTCATAGTTTTGGTGAGGTATTGCGCTCCTCATGTTAGAAGCCCAAAAACGTTTCTGCACCCCTAGCGTGGGATTACTCATAGTCCGCTGGTCAACGAAGCCGCACCACCACCAGTAGCTTTTGTGATATCAATTCACCCACCATGGTCTATTGCACTACTGTGTGTACAAGTAGCCTTGCTTCGAGTACGTACGTACATACGAAAAAAGCACAACGTGCACATTGCGCTGTACTGGACAGTCGTCCACCGGTTTCGGTTTTATTCGGTTTCGCCTAGCTGTACCTGGTAGGTATTATTTTGAGGAGCTGGTTGAACGCAGCAGATGGGCTCACGCTTCTTTCTAGGATACCGTCTTTTTTTCGGTGGTAATTATACAATGTGTATTTTGTATCATGAGCACATCCACGTTGCCGCTGTTCATACACAGGACTGATTATCTCGTTCCAGTTTGTATTTGATTCTCTGAGTGTCAGGTTCCTTTAGCTACTGCTTTCTCATCAAGGGGGGGTATTGGAATATGGACTCTGAGATCTACAGATAGAATGATGAGCAGCCACCTCGGACAAGAAAACAGGGTATATCATGTCTGTCTATACATCGGAAACATACAAAATGCGAGACCTGGTGTGTTCCTTCCCGCCGATGTAGTGTATACCACGCTTGCCTCGGTCGGGAACCTGATCGTATCGCAGGGTAGCTAGGTTACCACTGTAAGTACCAGGCACCTTGCTATTAGCCGGAGCGTCGGCTAGTGCAACAGCCCGTAGAGTACATCGATCCGTAACGTGGGCATTGTCCCGTGATGATCAGATTACTGTCAAGCCCACCTCGATCCCTTCTTCTCCCAATTCATTCATTTTCCCTTCTCTTCATGATTTTCACAATTGGACGCAAAAGCTTTGTAAAAACAAGAATAATCTTTCTTCTTCACCGCAGTGTTATTTACAGTCCAACCAGTGCCACCCCTACACATTTTATTGCAGGGACAGGGCCTCGACCAGCGACTCTGATCGTTATTCCACCTGGTCGAACTGAAACAACGAAAAAGCGTGAACGCATTGTTCCGGAGTTTCATGTCTCACCATGACTGAGAAGGGGATGATGGGGGTTTGAAGTCCCGCTTGGGTCAGCTCTAAAACCGCGAATGAGCTCATAATCACCAAGCCAGCGACGCTCAGTGCCGATATCTGTGCCCACAAAGCTCTCCTCGCTTTCACGTACATCAACCGAAAATCTGGCCTTACCTGTAAAGTCGGCATAGTGACAACCTAGACAGTGTGAGACTGGGTTTGGTGCTGTGGTCGGGGGGGTGTGCAAGTACAAGTTAGGTTTCGTAGCAAGCACGGGTTTTGGTGGTGTAGTCGGGTGGTTTCCTGATGTTAGTGACGCGTGCTTCGATAGGAGTGCTAATTCTTGTCAAACAGATTCTGACTGACGGGGCTCCTCGAGCGAAGAACTATCCAATATCATTGGAAAGTCATTTGCATTAATCGATGTGTACCCAGGATATGGGGACGTTTATCGCGTTGCGTTTAAAATGTTTCACAAAAATAATTTTTGGGGGAGTCATGGAGCTCCTCGAGCAATAAGCTTCAGAAACAGTGTGTGCGCCCCTAGCATACTCATAGTAGCACGCGTTTTGCAATAGTGCAAGGTGGATTACAAAGCAACTGTTTTCGATGAAGCAATTCTCGGGTTGGCCAGCACAAGTGGTTGCGATGCCGTTGCAATGCTATTGACCTTTGCTTTGGGCTTCAGAGGGGAGAAATGTCATCAGCAAATAAATGGCGATCGCAGCATCGACGGCAGGAAGCAGGTCGAGTTGCCGGGGTAGGGTGCGCGTCCAAACAGTAACGTAAGGAGCCGTAACACAAACGCGCAGCACAAGGATGCTTGTACTGCTGCACGCTCTCCCCACTACAGCAGCCTCTTGGTAAGATCGCGCTTCGCTTTGGGTCGCTTTATACATGGTCCCAACAGGGCTAAACAATACACCCCTTGATTGTAGTGTATAGATCGGTAGGAATGCATCACGTTCGTTGGCATTGCGTTGGACGAGAAAAGCGCTGCCTCATAGCCCAAGTACATGCCCTCTTCCCCCCAACGACACCGTGTTGTCGACGATAATGCAGTTTTATAATCAACATTCCTGTCAACGAGAAGATTGTTTTGCAGTCGTTTGTGAGGCCGGCCGCACTTTTCCCCGTCCTAGACAGCATAGTGATATGAAATTAACTTTTAGTTATCGATGTGTATTAAATCGGCACCGGCAAAAACGTCAGACAGAACAGGATATACTTCAACTTGTGCGATATGGCAAACCCAGCGCTGTTCGCCGTGTGCACTTGGTATTATGCATGTCCATGGGTATCGCCAAATAATGCAACATGTTTCATGTTACCTGGGCCATGCCACGATTGATCAGCAGCGTGAGGTGCACAGCTACGAACCACAAACCTATGCACTGGGAAGAAGGCAGTGCACGCGTGCAGCATCGGCGGGTGGGTGGGAGGGGAAGGGATTTCGTGCGGGCGATTGCAAGCAAAGGAGTTTTATACAAATTTGAGGATCTTCCAACTTAACACGAGATATCATGCGGTGTTTGAGGCGGCCCATCACTACTCTGGTAAAAACTACCAAGAGATCCTGGCGGAACGTTTCATACTTTACAGGCGTACAAAACGCTGTACCAGGTAATCTGTACGTGTATCTGTTCCTGTGGGTCTTCTTTCCTTCTATATATACTAGCTACACCCCTTTTCGTGACTCAGTCCCGGGGTCACATAGCAAGCGCTCCCCATCCTCCGCTCCATTACGGAGCATGTCATGAAACCGGTTCGACATAGTGCTCCCTCGTCGACTCGCGTCGAGTATGTGATGTAGCGCGGCAGCGCTAGGACGCCAATACAACGCATCGCGATTGTTTAAACCAGTGCCACGCAAAGGGTCTTAGGGGGTATACTGGGATAAGCTCTTTCGGTCGTACTACCTAGGCAAGGAGGAGCACCCCCGGCTAGGAAATGCCTTCAGTGGCGCGTAAAACATCAGCCCCAAGGTATCGTGCGACGCCCGGTTTCTCTCAAATTCAAACCAAAGACACAACAAAGACAAAACAACTATCCATCTGTGCGAACGATATATCCCCCGATCACGTATGCCCATCTGTTGTTGAAGGCTACGGAATAGGGAGGGTACCCCCACTTTCTCTCTCCCGAGTGTAGGACAATTACGCAAGTGGCTCTGTACCACGTTCCAAAACGGACTAAAACCGTTTTGATTGGCGCAGCGTACCGAACAACGCCATGGCGGCGGTACCTATAGCGAAGAAGAAGCCGATAAACAAAAGTGACGTCATATTACAGAGCCGTAAGCAGGGTAGCCACTCACGCCAGCCCTCAAAAGGGAACCCCCCACCGCAGCCTTGGTCCATGCATACATAGCGCTATCAACGCACTTGGTGTTTCATCACCTGGACTACTGGAGAGATATATCGGGGATTTGGTGGAGCTGGTTTGACACGTGTTACGGCAGGGGTAGCACTTTTCTGGGCTGAACGTTTTCTGAATAATAACCGGCTCCACAACCGAGGAAGCTACAAGATACCTTTGTTTTTGGAAGCCCATGTGTGTTTCCTACGCCTAGCCCATCTGGTAATAACTCAGGTGTACACCTAGCCCACGGGGGTATTGATCGGCCAGAGACACTAATGTTTTCAAATTCGAGTTTTAGGTGAGGTTTGGGGCTCCTCGAGTGAGTAACCTCATAATAAATCGAGGTTGGCCTCTTGACTACCACCGTACCCCTGGTCATCTGTGGAGAATCTCCCACGAACTCATACAGCACAGTCTCGAGCGTATGTATGAGTCTTGGTCTACGTGATGGCTTAGAGCATGACTTCGTTGTAACATATCCTGGCACCTACGTGTCGCCCAAATGCGTGAGTGCGCGGAATAGGCGCGTGTAGAAGCTATCGATGGCGTTCATCTGGGAGTAATCCTCATTGACTGCACCTCTACCCCTAGAGCCATCCCCCTGTTTTCGCTCAAACACGGAGTTTCACCCTAATCTTTGTGTCCTCCCGTTTCTCCTCACCAAAGCCGCGGATATTGCCGATGCCATCAGGTTTATGACCTTGGAGACGGCCAGCGGGTCGAAGACGAACGTCAAGGCACCAAACAAAGCCAGGAGCACGAACCCCACCGTGTTCATCTTGATGAAGAGGGCGCGCTCGGCCACGAACTCTTTGAACCTGATCGCAGAGCTCCCTGTTGACAGCGCCTGGAACAGTGTATGAACAAGCACAGTTAGCCAAGGCCGAAACACCAAAGACGGTTCAAGATATCGTCTCGCGCGAATGTGGAAGTTGCTCTTCTTTATAATATAGACTAGGCTATACTTCGTAAATAGTTATTGTTTTGCCTCAACGCGCAACCTGAGAACTCCTTGGGCAGTTGCTTACCGTCCTTTTGGGGGAACTCGAGTACTACCGTAAATGAGCTTATTTGTATTAGTACCCTGAGGCTGAGCAGCCAGCAATGCTAGCTCGGACTATACATGACATAAAAATATTTGGAAAACTGTCGTTGCACCTCGCTCAGGGGACGGTTGTTGTCACCCCCGGCAAAAGAAAAGCTTGAGTAAAAGGTTGCTGACGTCGCCTCCTTGCTGAAAGGGTTAAACTTACATAACTGGGCTGGTCTGATGTCTCGCACAATGCTCTTCCAATATTCACTACATAGACGACGAAAAAATTACTGTAACTCCTTTGGCCTTTGGGACTTCAAGCAGGAAAAGTGTCGAAAAAGTTGCGACGTTATCGTCGGTCTCATTAAGGAATGATGCACGTTTAGTTTTGGTAACCCCGTGTAGCCCTACGAGCAACCCATGGGGACACACCGCCATGGGAGAACCTTAGGCGACCCATGGAGGAGCCATGGGAAATGTCAAAGGATTCATGGGAGGCCCATGGGAGACTCATTGGAGACCCATGGGCCCACGGGGGACCCATGGGAGACCCA